>CM028348.1:5887587-6437717 GCA_016618105.1 Dendrobium huoshanense | reverse complement strand
CTTGGTTAGAAAATATTAGAAATGATCGTTTTTTTATTAGATTTAAATGAGAATTTGACTTTTAACTTGACACAATAGAGAAAAATGATTAATGTGGTTGACCTCACGTAGTGGGACAGGCTTGATTTTGTTGTTGTTGATGTTGTATCAAACATATCTATGGCTGTTATTTTTTAGTTATTTTTTAGAAATATGTAAGGTGAAAAGCAATATTTTATAACCAGATTTGTTAGGGTATAATAGTTATAAGAAAATTGTTATCCCATTTTTATAAAAGAAAAAAAATTATAATAACAATAATAGTTTTTGAAAATAACTTTTTACCTCCAACAGGTCAATAACAATTTTTATAAGTAGTTGGTGCCACCCTAAATGAACCTTTAATCAACTTAACTAAAGAAAATAAAGAACAAGTAATCAAGATAAGTGGAAAGAAATCTTTCTTGATATCTTAATGTCAGATGTACATGTATTTATAGTTTTCCTATACTAATTATGTGGTTGATATTTCTCTTGACAGTTGTAAACACTTGGCTGAGATTGTATACATGTGGAAGGCTACGATCTGTACAAATATACAACTGATATCTGGATGGTTGCGATCTGTACAAGTGGTTGGCTTTGATCTTGTCTTGCCATGAGAATTGTTATAATGCGGCAGATTTCGTTTCTCTTTTCATTCACGTCATTGGCCTCTCAACCATCGATCATCGGGCTCATCATAAAATTTGGGAGCTTTGTCTTGTTCACAAATTTATTATATTTCTGACATTTCAATATGTTATATACATATACTTGGGAGCTTTGAAGCTCTCAGGATTAAGAGAAATTATTCTGTGTGGTTACCAGATCATTCAGAGGCAAATTAGAACATGCAATGTCTCCCGGTACACAGCGGTGCACACCACCGGTATACAACAAAAAAAAGTGATGTGGCGTACTCTAATTCGTCTCCAGACACTGTTCGGTGGCCACACATAATAACAAACCGTTATCTTTTTGCATCACATAATCGCTATCATGAATTCTTCACATCTATCTTATTCATTTCACTTATAGTAGTCTCTATCTTCATCATCTTTATTGCCACAACTCATATTAATATCTACATATTTGTCATCACCTTTCTCCATTTGTCTTGATCAAATCACTAAATAATTATGAAATTTTTTAATCATCAAGTCATATGATATAATTTTATTATAGGCATGTATTTTATTCATAATATTTTCAATTTCTCTTACTTTATTTTTTAAGGTTTAGGGGATAAAATTAATAAATGATAATCATCATACAAAATATCTCAGATTAAACTAAGGGAACCTTTTACTTATCAAAGATCTAGGAACCCAAAGACTTCAATTAATTCCAAACCCATCCATCCACACTCTCAATACATCCTCAAATATTAGGTAAGAACATACTTAGAAAAATTGATTGAAGTTGAGCTATTTATTGATCTGAACACGAATAATGAATCTATTTTTTTAAAGTACTATCTCAAATTTTCTATTGTGACAATACTATTATAATCATAACTTGAATCAATTATTCCTACTAAATATAATTAAACACTCATCAATAAAACACTCAATTTTCATATTATTATTTGAGATTTTCGGACTCGACTTAAATAAGTTATGATTTACTTAAATTTGATTAAAGGGCTATTTGGTTGTAAACGTTTAAAATTCAAAGATAATTTAAATAATGTATAATATAAATATAATGTATTTAAAAATTAAGAGATTTTTTTGCTTGTGGCTTAAAACTAATAAAAATAAATAAATTTATGAGTGTATTATTGCTTCCTCTTGCAATTTATTTCAAATTCACTTGACTCAAATGAATTAATAGAATATTTTTCTAATTTTCCAATATTTTAAATTCATAGATTTTAAATATAATCTACTAAAAATTCCTTCAATTAAATAATCATAAACAAATAAATGGTTTTACTTTCAAAATTGTAATTGACTTTGAAAGACTTCTTCGAAAGAAATGGAGAAGAGATGAGCAGGAAGGATATATATGTAATTGCACATGTCTAACGGATCCTGCCATGGAATAAAACAAAAAATAAATAAATTAAAAATTTTGACTTTCTGAATAATAATCCCTGATAATTAGTACCGATAAAAGGACATTTCAAACGACAAGTTAATGATGTCATGTTCACTGCAAAACCAAAGTTAAAAAGAACTGCACTGTCAAATCTCCTTCGGCCCACCGAGCTTCTTACCATTCTAAACAGGAACAGAGGGAAAGAAGCAGAAACCAGCGAGAGCGAGAGAGAGAGAGAGAGCGCTATACCTCTAATCCATTGCAACGCCAGAAAGGAGGAAACTTGCTGAACAGAAGAGCGAGAGATGGCTGTTCTTGAAAAAGGTCTGTTCTTTCCTCTCTTTTCCCCTTTTCCCCTTCTTCTCCAATTCGTTGGGTTCTGAGGCGCTTTAGGTTCTTCCTTTTTTGGTTTCTCTTGGGATTTTGTTTTGATTTTTCTTTTATAAGATTTTGTGACTTTGTATCTTCAGTTGTGATTTTTTATCTTGTTTAACTACAGAAACTATCCACTCTTCTGTGATACTATTGTGCCCTGTTCCATTGTAAATGACATGAAATGACCTTTTTTTCTGCAACTCGTCAAAACTTTGTGTTTTCTTCCTACTATTCCTCTTTTGGGAATTACAAAGCTTCGTCTGTATTATAGCTGGCTATTTCGGGTTAAATTTATTTGAAAAGTATTCTTCTTCTTCTCCTAGGCTTTGTTTGGTTTTTTATTCTAGTTATTGTGTTCTTAGATTGTTTGTTATCACCCTAAATATTTGTTGTTTGATATTTCTTGTTTGGTTGAGTCTGTTTTAAAAGCTCTGCTTTCTACTGTGTTGGCTTAAATTTTAGAACGCAAAACTCTTTGTTTTTTTTTCCTTTTCTTGAGCTTTTATATGTAGTTTCCACTGAAGCACTTTTATATATGAGTTTCTTCACGTTGAGCTTTGTTCTTAGTCTTAGTGTTTGGTGTGATGATACAACTAGGAATTCATGATCTTTGGGAGCTGCTTGACTGTATTTTTTTATTGATTTTCTTAGGGTTCGTTTAGGCTTGTATTTTCTGCAAAACTCTTATTTTTTACTAAAAAAAATGAGCATCTATATGAATGTTATCATGAAATTAAGTATATGTAGATATATGTATATTTATCTATACAGCAATACTGAGAATCATGTCAAAAGTATTTGTATATGTTCTTGTCTTCTTCTTTTTAGAAGTTGATTATCAAATTTGACTATATCCTTCTTTCTTTGCTCTTTAATATCAAAATCAGAATTCATTTAAGAGAGATGAATGGCTGTGTTCCCGATTGGAAAATGGAGGATGATTCTAGACCGTTCTATGGTCTTCCTGTAACAAATGAAAAGAAGTGCATGGGGTTAGTGCTGTTTTTTACCTCTTTCCATTAATGCTAAATGTTCCATCATTTGAAAAAAAAAAGTTATGGGTTTAAATTTTTTATTTCTTATGATCTTCTTGCAGACCAGAAAATGAACTAACAGAGCTTTTGAGGAGAAATCGGCATGGGGTCTTGCATGGCCAAACCAATCATAAAGCCTTGCCCGCCATCTTCGAATCTAAACAAACTCAAAAGCCTGAATCCTTACTGAAATGTGGGGACTCAGTTGTGAATTCAAGTAATTTTATTGATGAAGAGGAGGCTACATCATGGTTCCAATATTCTTTAGATAATTCAGTGGATAAAGAGTTGTCAGAATTTTTCTATGGAATGCCAACTGCAGAAATCATTTCTACTGATAAGGCAAAGAAAGAAGATAGTAATGTTTGTACTAAGAAATCCTGTTTTCATCCTCATGATAATGTGATGCTTTCTCCAAAATCTAGTTTAGGTGATAGCGCCACTGTTGTAAAATTCTCAAACCATAGAAAGCCGAGGAAGGCTGATTTGGTATCAGAAAATAGGAAATTTTGTGAAGAAGCATCAAGTAGTGAAGCTGTGGTTGGCATGGCAGATTCATCCTCATTGAGGAAAATACTATCAAGTGTTTGTGGAAGCAACCAAGCTCAAAACGAAGCTGAGGTTACTCATGCTTTGAGCAGTGTGAAAGGAGCAAAGGACTCTCTATCAAGATTTACACTCGATCATTTGGAAGCAAACACATATGAACCTGCAATTACTTCATCATCAGGCGGCTCTAGGCGAAGCTCGACAAAGCATGGACTTAAGAGGAAGGGAAGAAATGCTGAGGAATCTGAAGGCCAGAGTGAGGTTTGCTTGTTTATGTTTTTAAGAAAACATAAAATCATCCTTTCTTCATTCAAGGAAATCAAAATCTTCTAATGTGTAGGAAGCTGAGTATGAATCAGCAGAGGCAAACAAGGCAGTTCAGCGACCTGCATCTGGCCGTAGAAGTCGTTCCGCTGAAATCCATAATCTCTCAGAGAGGGTAGGATTCTGTAAACAATGTATATAATTTATAGTTGCACTTCATTTTCTCACCATGAGATCGTTCATGTAGAGAAGAAGGGACAAGATCAATGAAAAGATGAGGGCATTGCAAGAGCTCATCCCTCATTGCAACAAGGTAAATGTGTTATCATTTTTCTATTGTCTATTTCAAAATTCCAAAGGAAGCTTTCTCATGTTATTATATTTATTATACTGTGGAAAATTAATTCTCTTGCTAAAATGGGATGTTAGAAGGAACTAAATTATCTTTATGATGCATGTACCTTGTTGGGCGTTGATTTTGTGATTATCTTATTTTTTTTAGTCAGACAAAGCATCAATGCTTGATGAAGCTATCGAGTATTTGAAATCACTCCAATTACAACTTCAGGTATAAAAAACAGATTACATCCTTCTTTATTATATAAATCAAAATTTTATTCAGAAGGTTCAACACTCTTGCTCTCTTGCCGGCTTCTCAGATAATGTGGATGGGAAATGGCGTGGCGCCAATGTTATTTCCTAGTATTCAGCAGTACGTGTCGTGCATGGGCAATGCAATGAATCATCATTCAATGACATCAATACCAAATCCAGTTCAACCACCAAAAGTATCATCTGATATTCAGTCTACTACACTTGGAACTTCTATATCAAACCAACCTCATGTTTGCCCTCCTCAAGGCCCAAATTCTATTAATATTGCTACCCAGATGCATAACTTTCATATCCCTGAGCAATATTCAAGCTGCTTTGGCTTTCCTCAGATGCAAATGCCTCCTCAGGTTTCTGAATTTGAATCTTTATGGTAATTTAGGCTTCGTTTCTGACGGCTTTTTTACTGTTTTTTAAAGCAGCTTTTGAGTACAAAAATTTTAACTTTTGTACTAGAAAGTTGTTTTAAGAAGCAGTAAGAAAGCCATCTCAAACAAAGCCTTTTTCTTTGATAACTCTTGGGATGAGTGTGACGCTTTAGCTTCTTTGTAGGTGATGAACATTTGCACTTATGGACCACAAATGATGCAGCAAAATCAGATGGTTGCTGCAGTTGATAAACAACAACATACCAACAATAAGAGCTCTATATAAACATATTCAAACTTGCTAGTTAGAATAGGGAAACTATTTATTGTTTGATGTTCCAGCTTTAATTAGGATTTGAACCCTGGGCTCTTATATGTATATTAGTGGCTATGCAGACTGAATTATTGGTTACAGGCACTGGTTTACTTGATTTGTATTACTATAGAAAGAGCATGTTAAATTATTAACAGATTCCTGATGTTTTGGTCTTACAAAATAAAGAGCATAAGCACCTTTGTTTTTGTCATGAAGTACTGAATCTCAATTTGACACTCCTTGAGAAAAGTATTAAATTATATCATCCATAAAGAACTATAAACTTTGATCATAATAGATCAAATATTGAATCACCTTTTGGCTGTTATCAGGCTATGAAATAGTGAACGGAGAGCAACGGTGGAATTCGAGTGAGATTGGGTGTCTCTTGCCATCCTAAATTTAAAAATTGTCATATGTAGCTATGTATAATATGAACATTTACCCTTAAATTCTCCTACAACTTCCATTCAAACTCGAATGAAAATTCTAGTGAGGAATGACAAATTGAAATCTTGAAATTAGATCATGTGTTTTTAATATGCACGGTTGTATAAATCTACTTTTTATACATATTTGTGTTTATATATGTATGCACTCATGTGTGTAACATGTATGAATTTAAATATGGATTGAAGGTTGGCATTTTGAATGACTCGAAGATTGGCAAAATTATCTAAAATTTAATGATTTGGAAGATTGAACTTGAATTGATGTCTTTGAACAAAGGCTAGTTCTAATCGAGGGTTTATATGGTGCCTTTTTAAAAAAATTTGCTTTTCAAATAGTTATCAAAGTCTTCCTGGTTATAGCTTTCTTTCTATTTTTGAGATTTTTTTTTTTGCGATGGAAAATAATTTTTTATAATCAGATATACTAAAATGTGATAGTTATAGAAGTCTATTATTGCTTTAATTTTTTCTTGAACAACAATAACATCAAGCCTTTAATCCACTACGTGGGGTTGGCTATATGAATCATTTTTCTTCATTATGTCATATTAAGAGAAATTCTCATTTGAATCTAATAAAAATGTCATTTCTATTATTTTCTATCTTTTTAGATCATTTCTAATTGTTTTATTTTTTTCTAAAAAAAAATTTATAATACCCACAATAACTTAAAAATCTACTTTTTTATAACAATTCTACAATAACTTTTGCAGATAAGCATTTTTCCTAAATTGACTCAAACAAATAATATTTAATCCGATCTTAAGTCTTGGTCATCTAGGCTCAAGGTTGGCCTCTTCTTATTGTCTTTTTTCTGAGGTATGCATGAAAAAAGGTGGTTCTGCATTGTTTCTTTGTGCATGCCATTTTTGTATAGGATTAGTGAAATATGAAATTGTTGAATGATAAACGTCTCTTAGAGTCCTATGAAATTAACCGGCAACAGTCTTTATTTGCCACTTGCTATGGATTAAGCTAGCTAAAGGTGATGGGGCATCTTTTTCTTTTTTGATCATATCAGCAAACTTGGCCATCAGGTACTCTTTTTTTAATTTTGTGGTTGTGAATCAAACGTTCATCTGTCATAATACGAGTTTTTTGAACTTTTTCTCTTGATGTGGCAAAAGCATGATTAATTTCAATTTTGAAATATTGTTGATAACCTTTCTAGCTCTTTAGCAAAGCCCAACATTGGGTCCTGATTGGGTACCCCTTGGGAACCTATGCTTTACTCGGACGGGGTTTGCCCACCCTCACCCACCCATGGTGACTATCACGATGTCGTACCCACCTATACCCATCCACTTTATATACTTTTTGAACGCAGTCTGCCACAGACTGATGGCATTGAGGCTTATTTCCCTTTACTATGATTGCAAGCTTTCAAGCAGCATATCAAAATTTATCATAGTCGCAACGTGGTTAAGTGTTGCACACTACGTAGTGAGGATTGCAGTAATATAAGATATACAATGATTCGTAATGTAAATCGATTTATCCCCCGATGCATGTTGAGTACCACCCACAAGGTCATGGGTGTACCCATAAACACCCATACCCATTGGGTATGTGAGGGTATATGGGTGTGTGTAGGTATGGGTACCCAATGCAGGGCTCTGCTCTTTAGCAAATTGCCTTTTCTAAGATTTACTGCATACTGTTCAAATCTCTGAGGCTCTTCTAAATCTTTTTTTTTTTTGTTTCTTTTTTTTTTTACCGCAGGAATTTATGATGTGCATGTTGAATTTATGATAACTGCTTAAAACTTGTGTAAGACCAAAATTGTAAGATACTTCTATTTTATTTGCAATTATCTAAAGCCTTACATATCAAAGTTGTGAAGCTGCTTGTTCTCCTCTCAAATTAAGCAATGCTAAAAATTATGTCTGCTGAATTCAAGAAATCCTATGTTGTCTCTACAAAATATTGCTTTCATATTCTTTAATGATGGGCACTAATGGCCTAATTATTGCTAATTTTGTTAGTTTGAATGTTTTAATCTTTGTTATTATTTGATTCTTTAGGAGTTAAATCTCATTATCTATTGATTCTTTTGTTAGTAAAATTGATTTATGTATTATATGGTGAGAAAATGTCTTAACTACAGTTTTTTACTCTTAATTACTTGTTTCAATGTAATTAGAAGAACCATTATCCTGCATTCTTATAGTTGTTGCTTTGTTAGAACATGTTTCATTGTTTATTATCTTAATTAGCAATCGAGTGGTTTATTCTTTTTTCATCTTAAGCTACCTAACTAGCCATTTATTTTCCTGCTGTAAAATTGAAGTGCTGACATATAACATATTGATGTACATTTTTTGGATTTGGCTCTGAATATGACATATAATATATTGATGCATTAAATGCTTATTTATTTTGTTGATGTGGCTTCTATTTAGCTATCTCACCTGATCATTACTCTTCATTCATTTTTATTGGGGGATTTAGATACATAACTGTTAAAATATTAAGTTTTACATGTTGATTACATAAATTTCACTATTTACATACATAGCATTCAGAACATCAAAATAAAAATAAAAAATAACATCTCATGTCACCCCATAAGCATGCTGTTAGTCCCGCTACCCTTTACATGCCATTGGTTGCCTCGTCCTCCCCTCAATCGCCCCCTATCTCTCTGTTTTCTCACCCTCTCTACCGCTTTTACTGAACTTCATGAAACCTTAACAACAGATAAAGTAAGGAAATTACATGGGAGGTGACAGACGTCGACGGGTCTAGGTGGTGTGGCATGCAACGAAGAAGAGGATGTCGCACATGAGCTTGCTAGGAGAAGGCATCAATGGGCCAGCATGATTAGATCCGGCGAGTGCATACAAAGTACTAGATAATGTAAATAGTTAAGCTTAGGTGTGAATCCCTTTTTATTATGACAGCAATAAAAAATTAAGTATAACTCTTCTGTTTCTTTCAAGTTTTGTTTGAGTGCATTCTGTTGTTAATTAATAAATTTTTTTTAAGAATAGAAATCTATCCCTATTGTCGTTTTAATTGTAAGTATGACATAACGTAAGTTACAAACTATAAACTCCACGCACAGAACAGATTAAGCATGAAAAATTGGTCAAACTTGAGCAAATTCAAATTTAAGATTTTTACCCTTGAGAATTAAGAAAGATATTTTTTTCTTTATTAGATTTAAATGAAAATTTAACTTTTAACAAGACATAATGACGAAAAAGGATTCATGTATCTGACCCCACGTAGTGGGATAAAGGCTTGATGTTGATGTTGTTGTTGTTGTTGTAGTAGAACTAAGGAAGATATTGTCTGGCCTAATGCTAGGTGTTGTTATTAATTAACTAGTTGATATGAAGAACATAATAAAGTTTTGAAATTCCTGTATTAAAAATGTCACCATAGAAAATACTAGTAATTTTCTCTCCTTCAGCAGCCACTCATTTTTTGAGGCAAGTAGACAAATTCGCTGTCTTTTCTTCTTGTTTGTACTACGTTATACACTTGAAAGTGACTGATGCCAACCTCTTGGCTCTGCCCTTTCTTAGCTTTCAATCTAATCCACATATTGAACCATTTGTTCCCATTGATCTCCTGATTTTTTTTACTTCCTTTATTCTTCTACCTCTACAAGCATGGGATTCTACCACAGGTGCAGTAGACAAATAATCTTTTCTTCCTCTGTCAGCTTTCACAATCATAAGAGGGAAATTTTGAAAATATAAATTTAGTTTAATTAAAATATATTCTTGATGTGTTAATATAAAGTATTTTTCATGTAACGAAAGAGAATTGCACAAACAAATTTTTTTTAATGAAGAACATGATATGGGAAAAGTATAAGTGCATAAAGGAACTTTCATTGATCCCAGTATTATTAATTAAAATATGATTAGAGATATATTACTTCCTTTTGTTAGTTAATGTTGTTAATTGGAAAAGACAGTATGATTAAAAAAGCATCATTCATACTCAAAAGTTTCTTATAAATTAATTAACTCTACTAAGTTTTTTAACTTATCTACCTAATTTTGTTGAAAAGAACATGCTCTCCACTCTTCCCCCATAACTTCTCCTAAAAAGGCATGATAGACATTTTCATCTCCACATTTTCTCAAACTCATGCCTATGTAAACTTCTCTATTAAATAACTTCAGCCTAAATATTTCTCAATAACAAGTAACCATGCTTACTTTTAAGAAAATTACACCTCCCTATCCAACTTTAAGAATATTTCAAAGAAATTTCTTAAGTTTTTTTGTCCCATCCAATCTTCTTTCACTATCAATATTTGATTCTACCATCAGCAAGTGCGCTCTCATTTGACTATGCTCTCTTTTCTTGTTGAGTGTCCACTTCTCAAATATCCATGGATTATTGTCACCGTCGGGTCCGAAAAGTTGTACATCTAAGCAATTGATAGACTGATCCAAGAAGGACCGGTCCAGCCGGCCCAGAACTGGTGTCGGCCCCTGTTTTACAGTCGGCACAGGCCAGGTATTCCGCGCAACCCGCAAATCAAGACTATGGGGCCCGCGACGTAAAAGGGAAAGAGGGGATTAGGTAAGAGGAGGGGGCGGCTAATTGATGGGGCCCACGGCTGAAATTGAGAAGCTTGTTTTGGCATGTTGGAGAGGGCGGCTGATTGAAGGAGATCCCTTACCTAAAAGTAGAATTTTGGTTTGGGCAAGATGTGGGGGTGCGGGGCGGGCGGTTGATTTGGGGATCCTAGGGGCAAATTTTTGTGAAGGCTTTAAATAAGATAGAGGGGAGAGTTAGGGTTATGTTATTGTTTTGTGAGAGTTCTATTTTCCTTAGTGTCTTGGTACTTGGTCTCTAGCGGTATCTTGAGACTTAGGAGAGATCATTCCTCCTCTCGAATTGAGGATCAATTGTATCTTGCTTCTTATTATTTATTTTCCAAGCAATTAAATATTTTTGTGTTGAATTCATCATGTTCATGGGCTCTTCTTGATACTAAGGTATATCACATTGGTATCAAAGCACTTTCATGGGATGAAAATTGTGGTTTCTCCACTGACTTGATGATTGGAGCCTAGATCCGTTCTAATGACAGCCAAAAAGGTGGATGCGTTGGAGGGGAGATTGAGCAACTTAAAGCTAGAGTGGATGAAAGATTCTCGTCTGTCGAGAATAGCCTTGGGAATTTCGAAGATATGATGAAAAATATGCTGGAGATGCAATCAAAAGCATCATCGACAATTCCTAGGATGGAACCACTAGGAAAGGAGATTTGGCGGCGATGAATTGGAGAGTGTTTTTCTTCAAGAACTGCCATGAGGAGACCCGTAGGTGGGCGGATCAGGTTATTCTGAAGAAAGGATAGCAAGGAGATGGGATTCCGACCTTCTTGGGAGATTGTTGAGTGTTTTACCTTCAAAAACTATGAAGCCTAACCCTAGAAGTGTAAAGCTTACATCTTTTGTAGGAAATTGGTACAATGTGATTTACTTCCAAGCAATTGGAGGGTTTTCATGCAAGAACCAACATAGGTCCTTGTGCTTATCAGTTATAAATATGATAAAATACATAATTTACTCTAGCTTTGGCGTAGGTCTTGATGGCTACAAAATAGTATTTGTTGTAGTACATGTAAGACTTATAGTGATGTCTCAAAGCTAATCTTGGTGCAATGAAAAAAGGGAAAATTTCCAGGAATGTTTTTTAGTAGCAGCACCATAATAAAATGAGCTATATTATCTAAAACATTATTCTACATTGCACTAGCTGCAAATTGCAAAACACTGATAGTGAGCTGGAAATACCTTTAATGTATTTGCAATGTTATTCCATTTCAACATTGTAACTCTTTGTCATATTTCTAGTTTTTTTCAAATATCTTGAATAAAAATCATAAAATAAACAAGACTTGAGGGGAAAGTTGAACAATTAATCAGAACACTTAGTGGCGAAGGCAAGAACCAGTATGGGCATGTTCCCTAGCACTTTCGCCATGGAATGCCCATGGATTCAGTCTTGTTGTAGTGCAAACAAAGATAGCAACAAAGGACTTGTGGGTGAATCTTGCAATAGAATCAAGAATTATGGCACAAGCCTTGACCCTCCAATAACAACTTGTCAGAATTCTCAAAGTGTACAAATGCCTTTATAACATGAAAAATTTATTCAAACTAATCAAATCAGGGGATGTTTATAATTTGAACTTACAGCATCTTAATTATTCAAAATTATCTTTTTTTGTTATCAATAATAGAACGTGCTTGATTGAAATGAGATCAATGATGCTTCTCTTGAGCTGACTTATGTTTCGTTTGGGCCAGCTTTCTTTCTACTTTCTAAAACGGCTTTTTAGTACAAAGATTTCTAATTCCAGAATTTTTTACACTAAAAAGCCGTTTTAGAAAGCAGCAAAAAAGCTGTCCCAAATGAAGCCTTAGCTAACCTGCTTCAACTGGGACTAACTGTGGAGGTTAGCCATGGTCCTATGCAGGTCCAATTTGCTGATCAAAGGAGAAGATGAGCAAACACATGGTAAACAATTATTGTTGCTTTCAGTCTCCATCCTGAAGATTGGAACTAAATCAAATACTATTCTCATTCATGAAACGAAGGATGACAGAGTACTCCCATGAAGCGCATGCATCTTTCATTGCATGTAAATTAAGTTTTTAGGACCACTATATGTCATCTTATCCTGGTTTCATTAACTATCAATGATTCCTATTGTGGTCCTCACTGCATCCAAAATACAGAAATCGATCTTTTCAAGATTTGATGATCCACATCTATCAACTAGGGACTGTTGCTCCTGACTCTTGAGATTCTATGGTGTGTAATTCTAAGAAAACTGCAGAAGTTGCAGTTCTAGTACTAGTAAAAGGAGCCTTTTAAGAATTGAAGTAGCCCTCAAGGCTTTGCTATTTTTTGAAAATAAAGGTAATTCAAACAATGTGTGAGATGACTTTGAATCTATAACTATTGATTGAAGATTTCAAAACTTTTTTTTTTTTCTTTTTTCTTTTCCTTTCACCCAAATTGGATGCGTCCAAATACTAGTTCTCAGCCTTTTCTGACAGCTTAGCTGTTTTGGCTTCTTTCACTGATTAGCAGAGGTAATGATTAGAAGGATGGCAGTTTACTAAAGTATTCTTTACCTCTATCTTTTTTAATATATGAAATTCATTTTCCTCACTGTTGCTTAGCTTGGTTGGTTTGGTTGTTGGGTGAGTACCATTGGGAACCTTCAAACTCATGCTAGATTCCCCTCAAGCGGCAGCGCCTTTTAAGTGGGGCCCAATCAAGTGCGGGCTAGGAGGTTTTTGGGGTGGATTCCTCTTCTAGGTAAGCCAAGGATTAGTCACACCACCAACGCCATTTCGAGGGTGACAGCAGGTGGATATCCCGTTTAAAAGAAAAACAAAACTTATAAGTTGAGAGCGTTAGATTAGAATTATTGAGGACATTCATTTAGCGGTATTTTTTTACTTATTATTTTCTTCTCTTATCTTTATATTAGCATGTTTCTGATATAGCCATTTATGATTTTTATAAAATATGATGAATGAATAAGATTTTAATTTTATGATTTGGAAAAGAGCCATATGAACTTACATATAAAGAACAACAAATGAGATATCAATATAGATGTGACTCTATTAAGAGAGCAGAACCATCCAGTTTCTACTCTTGACATGATTGGTGATTAACTGATTATAATTGTTAGTCACATGGCGTTGCATGCAATTACAACAAGCTAGGGAGATCTAGTCTATTAAGCTAAAGATCATCAATACAGTGGAGCCTACTGGAGCTATTTATACGTAAAGTATAAAGTATTCAAAAGGCTAAGAAAATATTTGGACGGCTTTAGATTTTGACTTCAGCAATTTCCCTTCGCTGCATTCACTTTAATGGAGGAGTAGAAAAGGTTGAGGATTGCATTCTTGAAGTCGGCAGCCAGTTTAAAAAAAAAACTAACATTTTGTTTTGGGTAGATTTCTTACAACTTTCTAAAGTCACTTTTTAGTAAGAAATTTGTATACTAAAATGTTTGAGAAAATTTTTTATTACAATTTTTTTTAAAAGAATATGTACTAAAAAATAGTTTTATAAAACAGCAAAAAAGTTATCTCAAACAAAGGGACAGTTTTCTTATTATTTTCTAAAACAGTTTTCTAACGCGACAACAACATCAAGCCTTTGTCCCACTACATTGTGACAAAATTTTCAATTTTTTTAATTGATTTATAAAACAGTAAGAAAGTTATCCCAATCGAAGCCTACGTGCTTCTAAAAGCAGCTTTTTAATAAAAAAATTTTAAATTTTGTATTAGAAAGATGCTTTAAGAAGCATTAAGAAAGTCATCCCAAACGAAGCCTAAGGCTTCGTTTGGGACGGCTTTTTTATTGCTTTCTAAAACAGAGTTTTAGTACAAAAATAAAAAAATTTGTACTAAAACTCCGTTTTAGAAAGCAGTAAAAAAGCCGTCCCAAACGAAGCCTAAGTCTTTGTTTTTTTTGGGAAAATTGGGGGCAAAGCCCATATATTAATCAAAGAAAATTACAAAAGCAATTACAAGTAAGTATAGAAAAAAACCTATACCACCCCAAAACCTTAATAACAAAACCGAAATTCAAACAGAAAGAAAAGGAAGCCACCAATTGGACTCAGGGGAGGAACTACATCACAAAGCTTCATTGCCCAGCCACAGAAAGCTAAGTCCGGCAAAAACACTGGTTGCCAGCAAGACTGACCCTCACAGTGCACGGAATCACCCCACATATAGACCTGGTTGCCAGAAGACCATCCAAGGTCGCCGGATAGATGTAGTCCTTGGTCATCATCGTCCCAAAAATCCCATTCTCCATCAAGGCGTTAACAAAATTGGTCTTGATCAAAACCGAAATTAGTCCAGTAGAAGCCTCAAAATCCCCACAGGTAGCAGCCACATAGAACAAAAACAAATCTGATAGTAACAAAAGCTCCCGCAGTGATCCCAAAAAATATAACTGATAGATCCAGCAGCCCCAGAAAAAAAGAAGACAGCAGTAAAAAGATAAGACACATCAGCAAATGCCTTAACCCAAAATCCAGTTGAATAAACCTTTAAGCTTTTCATAATCCTTCCACAGTCTAGTCTTGGCACGAATAGCATTAATAATTTCACCTTGAATGCCATCAGGAGATATCCAGCAATGTTTAAATCTACGATTGTTCCTTTCCCTCCAAATGAAGTAAATCATAGCAGCCAACATGAGATAACAGAAATATTTTTCCAGCCTCCCAAAATTCCTCACATTATCCAAAAAATCAAAAACTTGCAACAGGTTTGGCCGAAGATAAAAATTAGCAGTAATGGGAAGCAGGCTAGTAAGTATAGAGAAGGAGAAATCACACTCAAAAAAGAGGTGAGAGTGATTTTCTTCAAAGGAACCACAAAAGGAACAATTGCTCAAAACAGGAATTCCTCTCATAATAAGGTTATCAGCAGTTTTCAACTTCCTTTTAAAAGCCATCCAAGAGTAACGAGAATACCGCACAGCATGTCTCTTATGCCACACATACTTAGACCAAATCACATTATCCAAATGCCCATAAAAAACATTGAGAACCTTTTTAGGAGGCGGGGTCGGGGAGCCCTCCCAAGAGATAACCGGTTGGTTCCCCAAAATGTTAATATCTAAAATTTCAGCTCTAATCACATTTGGAATAGAAAGAGGAAGCTCCCACCCATTCTCACCAATAAAAACATTAACCTTAGAATTGACAAGTGCAGCCGAGAAGTACATGTTAACTATCGCCTTACCCTTGCACCAAGGGTCATAAAGAAATGATAAGTTGCACCTGCTATGAACAGATAAAGAAATGTGCGGAGAAATACTGACTGCCACATTACATATAAGCTTCCAAAATTTAGAAGCATAGGGAGGAGCAAGTTTCCAAGGTGAAAGGTATTTATATCTATACCAAATACCACTCCAAGAATTATAATTAATCATCCTGAATAAAAAGGAGGTAGCCATCTTATGATAAAGGTAATCAAAAGAAGGAAGGCCTAAACCTCCCTTAATTTTGGGAGTAACCACCGACTTCCAGGAAATCATATGTAATTTCTTGTCATTGATATTACCAAAGAAAAGGAATTTGGAGTAGATTTTAGAAATAGTTTTTAAGCAGCCTTTAGGTATAATTGCCCCCCGAATCCAATAGGCAATTGTGTTGGCAATGGTGAACTTTAAATATTGTAATCTACCTGCAAAAGAAAGAAACTTAACTTTCCAACCCGCAAGTAGAGTAGAAATTCTACTCAGGAGGGGTTGGAAGTGAGAAAACTTAAGTCGGGTAGTGGATATGGGAATGCCCAAATAAGTGATGAACTCTTCCACCTTAGAAATCCCAAGGGTATTAGCAATGCTAGTATCAGAATGCAGGTTTCTGGAGAGAATCAAAGAGCTTTTCAAAGGATTAATTTGCAAGCCAGATGCTTCAGCAAAAGTATTCAGAATCCCATTAAGAGAAGTAACATTATCCATGCTAGCCAACCCAAAGACAAGAAGATCATCAGCGTACATCAAATGATTGATATTGAGATTTTGAATTTTAATACCGACAAATTCCTCACGAGCATCAAGGCAAGAAGAGAGCGCATCCATAACAATGCAGAAGAGCAGAGGGGAAAGGGGGCAGCCCTGCCTCAAACCAGATTTTGAAGGAAAAAACCCCTCCAAAACCCCATTCAGACAAGCCGAGAAATTCACCTCCCCAATGCACCCATTAATCCAGTTAATAAAAACCTCCGGAAATCCTTTCTGCCTTAACCTATTGATCACAAAGGTGCGAGAAACAGAATCAAAAGCTTTCATAATATCCAACTTGGCACAAAAAAACTTATGATTCCCTTTAAACTCCCTCAAAATTTCAGAAGCAAGGATAATGTTGTCAGTGGAGCATCTTTTAGAAATAAATCCAGACTGGCTCTCATGAATGATAAAAGGTAGAATAGGTTTTAACCTATTGGCAAGAATTTTCGCGATGATCTTATAAAAAACATTACATAAAGAGATGGGTCTAAAGTCAGAAATGGCATTTGAGTGAGTCCCCTTAGGAATAAGGGTAATGGCAGTAGCTTTCGAAACTTTGGGCATAACTCCATAAGTAAAAAAATGTCTTACTGCTCTGCAAAGATGAAACCCAATGATGTGCCAAGTTTTTTGATAGAAACCAAAAGAGAAGCCATCCGGACCAGGAGCAGAAGTGGCTTTACCAGCAAAAACAACATATTTAATTTCATCATCAGAGACAGGTTGAATAAGACCATGAATTAAATCAAGTGGGACCTGAGAGCCAGCCATGATATTTAAAGAATTCACACAAGGAGGAATTCTAGAGTTGTATAATCCTTTGAAGTGAGTTATAAGGGAAGCAGCCAACTCCTCCTGCGAAGAAATCAAACCAGACGGACCAACCAATTCCTTAATCATGTTACAATTCTTCCTCGCTCTAATCTTAGTGTAAAGGAAACCAAGATCATCTTCCCCAAGAGAAAGCCAATAAGCCTTGGCTCTCTGAGCAATCCAAGAATACCAAGCAGTGTGTAAAGAAGCTAAACCATCATTTGTTTCTATGAGAGAGCCATTCAAATAAGGATTTAAAGGATCTGATTGGATATCAGATAACAATTGAGATTGCCTTTTTTTAAGCTCCAAAATGCCATTAGAAACATAATTAGAAGAGCTCCACCTCTTGCTCTTAATAGCCAACTTAAGTCGTTTGAGGCAATCATAGAAAAAAAGAATAGGACTAGCATCCACATTTCTATGAAAAACATCACAAGCAATATCCCAAAATTCATCAATTTCAGTCCAAAATGCCTTAAACATAAATCTTGAAATTTTCTTCCTTGTATGATTAGCAAACAAAATTAAAGGGGAATGGTCAGACCCCAAGTGCTCAGTCACTCTATAGTAAGCATCAGGAAATAAGTCCATAAAAGAAGAATTCACCAACATACGATCCAGTTTAATGTGAATAGGGTCATCAGCTCTTTGGTTAAACCAAGTATAAAACAACCCGACCGAAGCCAGGTCAAGGACCCCAGCTTCAAAAATGAAGTTATTAAGCTCTCCCAACCTATCAGCAGTTAAGAGATTGCCCCCCGCTTTTTCTTCTTGAAGCTTGCAACAATTAAAATCCCCCATGAGAACCCATGGAAGATCCAAACCCGCTGAAATATTCAACAAATCATCTCAGAGAGACCTCCTGTCCCCCAACTCATTAGCAGCATAAACCACAGACAAATAAAAGGGAGGAGTAGAACCCGTTTTCACTAAGCCATGAATAACTTGAGAGGAGGTGAAGGAAGGAGTAAAGGAAAGGTGAGAAGAGTCCCACTTTACCCAAATTCTACCAGGATTAGAACAAGAGAAGTTGTCACAACACATTTCATTGTCAAAGAGAACACGAGAGCTGAAAAACCAGGGATCTTGATGAACAGACGGATGAATCTTAGCTTCAAGAATACCCAGAAACTTAAGGTTAAAGGAAGCAATGAAATCCTTACACATCTTGGCTTTATTAGGGTTATTGAATCCCCTAACATTCCAAGCAGCGAAAGTGGGTAAGGACATGAATTACTTAGGTTTTTTGGCCTTCTTGGTCGTTTTTGGCTTTTGTTTTTTGGCTGGCGAATTACTGATGTTTGGAGTTTTAGAGGAGGGAGAAGAGGTGATGTGGATAGTTTTAGAATTAACAACATCTTCCGAACGAGAGGTGGAAGATAAATCATCTTCAGCAGAGTCTTCTTCCAGATTTTCAGGCTTGTCATCCGGAAGAGAGGCAAAGCTATTGGCCAGGACCACTTGGGAGGGACGCAAAAGCAGATTAGAGTTCTGTTCAGAAGAAGAAGAAATATTTTGTGGTAGGTTGAGATTAGGTAGAGTATGTAAGTTACCAGATATGTGAATCGCAGGATCAGCAAAGACAGGGTCATCGTCCGCAGAATCCATAACCTTATCGGGTGGCAAAGAAATTGGGGAGGTTAGGGGAAGATTCGAAGTTCCAGGCTGATCAATAGGAGGAGAAGGAGCAGAATTAATAGCGGCAGGCCGAGAGCTGGATCTCGCCTTCCTGGCAATAGGAATTCTGCTCTTACTCCTGCCCCGAAAGGAAGGTTTGGGCGGTAGAGTAGGCTTAGGAGAAGGGTTTGAAGGGCAGAGCGCAAACGAGTGTATAATGGAACCACAGCCCTCACATTTGGATGACTTCCAGTCATAAACCACTTTCAGAACAAAGTCCTCCCCATCTATTTCCAGCGGGATTTCATCCGGTAATACAGAATTTTTATCAACTTGAACACAAACTCGTGCAAAAGTTAATCTAGTCCTTTTAGCCGTTAAAGCATCAACATATAAAGGTATACCTATATAGCTAGCAATCTTAGATATACCTGCTGATTCATCACGCTTCGGTTGAAATTTAGGAGACCATTTTTGTAGGAAGAAAGGCTTACCCAGCAGAAACCAAGGACCCCCAGACCAAATCATGTCAAAGTCTTCAACCGAAGTGAACTTCAAAAGGAAGAAGTCGTCGGCAAGTGAAAGGAGAGAGAAAGATCCTTTCAGTTTCCATGCACGATTCATCGCTTGAAGCAGTCGCTCATAGTAAGGTCTTTGCCCTAGAGAATAGCCAACCAGAGAAAGATCCCACAAACCTTTGCCCTCCGTGAGCTCCGTAGTAGCAAAAGATAATTTTTTGGTTGGGTTGACAAACTTCATAGGCCAGTCCTCCCTCGCCGAAGGAGGAGCAGTGAGATTGCTAGCATAAGAGATGAAAGGAGGAGGAGGAGGAGGCGCAGCACCTAACAGAGAGGAACTGCCCGGGAGAGGCGGGAAATCCTTAGGATTAGCGCCCATGGCGGCCTGGCGGCCGAGAAGAAAACGCGCCAAACCCTAAAACCCAGAGCTTCTCTCTCTAACACTAAAACGCTCCGCCTGTTACACAGTTGCGGGGGAAATTTCTAAGTCTTTGTTTGAGACTGTTTTCTTACTATTTTATATTTTAAACAACAACTATAAATTTTTTTTGCCACTTTTTTTTCTATTTAATACATTTTTATGCTAGAAAATTATTTTCTACTCCAACTTTCAAAAAAGCTATTTTTTTCTACAACAGCTTTACAATTAACTTTATAACGTTGAAAAAGGATCAATTCAGTTTTTTTTTTTTCTTTTGAATAAATTATCAACATTCAAATCCTCTAAAATCTGAAAGCTAGTCATTAATTAAAATTGAAGTTTCTGATATATAAACTGTTGCAGTAGCTGTTCATTACTTTGCTGCAGGCTGTGATAAGCAAATTATTCTGAATTTTCCTTTTCTGAAAAGCGAAAAGAATGAAAGCCTTCTCATGCCTCTATTGAGGAATAATTATTATGTCCGGACAAAAAATTGAAAATCCAGACGTATACTGAACAATATCGAGTACTTGGTATTAAACTCTAGGTGATATGACGCGAGATTATTGGTCTCTGAACGCGACCGGTGATGAGCGGACGTAATAATTGCTCTCTATTGAGATCTAGCAGGAAGTTGTCACTAATTACATGAATGCGAATGGGACAACATACTTCAATTTCTGAAGGCTTTTTGACTTTGGGCGTTGATAATTTCAATGTTATGATGTCCATAAACTTTCCAATCAAAAGAAATTTTTGTATTTGAATGTTTCAGCGGTAAACATCAGCATTAAAGCCAGCAGATTAGCACAAGGGGGGCATAAGTCAAAAGTAAAATTTTCGATTATTTTGAGATGATTTGAGTAGACAGGCCGGGCTTCGTTTGGGATGACTTTTTTCCTACTTCTTAAAATAATTTTTTAGTATAAAATTTTAATTTTTGTATTAAAAAACTGTTTTAAAAAGCAATAAGAAAGCCGTTACAAACGAAGGCTTAGGCTTCATTTGGGATAGCTTTTTTATTGTTTTCTAAAATAGTTTAATAATATAAAAGTTTTTTGAACTAAAAATTTTATACTAGAAAACCGTTTTATAAAACAATACAAAAGCTGTCTCAAATGAGCCTTAGACTTCGTTTGGGATAGCATTTTTATTGTTTCTTAAATCAATTTTTTAGTATAAAAGTTTTGCAAGCTGCTTTAAGAAGCAATAAAAAAGTCATCCCAAACGAAGCCTTATTAAATATCATTTAGGCTTTAGTTGGGGCAATTTTTTCATTGCTTTATGAAGTAGTTTCTTAGTATAATTTTTTTTTATTAAATATTTTTGTACTAAAAAACTGCTTCATAAAACAATAATAAAGTTGTCTCAAATTGAAGCCCTAATTAATAATCTAAATTATTGCATTGATATCTGAATATACAATGCTTATTCATAACATTTTATTAACAAATACTTTCATAAAAATATAAAAAATATGTGTGTATAATATTTACAAATAACGACGAAGATCGATCAATGTGGTGTGACGATTGTAGAGCTTTAGAATTCTTTCGACACTGAAGGTTGGGGATCTATTTGTAATATTTGAGAGTGTCATTCTGTGTAAATAAATTCATTCGTTGAATAATATTATTGACCGCACTTTTAGCAATTTTAGGCTTGTTTGATTCATCTCGTTGAGATACTTGATATGACTATAAGCATACGATATTAGGAGATCCTTTGGTTATCCAGTTCATGCCTTTGTAATTATGGTTCAAGTACTTGATTGGGCTCATTTGAGTTGAATCTAATCACATTTTATATTGATGGGTTCGTCTTATTCAGACGACATGACGGTAAGTCTGCTAAAATTAGAGTTTAGATGGTTCTAAATTTGATTATGAAAGTTTTTAATTTGAAATTTAGGGAATAATTTATTGTGTTTGTTTGAAACTAAAGAAAAATAATATTTAGATGGTCTCTGAACGGCATTCTGCGTCCGATCTACGCATAGAATAATTTCTCATTGAAATGACTATCTCTGATGGATCGATAAACAATTGATTTTTTTTCATTATCATATCTACATTTTGACACATAATGTCATACATATATACATTGTGACACATTATATATATCATATATATATTTTTATATTTATATATTTAATACTTGAATGTTTATATTTATTTATATAATATTCAAAGTTTTAAATATAAATAAAAATATCATTAATATTAATTTTATAAAATTTATTTTGTAACGAAGACATTAAATTTAAAAAAAAAAACTGAGGGCCGCGCCCCAACATATATTATTAATCACAAAAATTGGTTATATTTGATTACATCGGGACAAAAAATTAAAGCAATAAAAATAGCAAAGAAAAGTATTCTCCTATAAAAAAAAATTTCCACTCCAACAACAAGATGAATGTAAAAACATTAAAAGTAAAAAAATTAAAGCTTTATTTGTAATAACTTTCTTACTGTTTTTTAAATCAGTTTTATAGCAAAAAATTTTAATTTTCATACTAAAAAAATTGTTTTAAAAAGAAGTAAAAAAGTTGTCCCAAATGAATCACTCTCTTGTTGGATCGACATTCTCGCAATTACTTTATTACTTGATCGACACATACAATTACATATTTAGCGGATATTGTATCAAAAAAAACTAAGCATATTTTAGTCCATAGCATAAACTTAGTTCACGCATTGAGCGTAGACCGTGCAAAACCCCGTGCAACAAGTAATGCAAGTAGTAAAGAATCATTAATCATCACAACAAACATATTAAAATAAAATTAAACCTATTTAAAAGAATTTGGAGTAAAATTAAAATAAAGCATTAGGCATCTCAGAGTGAAATAATAAGACAAAGCAGAAGAGAAATACTCCCCATACAATGTTTAAATGCTGAAGTACTATAGGCTCCCAAAAAGTATAGCTTTTTTATTGTGATACCCTAAAATCTAATAGAAGGATTGTATTAGCGCCAGAGATTCAAAACATATGTATTTACCACTAGAAGCTTAGTATTTACTCTTATGCCATTCTATGGTTTTATTAGCTCTATAAATACAGTAGTGTGTACAGGAAAACTTTCAAGAAATAAGATTTGCATTTCTTCCTTTATCTTCTCTGTCTCTTCCTGCTCTCCGTTTTCTACATGGTATCAGGCTGGTCCATTCCTGAGATCCATTCTTCTTTGTTATCTTGATCAATGGCGGAAATCTCGACGGCAACCTCTTCTCCGGCGACGCAATCCGCAACCACTACAACTCATCTCATATCATCATCGCTCAAATTTGTCATCTCTCATCTCAAGACTCTCGTCCCACATGAGTTATCTACAGATAACTATCCCATATGGCGAAGTCAGGTCTCCAAGATGCTTAGCGCAAACGGATTTTATCAATTTCTTGAACCTCCAGCTTCTCAAGTATCGTCTTCTTCTTCCACTCAAATCGGCACACAGGATCAAAGTGATCTATCCGCCGATCAGTTGGTAATCGATCACAACTTGGCCGCAGCAATCTGTTCTACGGTATCGTCCTCTATATTACCTTATATCATTCATCTGGAACATACCTATGAAATCTGGCGAGTTCTTGAAACAAGATTTCAATCATCGAATCGTTCAAAAGTGATTCAACTTAAGAACGAGCTTCATCACATTTCAATGGGGAATTGGTCTATGAGCCAATATCTTACTGAAATCAAGAAACTGGTAGACCAGATAGCCTCCGCCGGATCAACTGTCGATAATGAAGACATAGTTCTGTATATTCTGAACGGATTACCAACGGCATATCAGTCATTTAAAACATCCATTAGGACAATGCTGCATCCAATCAGTTTAGACAATTTGTACGCACTGCTTATTAGTGAAGAAATTCACATACAAACTGAGGCATCAAGACACCAAGTAACTGCTGACTCGCAGACGGCATTGTATTCAAGAAGAGGGAAAGATCGTCGAGGGCGCGGTCGAACAGCTCCTCGTCAAACCGCGACATCTCGACAAGCCTATACTCCGCCAATTACATGTCAGATATGCAATAAACGAGGACACGCCGCCGACGTCTGTTGGCACCGGCTTAACACCAACTACAATCCTACCGAACGTCAGACTCAGCAAAATACCGCTCTCATCTCAACTCCGAATCAACAACAACACGAATGGTATCTTGATTCGGGAGCATCGTCTCACATGACAAGAGACGCAGAAAATCTGGAGTACGCATCTACATATCAGGGAACGGACTCGGTCACCATTGGGGATGGAAGAACTATTCCAATTGCTCACTCGGGCAATGGACTTCTTCCAACTCCCTCTCGTACGCTTCGTCTTTCACAATTACTGCATATTCCTTCTATATCTCACAATCTTATTTCCATCTCTAACTTAGTTAAGGATAATAACATTTCTGTTACTTTTGACAAAATGGGTTTTACTTTTAAGGACATGAAGACACAACAAATTCTTCTTCACGGACCGTGTAAAGACGGGCTGTATCCGTTCTCCACTCGCAACAATAGCAACCACAGCTTAGCTCTCCAGGCGTCCATCTCGTCGTCGACTCTCTGGCATAACCGACTGGGCCATCCCCATGCTCGCGTGTTAAAACATATAGCTAGAAATAATTCCCATTTGCATATTCCTATTAACACTGTTAGATGTACTTCTTGTTTACTCTGTAAAGGTCACAAGCTACCGTTTGAGAATTCGTCAAACAGAAAACTCAAACCACTAGAATTGATTCACTCGGATGTTTGGGGACCATCTCCGGTCCCCTCACACCAAGGATTCAGATATTACGTTCTATTTGTAGATGACTATACGCGTTTTACTTGGATTTTTCCTATCTTACTTAAATCTGATGTGTTTTATACGTTTCAAAAATTTGTTACCTATATCGAAAATCAAACTGAACATAAGGTTAAGTCCATCAGGACTGACGGTGGCCTTGAGTATCTAAACAAGCAGTTTTTACAATACCTGCAAGCCAAGGGAATACATCATCAAGTTTCATGTCCCTACACACCCGAGCAAAACGGCATTGCCGAACGGAAGCACAGGCATATCGTAGATACAGCAAGAACAATGCTTCAAACGGCCTCCATGCCACCACAATTCTGGCCAGATGCGGTCATGACAGCTACTTATCTCGTCAACCGACTGTCGTCTCATACCACTAATAATCGATCCCCATTTCAACTTCTCTACAACAAAACTCCGGAGTACAACCATCTTCGCACATTTGGTTGTACCTGCTATCCTCTCATCCCTAGTCAATACCAAACAAAGCTCCAACCGAACACAACGCAATGTGTATTTCTTGGATACTCAGACATATACAAGGGATATAAATGCTTAAATAAAACCACCAACAAAATTATTTTTTCTCGTAATGTAACGTTTCTTGAAAACTCTTTTCTGTTTCAAACATTGCAACAGACCAAATCCAGCAATCATACCTCTACGCCTCCATCTCTGCTGATACCAACTTCAACGATCATTACGACGACTCCACCTCAGTTACCGCAGCCAACTCAGTCCATAACAGACAAACAGAGTCTTCAAACGTCGAATGCCCACTCGTCTCTCAACAGGAGCCCGGAACATCAATCTTCTCCCACCATTACTACAACTAAGCACACAAAACATCCAATGCAAACAAGACTTCAGACAGGGTTGCTTAAACCAAGAAATAGGATGAATCTATTTCATAATAAGTCTGACATTACAAACCATTCAGCGCCCACAACTGTTAAGGAAGCTCTCGCTATTCCTGCATGGAGAACAGCTATGGTAGAGGAATTTCTTGCGCTTCAGAAACAAGAAACATGGTGTCTCGTACCACCACCAAAAAATGCACTCATCCTCGAATGCAAGTGGACATTTCGTACCAAGCTCAACGCCGATGGATCCACGGCAAGATTCAAAGCCAGATTAGTGGCTCAAGGTAACCGGCAAGAACAAGGTATCGATTATGACGAAACATTCAGCCCAATTATCAAGCTTCCGACTGTTCGTGTAATGTTTACAATCGCCCTACACTACGATTGGAAGGTCCATCAACTTGACGTCACAAATGCATTTCTCCATGGATCACTCAATGAAAAAGTGTATATGCTGCAACCAACAGGTTTCGTAAACAAAGACTATCCAAATCATGTGTGCCAACTCAAGAAAGCAATCTATGGGCTCAAACAATCGCCAAGAATGTGGTACACGACCTTCACCGATTACCTTCTAACAATCGGGTTCAAACACAGCAAAGCGGATCCGTCTCTGCTTACCTTCGTTACAACCACAATCCGAATTTATCTTCTCGTCTACGTCGACGACATTCTACTTACTGGAAATGACGACGCAGCCATCGCCGGACTCATTAGAAAATTGCAAACCAAATTCGACATGAAAGAGCTGGGACTTGCAAATCATTTTCTGGGAATTCAAATTACAAAGCATAAAGATAAGTACTTCCTCTCTCAACAATCCTATGCACTTTCTATCTTAAATCAAACAAATTTTAGCAATTGCAAACCACTGGCTAACCCCTCCACTACTAAACCACCTCAGCTAACCGATTCTACCGATCCTCTGTTCGATCAGGTATCATACAGGAAAATTATAGGATCGCTCCAATATCTAATTCTCACGCGGCCAGATATAGCACACGCGGTCAACACTCTATCTCAAGCAATGCACGATCCAGCACCTGTTCATTCGATCCTTCTAACAAAGCTCCTACGCTACCTCAAAGCAACGATCAACTACGGACTACCTATCTCCAAATCTTCCCTGCGGATGCGAACGTTCTCGGACGCAGACTGGGCAGGCGATCCTAATACAAGAAAATCCACATCCGGATTCTGTACGTTCATCGGAGACACTCTTGTCTCTTGGACAGTGAAAAAGCAGACTACGGTCGCTCGATCGTCCACCGAATCCGAGTATCGAGCTCTGGCCGCCGCCACTGCCGACACCATATGGCTCAAAAGGCTGCTCATGGACTTCAACGTTACTCATGAACAACCTACTGAGCTTCTGTGCGATAACATCTCGGCAATCGCCATCGTCAACAACCCCATTTTCCACGCACGAACCAAACACATCGAAATAGATCACAGGTTCGTGCGGGATCAAATACAGAATAATCATCTTAAACTTCTACCCATATGCACCGAGGACCAAATCGCAGATATTTTCACGAAACCGCTATCCACGGCGAGATTCCGGCTGCTACGCGACAAACTGACGATCTGCAAAGACCCATCAGCTTGAGGGGGAATATTAGCGCCAGAGATTCAAAACATATGTATTTACCACTAGAAGCTTAGTATTTACTCTTATGCCATTCTATGGTTTTATTAGCTCTATAAATACAGTAGTGTGTACAGGAAAACTTTCAAGAAATAAGATTTGCATTTCTTCCTTTATCTTCTCTGTCTCTTCCTGCTCTCCGTTTTCTACAGATTGAATGACTAAAAATATATTTAACCCATTCATAAATAGGATAAACCAGAGCTAACTATTAAACGTATAATATTAGTACCAATATAAACATTATTTCATTTCAATTCTCAAAATACATATACATCGATCAACTATATATTGAATCTAAGTATCAAAAGAATTCATAATGGATTACAAAAGAATACCTTAACTATTTTGATTTAGAAGACCTTGTCCCTATCTCTTTCGCTACTCCGTTGGGCTATTTCTTTTTTTTAAAAAAAATATCAGAAAGTATCGTAGAATAAGCACAACCAATTCAACAGACTTATATCACTAACTCATCACAGATGACACTATCCCTTTTCACATATTCCTAAACTATAATGCTAGTAGGGCCTCACGATTTTATCATATTAGTGTAACTTTCCAGGAGGTCATCCATTGTAAAATTTCTTTAGGATGAGCATGCATAAAAGCAGAGTTTTTTAATAAAATTCTAACTATTATACCAAAAGACACATCAATGTTTTAGAGTTTAGCTTCTTTTACTTAAGGGGCTTCACAATATCCCTCACTTAAGTAATTGACGTCCTCGTCAGTTTCTTTATCTTAGAATTTTATAGGTGGTCCCTACAAGTCAAATGATGACTCTTGCCATGTAGTATTCTGTCCCATACAGGGTTTAAGAGGTGACTCCCAAAGCGTACTACTATGTCTTGTATGACACTTAGTCCATCTTCCGGCTAGTATATTGATCTGATATTTTTTTGTCGCGTCCTGAAATCTAAAAATAGAATTTATTTTATTTTCATTTAACGACCAATTATTAATCATTTCAAACTATATCAATTTGCACATTTAGTTTCTTGTTGTATATTTCTCCATGGTTATTTATTTTTTATCAAAAGGATGAAGCTGAAGTGCTAGCTCGAGGATCAATCAAATTACTATTATTTTTTTACTTTTTTTTTTTTTTTTTGTAAAATGGACCTTCGTCTTTGATTTTGTTAGTTGTCTGGACTTTGAATCTTTAAGCTATTTCATTATTGAATTTGTTAATAGGTATTTTAAGTTATTTGGAGCTCAGACTCTTAAGCATTAAAGCATAACAAAAATCAACTAACTGTATATGGCTATTGGGGATATGTGTAATAATCCAAAAATGTGAAAAGCATTTTAAATAAAAATATAAGAATTTTTTAAATTGCTGATTGAACTAAAGCTCTTCGGCATTGTACACATGAGTGCTGCAATGTTAGGGTTGAGAGCACTGCGGCGTAGAAACCATTGCCGTGGCACTTGTGTCTCCATTCTACAGTAAATCTGATTTTTGCATGCATCACTGCAACATTAGACCACTAAAAATAATTTCTTCCTTAAATCCACCCTAGCGCCTCCCTATCCCCTCACTCTCATTTGCCTTGGTCGGGAAGAAGCTGAAGGAGAAGAGGGGGGAAGAGGAGAGATAATAAAAGATAGAAGGATCTTTGAGTGATTTTTATCCGTTGTTCCTTTTACAAAAAATGTTTTAGTCATTGTAAGTAACTATTAGCTTACTTTTATTTTTGATGAATTTGATTTCTGCAGATTTATCTCTCCTAAATATGATAAATTGTATTATCTCCTAGTTTTGTAAGCTTTCATCATCTAATTTTTTATATGTTATAGATTTGACCATTATGAATAATTTGATATGATTTTATTACATTTTCACAAGTTAAAATCATGTATAAGAATATACAGGTAAAATGAGCAGAAGTATACTAAAAGTAGGTTGAAAAGTAGCGTATCGTGATTTGGCATGATATATACCGAAATAATTGAAGTGATTAATATATATAGAAACGATGTATTGAAATGTTACTGATTGATATGATAGAATGTAGTGACTGATATATCGATAATAAAAGTATGATTGATCGTACTGACACATCAACGATAATAGTACGAATGATTATACTGATATATTAATGATAAGAGTATGAATGGATGTCAAAATTTTCTTTACATCTCTTTTCTACCTCTCTCTCTCTCCCCCCCCCCCCCTCTCTCTCTCTCTCTCTCTCTCTCTCTCTCTCTCTCTCTCTCTCTCTATATATATATATATATATATATATATATATATATATATATATATATATATATATATATATATATATATATATATATATATATATATATATATATATATATATATATATATTTCACATTATCTCTCTCATCTTAATTATATATATTTTCCATTTTAATTATTTTTCTCTACATTATTCGTATATTATTTGGGGAAAAAAATTCTATCAAATTTTTAATTAATTTGAAAGCTCTATATCTATTTTATATAATATTTAAATTTAAATCAAGAAGCTTAAAATATGCTTATTATGAGCTTCACATATTTTTAATATACTTTTCTTTTAATAAGATTCAAAATTTATATATATTTATTACTCATTATAAAATAATTTTTAATATAATTTTTTATTTAAATTAGATATAAAAATATTCTATAAAAGAATAATTGAAGTAGATGAGCATGATAATATATAGTTCAAATAAATTTGTATTGAAATTTATCTTCTTATAACAACTATTATAAAAAAAAGTAAAACATCAATGTCAATTTCAAGCTCGAATGAAAAGCTTGAGTATATTTAAAAATAATAAATTTGTGCCCCCGTAGATACAAAATTCCACTGGGCTGAGGAGTGAACATCTCCTAGTCATCAGGTCACTAGAGAGAAACTTAGGTGGGTCCTAATGAGCTCATATAAAAATGAGGTCAACAAACATATAATTATTCTTCCTGTAATTTTGTTATTCTTCTAGCTGAAATATTTATTTTTTCGTTATTCTTCTTCCTGTAGTTTTGTTAAATAAGTATGTAATTACATAATTATTAAATATTTTAATTAAATAAAAAATTTAACATAGATGAATTATTATAAAAATTATACTTATTATGAAGTAATAGTAGATAATATATATTTTTTAAGATTAATTTAAATTAAGGTTATTACATCTTAAAAAAACCATAATAATTAAAAATTATAAAATATTTCATAAAAGTATATATAATTTTAATTTATAATTATTAGTTTCTTATCATATAAATAAAAAAAATTATGATATTTATTTATTTTTTCATCTCAATATGTATAAGAATATAAAATTAATTTATTAATTCTACAGTTAAACTTTTCAAATAAAATATACTGTTGTATAACAATTTTAAAAAGCAGCTTTTTATAGCAATTTCACAGCCAGCATTACCTGCAGCCGCCCTGAGTTCTGTGTCCGGCGTTCGCACAGTAACCAAGCAGAAACCCGTGTTGAGCCATTTTTCTGAAGAAGAAGCCGAGAGAGTTACAGAGGAAGTTCGTTCTTCCATGGCTGCCACTCGCCGGTATTCCTGCAAGACTGCAGCAGAAACCCTAGATTGGATTAACGCTATCGCCGACTTCTTGTTACGCTTCAGATCTCTCATCGACGCCCACGTCGTCAATTTTTTTAAGGTCGAGTTTAGGCCAAACTTTTAACTCATCTACAAAACCCTAATCTGTATAACTTTCTTTTCTCCAATTCCAGTTGCATTGTTGGTTTTGGTTTCCTGCAGGACAGGCTTTGGGAGACGATAGACAACCAATGGATGGAATGCCTCAGGAAGGAGTCTGTAGAGAATTTATTATGTATACCATCTGCGCTGGTTCAGGTATTTTTTTTTTCTTCTCTCAGTAGCATTGATGGAAATCTTGAAATCCTTGTCAAAATAAGAAATTTTGATGATACTTTTTCTCTTTGAGAGGTGGAAAATGCCAGATTGGAGGAAATGCAAATTTAGCTCTAAAAACAAATTTATTGATGCTTAATGGTCATATATTCGTTCTTTTCACAGGAGCACTGGCCTTCTTCGCTTAGAGAGTTCGTAGCCACATTGAGGTCTCTCGTGCTACCTAGAGAGCAGAATTTGTCATATGCAGTAAGTTCATTGTGAAGCTCTTTTCATCCTGATGATGATTCTCTCTTTTTTCGTGCTTTCATCGACAAACTCCATTATCACTTAACAAATAGCATAATAACCTACTCGTTATTGGTTTTTTAAATATCTCATTGTTATTCATTTTTTTGACGATTTGCATAGAAAAGCTTGCATAAAGTTTGTTTTCATTCTACATGCTTTAAGAAAAGTGACTTGTAAATAGATTACATCCAAATGAGCGTCATTATTACAAATAAATTGCTTATTATCAGTGTCATTCGACTTGACAGTGCATTGGCATCAATTCCAATATTTACATTCCTAATCATGTCATGGATTCATCCGATCATAATAATCTTATGAACGAATTAAATGTGACTATTTGGATTTGTTGTATGGCCCAGGACTTTTGGCTGATAGCCATCTAATCCACTCTAGGTTACTGTGATTTTAAAATGATCACCAGTCCAAAGTGCTCTCAACTGCTCCCAATGGTTGATGCAACCAAAAATTGGATTGCCAAGACAAAAATCTTCCTTTCATAAAAGACATAGACTAGGACACAAAAAAACAAGAAAATAAACAACAATAGACAATATAAAAAAATAATGCTAATGTGACACACAAGCAAGATTTTCCGTACTTAAAAGACACAACTCAAATGAACAATACTTTCTTAAAACACAATATGACTTTCATACTTGTTATAAATTCTAGACACAACACAACCAATTTACAACTAAATATTTTTAGAGAAGAAAGATATTGATGGGGTGGAAACTTGCGGAGAGAAGAAAGAGATTAGAATCCTGAGATGAATTCATAGAGAGGGAAAGGGAAAGGGGACTAGCTCGCAAGCTAGAACAAAACCCACAGGTTTTACATTCCAAATATTTTATCACACAAAACATACTCTCAAATGCCACAAAACAACCCCAATTTATAAGTGAAGAAAGGGAACCAAACAACCAAAATAGCCACCCAACAAGCCAATAAGAAAGGGGGAGGAAAAAAGCCAAAAGTCCACCGCTTGGAGCAGCATACGAAGAGGCACACGAGACATAGCCAACAAACGGACAATGCCAGGGGGAAAGAACCGGGCAGATAGAGGAAACAAAGAGGCAAAAACAGGGGAAATGAACCCAGGCATCCAAATGAGCAACAAGAACTCAGCAGCTAGCAACTCAAGTCAGCCAAATGCCAAGGGAATCGGGAAACTTATGCAGGAACCGAACAACCCAAAGTAAGGGGGAAGGCTTGCTTACATCAATTCTCCTCCGATTGAGAGACCTCATCTCCTGATGAGATGACATCAGAACTTCCATGATGTGCCGAAGGAGTCTTATCCAATTCTGAAATTAAAGCCGCGTACTTTCTCTGGATCATTTCTTTTTCTTGCTTAAACTGGGTTTGCAGAAGCTTCTTTCTCTTCTCGATTATTTCCTTACACAAATATATTTTATGTTGAATTTTATAAAGCTCGTTCTGTATGGGATATGTAGAATTTCCTGGCGGAGGGTTCCATCGGTTCTTAGGAATAGATTCTTCAAGATCATTTGGCTTACTTTCTCCAACTTCAGGCTCAATTACATCATGATTTTTCATTTTTTCTTCAAGACTTAAAAAAAACAAAAGAAAGACCCAACAAAAACTTAGGCTCTGATACCAATTTGATGCAACCAAAATTTTGAGGAAAACTAAGGTTGTAAACAACTACGACCTTCCTTTCAAAAATGACAAAAATAATGCTAATGTTACACACAAACAAGACTTTCCTTAGTATAACTTAAAAAAAGACAACTAAAATGAACAATACTTTCTTAAAAACACAACACAACTTTAAATAAAAAGACACAACACCTTACAACTTTTTTGTAGTTTGAGAAGAAAGATACAAATGGGGTGGACACTTGCGGAGAGAAGAAGTAGATAAGAAGCCCGAGACAAAATCAAAGAGAGGAGAAGAGAAAGGGGGCTAGCTCGCAAGCTTGAACAAAACCCGCAGGTTTTACATTCCAAATATTTTCTCACACAAAACATACTCTTAAATGCCACAAAACAGCCCCAATTTATAAGTGAAGAAAGGGAGCCAAACAATCAAAACAACCGCCCAACAAGCCAATAAGAAAGGGGGAGGCAAAAGACCAAAAGTCCACTGCCTGAAGCAACACACGAAGATGCACGCGGGACACAACCAACGAACGAACAACACCAGGGGGAAAGAACCTGGCAGGTAGAGGAAAAGAAGAGGCAAAAACAGGGGAAATGAACCCGGGCAGCCAAATAAGCACCAGGAACTCAACAACTAGCAACTCAAGTCAGCCAAATGCCAAGGGAATCGAGAAAGTTATGCAGGAACCGAACATCCCAAAGCAAGGGGGAGGGCTTGCTTACATCAATGGTTGCATGTCTGATTTCTTTCCATTTTATAGTGATGAAATGTCAGTTTGAAGTCTACTATCATAATTGTTATGGCTTGTTAATTTTTCATGGTTTCCATTATATCATGAGGAGCTTGGTGTTAGGAGTGCTTTCCTTTAATTCTATGGCTGTTGTGACAATTAAAAGTTATAATCTGACTGTTCTCAAATTTTGATGGTTTTTCTTCAAGATCATATAAGGAGCTCGTTATTTCCGCTGCTTTCTCTTAAATTAACTCCAGGCTCTCCAGCGTTAAAATATCTCAACCCAAAAGGAATTGAATAATTGCATGATGTAAATAGTCAAGTCACATCTGTTCTGTGTAGAATTTAGTATAGATGTATTATTATTTTTCCTTAATATTCAATTTCCTTTCTAGATTTTCAGCCAGTGGGTAACGTTGTTGCTAATGAGCAACAATGCTTGACTTTAATGCTGTTGAAAATTTACTTTCCGCTAATTTCATCTTTCTTTTGAAGTATATGCATGTGCTCCTTGATAATGCTTTTATTCAATAGAGTAAACTTACAAGACTTGTGCAAATGCTCATACCTAAAAAAAAAATCATTTAATCTTCAATTCTATCAATATCTTTGATAATTCATGATGGTTTCTGTTGTGATATGCTGGAATTTTTAGCTTCAAACGCATGATCTTTTCCACATAGTTTGCTATAGCTTCGTAATTTGCTAGATCTTGTTCACTAGAAATATATTTTTGTGCATCATTCTTGCAGGTTTTGGGCCAACCTGATGGATATTATTTTTGTAGTTTTGATTTTCACAATTTATGCTTTTTTTAGCAGATTTTGGAAAATTTCCATGCAGTTCCACTTGGCAGCGTTCTCTCTCAAGGAATGAATTCAAAGAAAAAACATGAGGTGTGTAAAATGATACATATAGTCTGCCTGTGTAACTTCCCTTTCACTTGTTTTAAATATATTTTTTTCTGCTTGGTGGTCTTATGTCCCAGATGTGATATTAGTGTTTCTCAAAATCAGTTTGGATTCATGCCGGGTAGGTCTAATATGGAAACTATACATTTGTTGAGGGTTTGATATAAAAGTATAGAGAGAGTAAGGGGGATCTACATATGATATTTATTAATTCAGAGAAAGCATATGATAAAGTTCTTAGAGAAGTGCTTTGGAGAGTTTTAGAAAACAACAAGGGTTAATAATGCTTATATTCAAGTCATTAAGGATATCCATATATGAGCTGTTACTTGTGTTCAAACATAAGGTGGTTTGATCAAGTATTTTCCTATTTTAGTTGGATTACATCAACGGTCAACTTTAATAAGCTTTTATAAGCCCATATCTTTTTTGCTTTAGTCATGGATGTTCTTACTAGATATTTGCAAGAGGCTGTACCTTGGTGTATGTTTTTTTGCTAATGATGTTATTCTTGTTTATAAGACTAGAGAGGGAGTTGATGAAAAACTTGAATTGTGGAGGTCAACCTTAGAGTCTAAAGGTTTTTGTTTGAGTAGATCTAAAACCAAATACATGGAGTGTAATTTTAGTAGAAATAAATCTAGGGATGGGGTTATGACATGGGGTGATCAAGTCATTAAAAAGAGTATGTTTTATATATCTCAGATCTATTTTTCAAAGCAATGGTGAAATAGATGTGGATATTATTAGTAGAATTAAAGTTGGACGATTGAAGTGGAGGAATACATTGGGCCTGTTGTGTTATAGAGAAGTACTCCTCAAACTTAGGAGACAATTTTATAAGATGGCGACGAGAGCTGCAATGCTTTATGGTGCATAATGTTGGTCATTAAAAGAGAAGCATAAAATTAAGTTAAGTATGACAGAGATGAGGATGCTAAGGTGAATGAGTGGCTTTACACTTAGAAACAAAATGTGGAACGAGTATATGTGTGAAAAGGTTGGAGTAGCTCTAGTGGCAAATAAGGTTAGAGAGAGTCACCTTGGATGATTTGATTACATAAATCATTGACCTTCCAATGACCCTGTCTGATAGGAGAGTAGATGTATTAGATCTGATCTATGTTAAGAAAGATAAATATTGACTAAAAAAAGATTTAGTTAGAAAGTATTAAAAATGATTTTTTTTATTAGATTTAAATGAGAATTTGACTCTTAATAGGACAATGGGGAAAAAGTATTCATGTAGTCAATCCCACGTAGTGTGATAAAGGCTTGTTGTTATTTTGTCTTATGTCCCAAACATTTCTTCAAGAAAACTGTAAGTGGAACCTACAGTTTCCTTTATCACATGTATTTGCTCGGATAATTTTTTGTAAACTACTGCATTTTCTTGTGCAACAGGTAGAAGTACTAGCTGCTGCTGTTAGCACTGTTGCTCGTGGTGTTAATGCCCAGAAGATCATTGATGTTGGTTCAGGACAGGTACCATAGTTTGGCTTTTAAATTCACATTTAAACTGTTTATTTAGTGAACTCATTAGATATTTCTTTGCTACTCCTTTTCATTCAATGGGAATGCATTTCGTACTTGATTTCATTAGGTTTCTGCTATTTTACTTTCCATGGTAAACAAATGAAGTTTATTTGGAAGCCAAACAAGTTTAGCGCTAGCTGTTTTTTTTTAGACTAGCTTGGCTTCTAGGGTTTAACAATTGGGAGCTACTGTGTCTTGGAATGGTTCTTTCAGGGTTACCTTTCACAAGTTCTATCATTTGAGTATCAGCTTTCCGTGGTAGCAATAGATTCTTCTTTACACCATTCATCTGTTACGAGTGCTCGTGCAAATAGAATAAAGAAGCATTATGCAGCCAAACTGCATAAACTTCAACATGGCAAGCAATCTGTTAATCATATAAATTTATATTTTTTCTTACTTGTCTGAGTTCCTTGATTTGTATGGCTTCACATGCTTCTCTATGCAGGAGATGAACTTCTAAAGGTGCCTCAGACGGTCACTTGCCAAGTACTTTCTAGCGAATCTCTTGCGGCTTTAAGCATAAGGACAGTAGATGATCATATACAAGCTGATGGTATGGGGAGTAGTGCAGAAACAACTTTCCTCAGAAGTTCCGAATCTGATGTATATAAAGCTGCTAGTTTATGTAAAAACGGGAATATAGGATATTTAGTTCTTGCTGGGCTTCATGCTTGTGGGGATCTGTCAGTAAACATGTTAAGGTTCATTTCTACACTTTGAAATCGATGAACTTGATGTTGGATGTAGATTTATTCAAAGCTGTTTTTTCTTATAGATTAAATATTACATTTCTATGGAGAGAGTTATTGAGCATAGGTTAGGACGTGATACTAATGTTTCTTAAAATCAATTTGGATTCATGCCAGGTAGGTCTACTATGGAAGCTATATATTTATTGAGAGATTTGATGGAGAAGTATAGAGAGAATAAGGAGATATTTATTGATAGAGAAAGCAAATGACAAAGTTCCAAGAGAAGTGCTATTGAGAGTTCTAGAAAAGAAATGGGTTAATAATGCTTATATTCAAGTCATTAAGGATATGCATGCAAGAGCTATTACTTGTGCTCAATCATAAGGTGGTTTGACCAAGTATTTATATCTAGGATTAGCCTTAAGCCCATATCTTTTTGCTTTAGTCATGGATGCTGTTACTAGACATTTGCAAGAGTTTGTACCTTGGTCTATGCTTTTTGCTGATGATATTCTTGTTGATAAGACTGAAGAGGGAGTTGAAGGTAAACTTAAATTATAGAGGTCAACCTTTAAATCTAAAGGTTTTCATTTGAGTAGATTTAAAATTGAATACATAGAGTGTAATTTTAGTAGCAATAGATCTAGTGAAGGGGATTGTGACTTTGGGTGATAAAATTATTAATAAGAGTACACATTTTAGATATCTTTGGTTTATTATTCAGAGTGATGGTGAAATAGATGGGGATATTATTAGTATAGTTCAAGTTGGATGGTTGAAGTGTAGGAATGCATTGGGCTTGTTGTGTAATAGAAAAGCATCCCTCAATCTTAAGGAAAAATTCTATGAGATGGTGGTGAGATCTGCAATGCTTTATGGCGTAGAATGTTGGCTATTAAAGAGAAGCATAATATTAAGTTAAGTGTTGCAGAGATGAGGATGCTCAGGTGGATGAGTAGTTTTATTCTTAGAGACATTATGAAACGAGCATATACGTGAAAAGGTTGGAGTAGCTTTTGTGGCAGAGAAGATTAGAGAGAGTCGTCTTAGATGGTTTGGTCACATAAAACGTCAGCCTTTCAATGACTCAGTTAGGAGAGTAGATGTTTTAGATTTGGCTTATGTTATGAAAGGTAGATGTGGATCTAAAGAAGACTTTGTTAGAAAATATTAGAAATGACATTTCTTTATTAGATTTAAATGAAAGTTTGACTCTTAACAGGATAGTTGATAAAAAGGATTCATGTAGCTGACCCCACGTAGTGGGATAAATGCATGATATTGTTGCTTTATTAAAATATTTCATTTCATGTTCACAGTTTATTGCTAGTTATTTTCTTTTAGGTTTTATATATATTTTTTATTTTTATTTTGGGCTCTTCTACATATATGCAAATACATTAACAGGGCATTTGTAGACTGTGAGCAAGTGAAAGCTCTTATTAACGTTGGTTGTTGTTACAACTTAGTCTCCGAAGAAAGTTCTGAGAAGACGAGCATGATATCTGGTTTCCCACTGAGCAATGGTGCCAAATTGTCTGGGTTAACTCTTGGAAAAAATGCACGTGATCTTGCTTGTCAGGTACGCACAAATGCAGTAACATATTTTACATTCTGTTAAACCCCTAGATACATTATTTCTAACTAGGTTCATCTAAATGCAAGATAGGCAGAAAGTACTTTTAGTAAATTTCTTCCTAATGCAAATGTCATCGAACCCGCTCATTATCTCATTATCTCGATGCCTTGTTGAGGGTAGAATTTTGTGTCTAAATGTTTTGGGGTCTAAAGAAGTTGAGGAATTTTTTTTCACAGCCCATTTTCGCCTTCTTCTAGACAATCATAAGGCGTAACAGAAGCAGACAAATTATTTTTTTATTAGATTAATTTACTGTTTTGTTATTTTTATTAAGATTTACTTTTTGCCAAATTATTCCTTGTTTTATATTTTGTAATCTTAGGGTCCTTTCGCACACACTCCACCTACACCTTGTTCTATTCCCCTACTTATACGAGAAGCATCTGAATCCGGCCAACACCACATTTTGCAACATTTTTGCCATAATTTTCCACCAGTTGTAGATTTCCTTTGACCATGATAGCAAATTGCGATTTAGCCTATGTTGCGTTACATGTGTAGCTTGTGCATCAAGAATTAGTGCACCGCTATCTAATCTCCAATGCCAATCTCGACCTTGTGATCTTTGTTCCACTACAACACTGTGTTGCCTTAGAGATCCCTTGCTATTCACTCAAGTAAACCTTGACGGTTGCATGGAATTGCTTGCAGAACTTCTAGTCCTTCCTATACTATTTCACAATAACCTCCATACATGAAGCGGGACAACATCCTTTTGTTACCTACAATAAACTTGACGTCCTGCTATCACCTTTTGGAGGAGGACGATATACATTAGTGCATATTTTTTGGGTTGAAGAACTTTTTTTAGTAGAGAATCTATGGATTCACAAAACTCAATTGTTCCTATATATCTATAAACTCATTGACTTAGATTTATGTTATTTATTTGTAAGATTTTAGATCTTAAGATTCTGTCTGTGCATGAGGATGTCAATATTATGTGAGAAAAAGCGACTTGTGATATTAAGAATATTGCAAAAGATGTGCTTGGAGTTTCAAAAGAAAAGCTCATAATGGTAAAAATAGTTGGTGGTGGAATCCAAATATGCAAGAAAAGATAAAAAATAAGAAGATTTGTTATAAAAATTGGTTTAGACATAAAAATTCTGATAATTGAGAAAGTTATAAAGAGGCTCCTAAGGAATCTAAGAAAGCTATTTGCGATGCAAAGGGTTTAGCTTTTAATGATTTATATAATAGATTAGATACTAAGGAGGGAGAAAGATATATGTATAAGTTAGTCAAACAAAGAGATAAGAGTAGTAAGGATTTAGTTCAAGTGAAATGTATTAAGGATGAAGATCAAAAAGTACTTTTCTTAGAAGATGATATTCAACAAAGATGGATGAGGTATTTTGCTAAACTTTTTAATGAACATTGTGAAAATATAATTGATTTTAGTGACTTTATCACCCTAAATGAAAATAAAGATTTTTGTTTTTATCGGCGTATAAGTAAAACCGAAGTTAGAGAGACTTTAAAGAAATGAAGTGTGGAAAAGCTGTTGGACCTGATGATATTCCAATAAAGATGTGGAAATTCTTAGGAGATGAAGGAATTTCTTGGCTTACTAAACTTTTTAATACTATTTTGAAGACTAGAAAGATGCCAGATCAATGGAGCATGAGTGTGTTAATTCCTATTTTTAAGAATAAAGGTGATGCACAGGAGTACAAATTATAGAGGAATTAAGTTTGTGTCATACTTTAAAACTATGGGAGCGAGTTATAGAGCATAGGTTGAGGCTTGATACTAATGTTTCACAAAATCAATTTGGATTCATGCTGGATAGGTCTACTATGGAAGCCATACATTTATTGAGAGGTTTGATGGAGAAATATAGAGATAATAAGGATGATCTACATATGATATTTATTGATTTAGAGAAAGCATATGATAAAGTTCAAAGATAAGTGCTATGGAGAGTTCTTCAAAAGAAATGAGTTAATAATGCTTATATTCAAATCATTAAAGATATGTATGCAGGAGCTATTACTTGTGCTCAAACACAAGGTGGTTTGACCAAGTATTTTCCTATTTCGGTTGGATTACATCAAGGATCAACCTTAATTCCATATCATTTTGCTTTAGTCATGGATGTTCTCACTAGACATTTGCAAGAGGATGTACCTTGGTGCATGCTTTTTGCTGGTTATATTCTTCTTGTTGATAAAACTAGAGAGGGAGTTGAAGGTAAACTTGAATTATGGAGGTCAACTTTAGAGTCTAAAGGTTTTCGCTTGAGTAGATCTAAAACTGAATATATGGAGTGTAATTTTAGTGGAAATAAACCTAGTGAGGGGATTGTGACTTTGGGCGATCAAGTCATTAATAAGAGTACACGTTTTAGATATCTTGGATCTATTGTTCAGAGTGATGGTGAAATTGATGGGGATATTATCAGTAGATTTCAAGTTGGATGGTTGAACTGGAGGAATGCGTCGGGCTTATTGTGCGATAGAAAATTCCCCCTCAAACTTAAGGGAAAATTCTATAAGGTGGTGGTGAGACCTGCAATGCTTTATGGTGCCGAATGTTGGCCATTAAAAGAGAAGCATAATACTAAGTTAAGTGTTGCAGAGATGAGGATGCTTAGGTGGATGAGTGGCTTGACCCTTAGAGATAGGATACGAAATGAGCATATACATGAGAAGGTTGGAGTAGCTCTAGTAGAAGATAAGATTAGAGAGAGTCGCCTTAGATGGTTTGGTCACATTAAACAGAGGCCTTCCAATGACTCGGTTAGGAAAGTTGAGGTATTAGATTTGGCTTATGTTAAGAAAGGTAGAGGTAGACCTAAAAAGACTTGGTTAGAAAATATTAGAAATGATATTTCTTTATTAGATTTAGATGAGAATTTGACTTTTAACCGGACAGAATGTAGAAAAAAGATTCACGTAGCCGACCCCACGTAGTGGGACAAAGGCTTGATGTTGTTATTGTTGTATTTGTGTACAAATTATTAATCGGTCCTTCCTTAGGGTGTTATCTACATGTCAGTCTTGTTAATGCAGCTACATGTGTGTCATGCATCTTTGATGTGGTATGGCACATCACATATCCACCAATAGCAAGGCATTCTCTTGACATGTATGGCATTCCAGCACCATTTAATTTTATTGCACATCTTATTTAACATTTTTAACTGATGAGGATATCGTTCAGAGATATAGACACGTGTACCAACGACAGAATCGTAGATCGACAGCTACAATTCAGATTATTTACTTTTGATGCATTTTTATGTTTTATTTATTTATTTATTTTAGTTTTCTAAGTTTATCCCTATGAGTGTTTTTTTATTGTAGCCCGTAGGGCATTTGTGTACTTTTCTTTTCTTTGTGTTTGAGATCTATATATAGTGGTCTTATGCTTTGTAAAAGCTTATTGAATGATTAAATGAAATTTTGATTTTGTCTTCTTCTTCTTCTTGTGTGAGCACTAAAGAGAAGAGAGAGTCTGACATGAGGGCAAGCGTAGTACCCACCAGTCATTGGAATAGTCCGTGGCTCGTGATTTATCTTTCGTTCCTTTTTCTTCGTCATCACCCGTTGGCTTCTCCTTGTTCTTCCACCGCCGACCTACCTTCAAACTCCCTCCCCTAGACCCAATTCAATTCCAACTCCCAAAACCCCACCTGCCGGCCTAATCCCTTTCCCCACTCCCCAACCCAACGCCAACCCCTCCCTCTTCCCCTTGTTGCCGACCACATCCTTGTTCCAAGTCATTATGGTGATTCCAATCATCTTAACGACTCCCTAAATTGGCCCAAGCAAGAAATGAAGGTGTTAAAATATTTTGAAAACTTTTCATATTTACAAACCCTAAATAAGGAAAGTTTTCAAATTTAAATCCAATCTAAATTTAATTTAGAGAGGATTTATTATTCTCCTTCATAGTTTGCAAAAGCTTGTTTGGAAATTATTTAATACCTCCCCAATCCCCTCCCTCTTCTCATAATACCGCTGGCCCCCCATTAGTGGGCTTCCCCTTGGTTTTCCTATTGAAGCTCTCAACCATAATTGAATTTGAATTCAAATTATCAAATTCAATTCCCTCCAAATCTCCTTAAATCTGAACTAATTTCTGATTTAATAAAACCCACTCTCCCAACCCTAATCTAATCTAGATCCCACTTACCCAAGCCGTCCCCCTCTCTCTCCTTGGCCCGCCCCTCACATCTGCCTCCTTCCCCTTGGAAACCCTACACCTCTCATGTCTTTGGAAGCCAAAAGAAGAAGACAAGCTCCTTCCTCCTCATTATCATTGGTGTATGGCCGACCTTGAGGTTGACCACGGTTTTGCTTACAATGCACAAGGAGAAATCGATATCTTGCTGTGGGCTCCGAAAATTCGGCCCCGGCCTCCGCTCGCTTTTCTTATTCGGCGAGGGAGTTTTAACGAACTAAGTTCCGGGGTAAATTTTGGAAGGCAGATGGGTTTGTAGATAAGACACTACCCAGAGATTTCGCCCTCATTTTGTGAAGACTTTATGATCTGAGTTCTGGTTTCCTATAGGCGCAAGCCCCTATAGTTAATTACCCCTCCCGATCACGAGAGAGAACTTTCGATTAAGGCTAGTCGTCAATCAGATACGTAGAGAATACGTGTTATCTGGCATATAGTAGCAACAATGGATTTGGATTTGGAATTAGCTGGGAAGTTTGAAGAATTTGGAAGATTTGATATTTAAAATAGAAATTTCACCATCTAGCACTTAAAGCGGATGGTGGGGGAATGGATGATAGACCCGATCAAGATCCCATGGTTCCGTCGTCCCGGGCCATCGTGGTCCCTGGTCTACTTAGTCAGAGGAGGTAGTCGACCCAACCTGACAGAAGGATCCTTGTCGGCAGCCATGGGTTGCTTCGTCCAAGGGAACCTTGTAGACCGGGGTTGAATGTTTGTCTAAGGGGACAAATTTGAATCCACCTTAGCTAACAGAGGGCTTTGTGCCCTATCGATCATATCCTATTGATTCATATCTCAAGGATTTAACGTCATTAAGGAGCGTATTAGCTCTGGCCATAACCGCTATCTGTGGTGCCATTTGGCGGCAAAACCACTCGGTTCAGAGGGCCCCGGGTCATAACCGTTTACCTGCAGTGCCATTTGGCGGCGAAACTGCCGGTTAGAGGACACGTACCACATCCTTACTGGCAAGATATTGTTTGAGAATGGATCCTAGTGATATTTTCGACTAGGCATTTAACTCTTTTGTGAGCTGAGGTTATTTTCAGATTTATCCACCTCGGCAAACTGTTGCGGAGGGTGGATGGATTTTGCTTTAAGCATTTGATGGTTGGATTTCAAATTTTAAATATTTTTGGGATTTGGGATTTTTATAGAATTTTGGGATTTTTTTGGAGTTTTCTGGGATTTTTTTTTGGATTTTTTTATGAATATTTGGGAGATGTTTGAAAAATGTTTGGGAACCCCTCCGGTTGAGATCTGTATTCAACACGGCCATCATCGGGGTGTTCGGGGGTCATTTCTCTTTATGGATCGAACCTTGTCAACTCTGTCGGGCTGTCGACAGAGGATCGGGTTTCGTAGGCTTTATGCCTTTTGATAGTGAATTCTCATTGTTATAGGCCTTAAAGGCCTAAGATGAATGTATTAAAATAAATATCCTGGTCGCCACGGCCACATATTTATTTGTTGGTTCGAACCTTGTCGACTCCTATTAATCCGTATAGGAGGATCGGGTTCGAGCCTGAATTCACTTGTCAACCCGCGCAGCATCCCTAGACGTCACGTGTGTACCAATAACACGCTCGCCGGGGCCCATGCGGGTTTTATAATTATTTTTTCCCCTTTTAGTGTACCTATGTGTATACAATTTATAGTGCACGTGCAGGAGTACTTTGAAATAATTATAGACGCCTTCTGTCTGCTTGTACGAAAGTTGCAGATCCGGTGGCGTGGCGTAGCAGCTTATGGATAGAATTATTCGCTGCTTCATACAGGTAGACTGTCGTGCACTATTTGTTGATTTTTGTAGGCGGATCATAGTGCACTAACTAATCTCCTGCCTTATGGTTGTAAGGACTTGCACTTGTTGAAGATCTTATATATTTGCTTGAGCATAGCACTTGTCATATTCTTCGTGCGTTGTGAGTTTTGATCTTTTCGGTACAACCACTATTATTGCATGTAGGTAGGTAGATGTCTTCCTTCTCATACTGAAATTAACTTCAGGATACTGCATTTACTGAAGTCCTTCTGCATCTACCTATAAGTGGCATTTTATACATACATCCATATTTGTAAAGAGAATGTATATATATTGCAGATCTTTTGTAGATAGAGTCTTGTTTGCATTCTGATATTTGCTTTGCAATTAGTTGAAGGTTATGAGCTATTGTCACTTCATTCTTCTCAACTTATGTATAATGGAAATCTGCTAGCCATAAGTCCTCAGTTTGATTTCCATTTGAATAACAAAAATTGTCACTTGGCTTTCAAGAGTGGGATATAGAGGTTTCTTCATCCACCCTGACAATGTGTTTGTATCTCAATATTTATACATTTGGGAGATTGAAGTTATCATTTGATTTTGATGCTCTTATCTTGATCATGCATCTATAAATTTGAACTCCATTCCTTTTCCATTTGTTTGAGTTTGAATCCAACCATAATTCCTTGCAACATATTTTCAAGATGTTTTGTTATTTGGATTGAACTTTGCTTGAAGCACCTTCATTTAGGCTTAATTCCATATGGTTCATCAAAGTCCAGCTCCTTCATGATTCATTCAGGTTCAAGTCCAAGCAGCCTTGTTCAGCTCCACTTCTTGTTGTATGGTTCAAGTTCAAAGCGCATGATCAAATTCTTACTTGAGTTCAAGTAACCAACTCAAGTTATCATTTTGAGTTCAAAGTGTAAATTCAAGTTCTCTTGTAGTTGTTCAAAACTACAACCTCAAATCAACATTTTTATTTTGCTTGAGTCCAAATCAAGTCTGCAATTTCATGTTTATGTTCAAGTATAGTTCAAGCTTTTGTCCACAATTGATCCAAGTTTGAGTTCAATTTCTTTTGAGTTCAAGTGGTTCAAGCTTACAAATTTCACCATTTGATTCAAACTTAAGTTCATTTTGATTAAGTCTTTTGTAGTTCATGTCACATTTGAGTTTGAATTGGATGTCAAAGTCCCCACTTGGTTTAAACCAAGTTCATGTTCAAGTCCTCTTGTAGTTGTTCAAAAACTACAATCTCAAGCCAATGTTCTTTGTATTTGAGTTCTGAGCATAGTCCAAAGTCTTTGGTTGTCCAAAAGTGTCCAAATCTTGTTCAAAGTCCTTGGATTTTCAATCCAAATTTCGGCAGCCTCCCGGCGTCTCCCCCGTTTAGGGGAAAAACCAAGAGGCCGCCTACCCGCCACGCCACTAAAGGCGTGCACGGTTGGTGTTGGTGAGACACCGCGGCGGTTGTATTTTTGTTTTTCTCCCACCACGCGCACTAAAGGCGTGCTTGGGGTTTTAAAAAGTATTTTTTTTGAAAAGAGACAATTTTTGATTTCCCCCCGCCCGGGGGTACTTATAAGTAACCCCGCTTCGCCACACGTGCCGCATCGGGGTTCCATCCTACCACGGCCAATAAAGGCGTGCTTAGGACAGTTCTCCAATTTGCCACGAATATTGAAGCAAGGTTTTGAGTTTAGAAGAGTACGTACCTCCGCGGGGTTGTCGTGGTTGACACGTGGATCGAGGGGTCACTCGCCTACCTCGTCGTAGGTGTCGCACCGGGTTCCCTCCTACCACGGCCACTAAAGGCGTGCTTAGGTGGTTTGCCGGTCCGACACGGACATCGAGGAAGGAGAGTGGGGGGAGAGCATTTGCATTTTTTATTTAATTATAATTAAACTTAATTAATTATAATTAAACTTAATTAAATATAATTAAACTTAATTAATTATAATTAAGAATAATTAATTAAATTAAAATAACTAATTATAATTAAAGTTAATTAATTATAACTACTTATTTTTATTAATTAATTATAATTTAAAAATAATTAATATATAATTAATTATAATTAATTATAATTAAAATAATTAATTATAATTAAAATTAATTAATTATAAATAATTATATTTATAAAAATTATTATTATTAAAATAATAATAATTATTATAAAATTAAAACAGCCTAAGGGCTGTTTGGCAATAGGGCTTGGCCGAAGAAGCTCCCGAAAGGGGAGAGTTACCTTCACGGCCGAGAGCTCCCGTTCTTGCTTAGGATCGGACAAGAAGGGAATGCCGTCGAGTGAGCCAAGTCGAGGAGAGGAGGTGGAGATGAGGTTCGGCCGGGGAATAGAGGAGGAGATCGGCTTCAGGTATGGATTTCGACTCTCTCTCTCTCTCTCTCTCTCTGGACCGAACGAAGGTGGATGTGAGGGCTTGGAAGCTTGCGGTGTAGAGGGAAGAAGAAGGGAGCCGAGGGTTTCGGCCTGGAGAAATGGAGAGGAGGTCGTGGCTTTGGAGTCGTGTAGAGTCGGAGAGAGCTTGTGATCGTGGAAGCAGAGGGAGGAGGAGGTCGTGGGAAGGTAGAGCAAAGTGGGAGAGCCCGTGGAAGTAGCGAGTAGAGAAGGTGTCGGGAGAGAGCAGTGAGAGCTCGGGCAGTGGAACGAGCGGCTTGAGGTCGCGGGAAGATCGTGAGGCTTCCCTTTCATTTTATAGACGTGAAAGAGGCGAGAAACGAGGCCGTCGTCGCAGAATTCGCGCAGGATTTCCGCAGATTTCACGGAGAAACGACGCAGACGACGCCGATCAACAGGATTTGCGGAGGATTTACGCCTGATCTTCGGGATACGATGCAGACGACGTCAAACGACAGGATTTGCGGAGGAATTTGTGGATCCAGCGGTTTCACAGGTATTTTGATTTGATTTTGATTTTTTTTTTTGTTCCTGCTGGGTTACTGCTTAGAGGTCAACACTTGCTCTCTTCTTTCTACGATCCGGATTGAGATTTCGAAGACTTCGTGGAGAGATACGTCAACCGCATTCTTTATTGCCTTGCCGAGACGATTGAAGATCAACTACCCAAGGAATCTTGGCTACTCGTCGGCCGATCAACGACCTCTTCTCCTCAGGCTACTTCTCCGACGAACAAGACCTTACGCACCACTTCTCTTGTGGTGGCATCATTAGGGTTGCTTCTACCATTCCTCCGCTAAACCCAACCTCAAGAGCGAGTGAGAAGGAACTCATGGTGAACACTTTTTGATGTTACGTCGTGGATTCTTGTTTTGTTGCTATTAGTTTTACTATATTGTTTTTGTTGCTACTTGCAATTTCCTTGCTAATCTCCTTATAATCACTTGCTACTACTTAATCTTTTAACGGAAAATTCTACGAATTCTACTTGGTGAAACATACATTTTTAATTAGCAAAGTTAACACTTAATCTATTGTTAATTTCCAAAACGACTCTTGTTCACTTGTATGTTTCACATCATTAACTTTGTGGCACTAAACTTTTTGAAAAAAAAAAATTCTTTGTACTTTTTTACCTTAAATGTTTCACTTATTTGAATTAATCTACAAATAACATATAACAAGTGCCTCAAATATATTTTTGTGAGATGCTCTGCAACCAATACAAAAAGATACAATCATAATATGAGTTTTTATGCATTATACTCAAGATGGGTGCCCAAAGAAGGACTTGATTATATTGAAAAACAAAGCTAACATGGGATACATATCTTAAAACGATAGTAAAGAACTCAATAAGGTTGATATGTTGGTGCTACTAATGACTATATTAACTGGTTTCACTTTCTTGTTTGAATGAATATTAAGTGACAGCCCCTTGCATTTTCTCTTCAGAGTGCGGAGAGGTGGAAAAGCTTGACAAAAAAAGCTGCTCTTCAGAATTTTGAGTTGCATGCATTCCGTGCCACCTTTCAGATGGTCATTACCTATCTATACTTTATAGTCTTCAAAGACATTGTCTTTGCATGGTAGAACAAATTTATGTGTTCCATATGTTTTTCTTCTACTCTGAATTTTTTGGATGAATTTGTTGAGCAAATATTTTCCCATAACTTAGCCGTTGACTTCATTTCATTAAGCAGCATTACTTTTATCAATAGATTACGATATTCTTCTCTTTTAATGATTTCTTAAATCATGCCATGCATTGTCCTGCAACAACAGTTCCGTGATAGTCACAAGTTTCTTTTTTGACGCAATAAACTACGATTCTATAGATAAAAAAATGATTGAAGTTATTAGAAGAAGATAAATAGCTTATGAGCCTACAATTAAAAATTCAATCAAAGGATCAAACCCCAACTATTTAAAAAAAAACAGAATAACGAAAGAGTAGCTGAAAAAACAAAAACTCACTAAAGAGGAAGTACAATAGATTAAAAGAAAACATAAAATGTCCAAAATCAATCAGTAGTTTGAATGAATAATCCAACGAAGCTTTATAAACTGATTCTATAGAAATGAGACCAGATTCCTCCATTTCCAAACCAATTCAAGGAAGTCTGCGTCACCTAAATCCTCACAAAGTAATAACAATAACAATTATGGAATATTGAACCTACAAGATTAACGGTAGGAAATAAACAAAGATTTGAAAATAATAAGAATAAATCAATAATGAACCAATCAATGTGAATCCAGAAATTTCTAGAAGAATCCAAAATTTGAGTAAGAATCAACATTTAAGACCAGTGCGGGTTCAAGCTCAAACAAGAAATTTCGTGATTAAAGAGCATTATTAACTACTAACAAACCCATAATAATTGAATTTAGAGATACAAATAAAACCAAAACGTCAACATTAATGAGATGTAACAGGCTAATAAAGAGTTAAGAAGACAATGAAAATGAATGCCCATTGAAGCCACCGCTAATAAGGCTCACAGCAAGTAAAAAAAGCAGAAAGCAATCCATACCAGGAAGGAATATAAGTATATAAGCAATGGCACATATGGACTTAGCGAGGAAGGTTATAAAGTCAATAACACAGATTACTTAGCTCAAATGAATCAATATAACTACATCTTCTTTGCCATCATAGCTCGATTATCAAACAAATAGACAAACTCACAAACCTAAAACACATCCAATAGCAGAATATAAATTGAGCTCAAAAAGTAGGAAATAAATAAATTTAAAGGAGTATCGATGTCCACAACAATAATTGAATATCCAAAACCAAGACTAAAAACAAAGAACAATGAAGAATTGATGAATGTAAAGAAGCCCACTTAGCAGGCAAACAATAATGATCAACAAAGTGAATATAACTTCTAAGAAGAGAAAAAAGACAAGCAAACTAGATGTCATCACTAAAGAGATATACCAGGCCAACAATGTATTAAAAAGTAAACTCCTCAGAAAATGCAACATTAAAGAAGGGAAGCTCCCAATAATCCTTCCTCAAGTTTGATAAATCCAATTTGTTTGCATCAATCAAATCTCTTGATTGATGAGAACATTATAATTTAATCGACACAAGCATCAAGATAATCATCATAAATGATTAACTATGATTAACTAGTTAGCTCAAGAATTCTCTTCACTTTATATATAAGAAATTGAAAACTGGATATGTTGAAGATATCTAAAAAAACGTATCATTAAATACAAAGATTTTTTATTCCCCATTTTTCGATCTTTAATAAGGTTAACCCCAACCAGGGCATCGATTTCAATCCAAATATTATTAAAGCAAAGAGATGAAAATTTTCAAGGACATGGAGAGCCAAGATTTCAATGGCGAGAGAATAATCAATGGAGAGGGAAGAAGCAAAAGAAAAAACAACTTCACCATTAGAATTTCTGATGATCCCACTACCCCTAGCAATGTTGGGACCAACCATACCGTCAGTATTCATTTTTTCACCAATAAATGATGCAATTCTTGGAGATAATATGCTTCTTTGGAATACCTAATTCTATACATGGAATATCATTAGTGATACCTTTGGTATGTTAAAAAAAAAAGATTTCTATTGTTCATATGATGTATCTTACTATAGATTTCATTTATGACTTAATTATATTTTATAAAAGAATTATTATATTTGGCTTCATTCTTTTCCAACCAAAGAAACCAAAAGATAAGGATACTAAAAATGATAAGGATTTTACCATTTACTTTTCTTCCAGAAGCAGAGACCCAATACTGAAATATTTCAAGCACAAATAAGAAATGTACAAGAAAAGGGAGCCTTAAAAATCTCATAAATCAAATCCAAACTGATTGATTAATAAGGCCCTTAATGAAGACATGCTTTATTGTTTATATGAAAACAACAAAATACATTTGCAAGCCAAATAGAACCCCCCCTTTTTAAGAATTTCATCAATAGAAAGGAAGCCCTTTAACAATCTCTATCAAAAAATAGAATAAGGGACAGGAGTATTCAATCCCCAAATGAAATTGAAATCAGAAGCAGGTTGTCTAACCACTTTTATAGCATTCCAGTCTTCTTTAATATTATATTGACCCAAATAAGAATTTATGAAAATAATGCAATCTTCTTGATTTAAATTGATAGGAGTGTTAATAATACCAGCGTCCCCCCCAAAAAAAAACTAATACTCTTTAACATTGCTTCAGGAAAAAGAGTTTAATTGTCCATCACTAGAGCCCTTACCCATCTAGTTTTCTTGCGAAAAGTTAGAGCAACCATTTCCCAACCCCAATTGAATAAATTTCTTTTGTGATTATTTAACCCCACAAACGCTTCCAAATAAGAGTGTTACCCTTTTTATATTAACAAGCAAGGGATGTCTTTTTAAAAAAATCTTAAGAGTGCATAAAATTATCCCACATGGTATCATCTCTTCTAAAGGCCCAATAAAGTTTAAATGAAAATTTTTTAGTGATATTATTAATCTGATATTCTGATTAAAACCTAAACACGTTTTATTTAATTCCTCACAACAATTAATCCAAGAAGCCCAGCGAATCTTTTTACCATGAGAAGAAGAACCCCAAAGGAACTTATTAAGAAATCTTTCAACAAACTTTCAGCTTAGGAATTTCAAACTGGCTTTTTTTGTAGATTTACTTTGATTAGAAGTGTTCTTTCTTGTATAGCAATTTCTTATTGCAGACTCTCAATCAACTCATTAAATAATGAAGATCTCCTTTTACCTTAAAAAAGAGGAACATCCTAGTATTTTATAGGAAGAGATTGAAAGGAAAAGCCCATGATCGTTTCAATGACACTAATTTGCCTATTGGGCATGTGTTTAAAAACAAGAAAATAACTTTTATCAATAGTAAGACCAGTTTTTTCCTCAAAAGGAGGACGCATATTTTCTAAATGACATTTGTAAGCTTTATTGTTTGATGTTAGGTATCATTTTAATTCTCCTCATGGATTTTTTATTTTATTTCACTTCTTTTACCGAAGATGTTTGTTAACTAGACAATATTCAAGTAGAGTATAACTCACTAATGTTTGTGCTTATCATGAAACTTTGTCCTTCATTTTTCTGGATGATTATATTATAAAGTTGCATTGTAATGTGACGAGCTAATCATGCGTTTTTGGTTTGCTGATTTTCTTATAAGGTTCTGGATAAGTATTATCCAGAAGTCATTAAATCAAGTCCATCAATTGGACGTCATGGGAAGGCTCTGCGACGCCAGCAGATGAGAAGAGCAATAGAATCTCAATTTGGTGCAGAAAGTACCTTATACTCTTTTCAATTGAAGGATGAAAATAATACAGTCAACAAATCCATTGATATGCAATCTGATGAAATTAAAGTAACTGAAGAACATTATGACAGGAGAACACTAAAAGGTCCTGCTAGGCATTTCCTATCGGATGCATTTTGACTTACGAATAGTTAATACATCATCAATCATGATGAATCCTATCCAAAATTTAAGTTTAGTTTGCTTATTTTTACACTGCAGAGAGTAGAAGTACAAACTCAAAAGCATTTTCAGAGCAGCCCTGTCATTCTGAAGGATATGAAGAAGCTCGATATTCTACATGCTCTGACAGATATGTACTCTTTGAAGAATTCAGCAAGTCTGGACTAAAGCATCTTGGGTTGGAAAGTCCACAGGACTTCAACTTGATTGAACTATGGATGAGAGCTATACCTTTCTTTGTATGATTTTACCCTATGCTTTTCTTGATACCTACTCTAGATATTATTTTGACTTTTGACTTGGTCTATCATACTCTTTGCCCATATTTATCCTACTATGACTGAGTCTTTTTTCATTTTTGAGCTAAGTTAAAGTTAATAGAACAATAGTGTTCGAAGTTTCATTGTATTCAATCTACCTGAGAGGCTAAATACACAGAACCAGATATCACAATGTTACTAAGGGTAATTTAGATTTTTACTATTAATTAATGGATTGGTTAAGAAAAAGATTAAAACATTCTTTAGGAGTTATAAGAGTTTCAAAATTGGGCAACTAAACCAAGACTCATAATAGATGATCCAAAGTGCTATTTGTCTTTTTATAAGCACAGTTTTTGGTTCTTTTTGGATTAGCTTTAACTGGGCTATTTTGTTGCTTAGCGGACTTAAACTATGATTTCATAATAATCGTATTTGAATACGTAATCTTCACTGCCTTGTCAGTTTTCTCCATTTCGCTGTCTCTTCTTTTACTCTTTTCCTATTTTTGCTAAAGCTCCTAAATTTATCCCTTCTTTTTCACCAGTATCATATTTGCTCACTGTCGAGTGTTGAACCTTATCATTGGTGCCAACACCTCGCCTATTGTGCTCAACTATCTTCCCATCATGGCTGCCTAGCCTCCAAATAATTTCCACATTCTCTTCTAGTGATTGAGGAGGTATTGTCCTTGGTAGGTTCTATTAGCAAGAGGAAGAATAAGGAACCAAGTACTAATTGTCAGCAAAGACAGGTGGCACGTTTAATTTTAATTGATGCACCATGAATATCTTGGCCTTAAGATGGAGTGTTGATTTGTTGCTGTTGAGGAAACTTTGTAATGTTAAATAATATCTTGTAATTCCTTGGAAGATTATTTTTGGTCTCAGGTTCTAGAGAGATTATCTTTAAATCTAAAAATGATAAGCGTCATTTTGGCTTCAAGGCTGATCATGCCAAAGATATCATTTTCTTCAATTTAGCTTATTATATATTTCTTATTTTATCAGCAGAATGTAAGGAAGATTAGTATTAGAATTTTACTTAACGTAAACCAAATACCTCTGATATGTTAGATTGAGTTTTACAGAAATGGTTATTGCACTAGCCTGATATTTCAGTTTTCTCAAACAGCATCTGTGTATTTAATACTTCATTGCTGCTCATAATATTGTTATTTTTGGAGCTTTCATGTGCTAACGAATTGTGTCAGTGTCATCTTCTATTATGTTACCTCATCGCGGTGATATTTCTGAAACCTTCAATCCTGTTTATCATCACTCGTTCTACCTTTTCATGCAGGAATTCATAGGTCCATACTGGTCTCTACGCGCTTCCTTGGGGCCACTGATTGAAACTTATATTTTACTAGATAGATTGTTGTTTCTTCAAGAGCATGGTAATTTTGCAGAAGTACAGTTGGTTCCATTATTTGATCCGACGCTTTCACCGAGAAATGTGGCAATCGTGGCACGAAAAACTGATGCAAATATAGCCAATACATAAAGTGGTAGTTGTTCTATTTTTATCCTCTGTGTATTCCTTTGATCTAACTGTTTAGTGCTAAGCCTTGCAGTGTTCTTTGGGTTCAATAAAATTCATATTTTTCCCATAAAGTGACTTGAACCCTTGAAAAGTGCTTGCTTTTCCTTTATGTAAGTATAATGCCCTTTCAATGACTTTTCAGAACATAGTTCTAACTCACTGAGATATCAACACATTAATGCTGACGTGTGGCAATTTTTTTTCCTGACTAAGTTAAGTGTTGCAAAGATGAGGATGCTTAGGTGAATGACCTTAGAAATATGATATGAAATGAGCATATACGTGAAAAAGTTGGAGTAGCTCCAGTAGAAGATAAGATTAGAGAGAGTTGCCTTAGATGGTTTGGTCACATTAAACGGAGGCTTTTCGATGACCCGGTAAGGAAAGTTGAGGTATTAGATTTGACTTATGTTAAGAAAGGTAGAGGTAGGCCTAAAAAGTCTTGGTTAGAAAATATTAGAAATGATCTTTCTTTATTAGATTTAAACGAGAATTTAACTTTTAACAGGACAATGGCGAAAAAGGATTCATGTAGCCGACCCCACGTAGTGGGACAAAGGCTTGATGTTTTTGTTGTTGTTTGTTGTTGATTCCTCTAGATTTTTAGAGGATCACCTTAAAGAAAAGATTTCTTTGATGCTGATTAACGCTTAAAATTTGTTCTACTGTTCTTTAAGTTAATCATTTGCATGAACTAACATCAGTTCGCGCTGAGAACAGTTATATACTTGTTGATATAATCTTTGATTCTAAGTTTAGAGTATGAAAACGATCATGCTATATATTTATTCTTATAGGAGAAGCCTTCCTTGGGCCTTTTTCTTTGAAATGCTAAGGTACGATCTGGCTTGCTTGAAAAATTATTAGGTGCGGAGTGCAGACGGGGAGAGCACCGTCTGCATACACACAGGGTACCAAGCGGTACCTAGTGGTACCTAGTTGGATTTTATACTAGTGTGCGGACGGTTCTCCCCGTCTACACTCCGTACCTAATAATCTCTCGGCTTGCTGGGCAATGGTCAACAGTTCAAATGAAGGTGATGTTGCTTTGCGATGATTTGTGAATTTAATTATTTTAACTAATATACGAACTCATTGATATTTTTTTACAAAAGAAAACGAGTGCCACACAAAATTAAATGGCTCATTCTACTAAATGTACTAAATTGTTTTGCGTAGTCTAAATGAATCAAAAAATTTAGTGCATTTAGTAGAATGCGTCATTTAATTTAGTACAGTCGCTCCTATTTAAATTTTTATTAATTCATGCTCCTACTAATTATGAAGAATAATCCGCTCGTTTATAAAATAAGTCCAAAAAAGAATACACTACAAGTTTAAATTTTTATATTCTTAGTATTGGCATGTAAAATTAGGTAAGTATTTCATAGTTATCTTATTGAGGGTCTATCAATTGATATCAATGTTTAAATTTTCATTTAAATTTAACAAAAAAATTATTTCTATTATTTTCTAATCAAATTTTTTTAAAGTTTCTCTATCTTTCTTAAAATAGATGGAATCTTATATATATATTCTCCTAATTTAGTTATAGAAGATCAATATTTTATGTTACCAAATCATATAAATACCTATGTACTATATATTTTAATATTGTAAATATATTATAAAAATAGAGATATAAATAAGCATTTAATCTCAAAAGTTAAAAAATCAGAAATTTTGCCGTTAAATTAATTAATAGGATTAAAAAAAAAAAAAGGAATGTCTAACATAATGCGGATAAAAATCATTTAAAATAATTAAAATATATATATTTAACTTTTCATTTATATTTTATCGAATGTCAAAAATAAAACAGATGAGGGACCGATTCGACCGATTAGGTCGATCGGGGGATCATTTGAATTTTTTTTCCACTGAAGATTTTCCTGTCTTCTTTGTAGACGTCAATAAGCTTTTCACTGCTCTCACAGTCCACTCTTTTTCGCACAATCGCACGTCGATCAGTCTCTGGCGCAGCGTTCTAGGAGGCGTCAAAACTTTCTTTTCGTTTCTTCTTCTCCTCTGCATTTGTAATACTGGCTTCAAAGAAATGAATTCTGCTTCACTCCTTAAATTGTGTAGCTTCCCTCCCCAAAATCCTCATCTTCTCGTGTTTTCTTCTCCGACAATCCTGACTTCATACGCCAAGGCCACTTATGTGCCTCGCTTTGGCAGGACACTGGGGAGAGCTCGATGCGAATTTGACATCAAGGGAAACGGCGCGCTTTCTAGTGACACCGACCTTCGAGCTATAGAGCGGGTAGGTTTCATGCTGTTCTATTAGAAACAGAAAACTCTGCAAGGTCATATAGGTGCCGTGCAACCGAGGTTTTTGTTTGAAATCCGGTGTTGCTTAGTAATAAAAATAAATTTTTTCCACTGAAAAGTTCTCTCTTTTAGTCCTGTAGTTTTTCAGTTGTATTTGAATCACTTATTGTGACGGGATTTAAGGGTTTAGTGTGATCAATGTTTTTCGGTACATCTGTAGCTTATAAAAGGAGTACTGATTAGTTATTAGGTTGTTCTTATTGTGGCTGATTTCATGAGTTCACGTCTTTCACCTCTTGCAAATGTTTGTTACAAGAATGCCGATGCAGAGAAATATCCATGAATGTTGTTGGTTGTGTACTTAACTCTTTCAGCATATGATAAATCATTAAAAGCATAAATTACGACGAGTAGGGATGAAAATAGGATATGGTGTACCTGTCAGTGCAATATGAAGTTAGGAATTTCATTTAAAAGCTGAATTGTGCGGCTTAAATGTTCAAGTATCTTGATGTTCACGTGAATCATAGCTATTTGATAACACCTGTTCATATTTTTTTAGCGTAGGGATTTTTTGGTTTGAAGTAAAATGACTTTTAAGTATTTCGCAGTTTTGATTCTATTGGTGTTTGGGTGGATGAAAAATGAATGCAATGTTGAGTATTACAAATGCAGTGTAAATGATTCTAGTTCATTTATTTTAGGAGAAGCAAACTCACTTAGTTTTGAGCGAAAACCTTTTCTACGCAACCAAGCTTCCTTGCCTCCACTGCCGCTAGCCGTTGATGGGCCGCCAACCACCTCCATTGTCATCCGCTGCCACTAGTCGTCGTCATCATCCGCTGCCGTCATACTGCGTCATTACCCACCACTAGCTCATTAGTGATCCATGCCTCTAGCCAGCACCTCCGCATGCCATCATTGCCACTATTGGCCACCAAGAACCATCATTTTTTTTAAATAAATCACCATCATCTTTAGGTGTTACACTGTATTCATTTTGGTTAAAGTCATTTAAAAAAAAATCTCATGTGTTCATTTTACACTCATCTAAGTAACTTCACATATTCAAATACACATTTATTTTACATTGCATTTATTTTTCAGCAAACCAAACAACCCCTTAACAATTTTTGGCCACCCATATTTCAAAGATTGCTATTTCTTAATTGGATACTGCCAAGAATTGATTGGATATTTTTCTATTTTTTTATTGTCAAAATAGTCTAATATGTGCTAAAACAGCTAATCATTTTAAGAAAATTGAAATGAAGCTGTGTGCTTAAACTCAAATTGGCAATGAGAGCCGAATCAAAGAGAGCACTTTTAGTTTTTTTCTTCATTGTCTATATTTTCCTGCACTATTACTGATGAATGATAAGCTGCAGACAAACGAGGTTGCTTGTCAGCCTATGAGATAGCCAATATGAATGTATAGAGGCCTCCTGAATGAAATGGGATATGTTGAAATTAGGCCTACGAACATATCTGAAAGTACTAGCTAGAAATTTTCTTGGCGAACATCTTTACTTTCGTTTTCATAGTTTTAGCATAAACCAGGCCAAAGAAAGCTGTGACGAAAGAAGCAGATAAAATATTTGCTAGTCTCCTCCTGACAAACGACTAGTGATTTCTTCATTGATTTATAAATCTGATAACTTTGAAAAGTAGTGTTAATTTTGCCTTAAATTTATGGGTTTTTTTGGAGTTCATATGAATCTATTCTTGTTTTATCTGTAATGGGATCATGGAACTATTCTTGAAACCAAGTTTCATTTGTTGTAACTCATGAAGTTTCTACCATAGTTGTGAAGCATAAATAGTGTCTCTGGAATTCATAATTTATATGCAGAAGCTTAGTTTTCATTCAACAAGTGTCATTTACTAGGAATTTCTAGTCTCTGTTTGATGCGGACATCGGTACAAAGATTTGGCGCATCTATCACAGGAGACGTCGCAAATCGACGGCCATGATTTAAACCTTCAATTATGATTTATTTTTCTACATTTTAGTTCTTAATTAATGTATTTTCCTGTTGTACCCCTAGTATAGTTTATATGAGTATTATGGCCCAAGGGGCAATTTTGTAATTTTTATTTTTATCATGTTATGGCCTATATATAGGGCCTTAAGCTATTGTAAAAGGGAGGTTGATTAAGATAAAAAAAAATTTGTTTTCCACAATGTGTTCTTTTCTTCTTGAGAGAGGACAAGAGTAAGATTCCATTTGAGAGGAGTCGAAGTTGTCACCAGCCGCAGGATGGGTCCGGGCTCGTGACGTGAAGTCCCTTGGAGAAGGGCAAACGAATCACCCACCAACCTTGGAGACGGCCGGGTTCGTGGTTTTATTTTATTTTATTATTATTATTTTGGTTATCTTTTCATCTTCTCCTTGTCGACATCCCCATCCTCCACCCAAGCCACCGGCCACCTTTTCACAACCCGCCGACCACCTCCCTTCATCATCCCATTGAAGTTTCCTAATTTAGGCTTGAATGAATTTGGAAATAGTTTGAAATTCAAACTCAATTGATTTGAAATTCAAATAAACCTTCCAAAATTCCCTAATCCTATTTTAGGAAACTTTTTGAATTCATGCCTAATTAAATTTTAATTAAGAAAGGATTGAGGCAAATCTTTCCAATCTTATGAATTTAAATTAGGAAGCCTTTATTTGCTCTCACCAAATCCCAATTTCCACTCATGCTCTGCCGCCCACCCTCTATCCTAATTGCACTAGAAAAGCTTTTCTAGTGCAGAACGTGAGACTTGGCATTTACCTTCAGCTTTATCATAGCTATTAAAACTTGACTACTCCCTCAAATTCAGCCACTACATTTAATACACCACAAAATTCAAATTCCAGAAATCAAGGCACGTGAAAATCTGGAATTAGAATCTTTAACCTGCTGTCCAGCAGTTTTTATCACTGATTTTGGGAAATTTAAACCTCTTGGATGCTGGCCAGATTTCTGGAATTAACACCGTGCTCAATTTCCTCCAGAAATCCCTCTCTCACTATTAGCTTAACTTAGGAAATCTTTCCTACATTAAGCCTCTTCATCCCGTCCATAGCCTATTCCTACTAAACCTGTTAAACAATTTGATTTCCAAAAGGAGCTCTCTCAATTTGGAAACAGATTAATATCCGTTTCTTTTCTCTTGCCGCCATCCTCCAATTCTTCTTTCCTTTTCTTTCAAATCAATTACGAATTCAATCCCTCCTCTCTCACGGCCATGCATTGCTGGACTAAAGGCTAAAGCTTTCCCTTCTAATTCTCCTTGCTCCCAAGCATAGAAACCTGTGAATTTATCTCAGGTTTTTGGTGGAAACCTGAGACCGTTTCAGATTATAGCAAAGTCAATTTTCTGTCCTGCATCACTGTTACTTCAAGAAAACATATTATTCTTCTTACTAGAGCTTTTTGCCGCACTATGTGTCAGAACAAAAAGGAAATTTGTATCCATTTATAAGCCTCGTTAGCATCCATTTTCAACCTTCTTAAAACACAGTCAACCTGGAATACCATCATCTGTAGGAAAATTCCAACAGATGTAGCAAATTATATATATATATATATATATATATATATATATATTCTCTTGGTACGTTTACTCATATGCTTTCTAAGAAGCTTACAAAGATTTAGAAAATAACTTGAATGTTCATGCAGCAAAAAGCACTGGAAGCAGCTATGAATGACATCAATAATTCATTTGGGAAAGGAAGTGTTACAAGATTGGGCAGTATGGGTGGCGCTTTAGTGTATGTTCATTTTTCGTATCTTATCTATTGGAGCAATCATGGTGCTTAAACATGTTTTCTTTGAAAGAATATTTATACTTCAGAAATCATATTGTTCAGTGAGACCTTCCCAAGTGGTTGCTTGACATTGGATTTTGCTTTGGGCGGTGGCCTTCCAAAAGGAAGAATTGTAGAGGTATGTGCATCATATCATGTTTGTACTCTTCAACATACTGGAGGTTTATTATTTGCCATTTATCATTTATGATGCTTCTTCATCTACCTGCTTTTGGTATTTTTTTAACATTATAACCTGCTGAATTGGGATTATGGAAAGCTTGATGAAAACAATTGCATGCATGTTGATTTTCATGGTTATATTCATGATATTATATGCATCAATCTGCCAAATTTTATGGCATTCAGCAGGACTTTCATTTCTCTTGATACTTATTAAATCAATATCAAGTTGTTTTTTATCTTTGGCTAGTTTTATAAGCTTTCTTTATAGTTGTTATTGGAATATTTGGCATTCAAAACATCTTAGTCATGAATGTCGCTGCAAATTGTCTCAACGATTTTCTTAATAAGACTGTGATAGATTATGTCATGATTTTTCACATTCTTTTATTTGATAATTTTCATACTAGCGAAGTAAAAAAGAGATCAAAGAAAAGCTTTTGTTGTCTTTATAGTTGTCGATTGTATTAATGTATTAATAGACATGTGAAAAAATTAATAAAGGTTTTTGTGGGCTCCAAAAATTCACACCATGACCTTTTTGCATTTTTCAAGGAAAGTTTCAACAAAAAAATTTCTAGGTCAAAATTTCAGGAAACATTAGTTTTAAGATAAGACAATTCCAAGAGATTTTTCCCTCATTTCGCAAGTACTTATGATATGATTCAAGATTTTACATAAGCGCAAACCCCTATAGTAAATTATATCTCCCGGTGACATAAGAGCACTTTTGAATCCAAGCGTATAGTAGCATCAATTTTAGGTTTGGATCAGTATTTTTTTTATGGTTTGAAATTTATCATTATACACTTAAAGCTGATGGTGGGGCAATGATGACGTACCTGATTAAGGTCCCATGGTTTCGTCATCCTGAGCTGCATGATCATTAGTCTACTTAGTCAAATGAGGTAGTAGACCCAACCAAAAGATTCTTATCGGATGTTGTGGGTTGCTTTGTCTAAGGGTATCTTGTAGAGTAAAGATGAATGTTTGCTTAAGGGGACAAATTTGAGTCAATCTTAGCTAGCAAAGAGCTTTGTATCCTATCGAGTATATCATATGATTCATTATTCAAGAGTTTGACTCTTGCCATAATTATAATTTAATAATATCATTTTGTGGCAAAACCACCTAATCAAAGAGCTCCGTTTATAACAGTTTACCTGTGCTGCCATTTGGCGGCAAAATCACCGGTTAGAGGACACATACCACATATTCACTATCATTCTATTTCAAAGACTTTCCTCCATACCCATTTCCATTCTAGGTTTTCTATACTCAAGGGGCTTTCTGCTTATTGCTTTGCCACCAAACAAAATCTTGTTGCCCTAAATAGGCATGTGCTTTGGGAATTGATGAAAAGGTTATCCCATTACTCTTATGAGGTTGTGCAACACTTTCAATTTGATTCTTGTAGTCAGTGATCATTAGCTTTCCCTTTATATTGGATTGCTACCTTCATAACTATGCCCAAAGAATATACCTGCTTAATTCTTCTTCAACCAGTAGTAACACATTTTTTGAGCTGAATTCTAGCTAGCGAATGACTGCTTTGATACTTGAACAGATATTTGGTCCAGAAAGTAGCGGAAAAACCACTTTAGCTCTACATGCAATTGCAGAAGTACAGGTGTGTAATATTTTTTTGATGCAGAGGGCATTGTTTATCATTACGCTCCAAAAACACTCTTGGATATGTTCAACTAGCTTTCTCAGTGTTGCCATATTTGTGGTATGCATAGTCCCTTTTTGCCATCTTACCATTTTTACTGACATTATAAAAAAGCAGAAATTAGGAGGGAATGCCATGCTAGTGGATGCAGAACATGCTTTTGATCCAGCTTACTCGAGGGCTTTGGGAGTAAATATAGAAAATTTGATCGTATGCCAACCTGATAATGGAGAAATGGCATTAGAAAGTAAGTATTTTCTCTTTTCTTCTTGGATTGCAGATTTCTATGCCATTGCTTGAACTATACTTTCTTGTAAACTTCTTTTAGATGATGGCTATATATATATATATATATATATATATATATATATAGAGAGAGAGAGAGAGAGAGAGAGAGAGAGAGAGAGAGAGAGAGAGAGAGAGGCATCATTTAAAGGCAACATTATGTAAAGGAGCTTAATACAAAATTAAATTAGTTAAAGGAGCATTAGTTAAATAAAATATAAATAAAAGTAAAAATGGGAAATCATTTCCCGTATTCTAAATATAGAAAATGATTTCCTGTTTTCTAATTTATTATAATTTTTTATTATAATAATCTTTTAGTATTTAAAAATTTATTTTTAAAGGTAATTTGGTGGAGAGATTATATCATGAGATTAATAAGAAAATTAAAAAATTACATACATAACAATCATATTTTAATCATTTATAAAATTGTCATTCATATTATTTTCTTAAACTATTAAATTTATATATTTAAAAGAAAAATAAGAGTGAAATTATATTATTAATAATTAAAATATAAGAGTTAAATTTTATATATTTGTGTAAAATTATATTATGAGTAATTAATTATATTTTTGTAATTATTATATTATATAAAATATTTTAAAATTTTATATTTTATCATAATATTTTAGTTATTATGATATAAAAAATTATAACAAAATAGAAAAAGGTCCGTATTTAGAATGCGGGAAATGATTTCCCACTTTTGCTTCTTTTAATATTTTATTTAACTAATTTAATTTTGTATTAAGCCCCTTTATATAATTTTGCCTCATTTAGATCAACATTACTAGAGATTGATTAAATAAGTTAAATTGCATGAATCAAATTCATTTATCAAGTCAAATAGAATTTATTATTATACAAATGAAATTAATATAAACAAATCAATATGTTGAATCTAATTAAATGAGATCATATCCTAAGCCTATTAAATTAGGAGAAATTACTATAATAATTAAACTAATTCAAACATTATATTGTACCAAAATATCTTGAAAATAAAATCAAGATGACATTAAGATCATAAAATCTAATTTAAACATTAATCAAGAAATTTATGAAGTAAAACTCAAGCTTTAAATAATGCAAACTAAGATTGGCTTCAAGTTGAGTTTGAGCAGGTTGAATTTGGCTCAAACTCAAAAGATCTTAGTTTAATTAGCTTCACTCGAACTCAACTCGAAATCAATTTGAGCAACTCAAAATCCAAAATAATTAAAATAGGTAAATGTAATGCTTCATTTCTTGTGTTCTATCAAAATTGTCCATGTGGCATGATGAAATTTAAATTCTAGTCTTGCGTGCCCAACTGTCCATTAGAGGAGAAATTATTAAGTTTGGACACCGAACGATGTCTGGAGCCCAATGAAAATGCGTCACATCACCTTTTACTCGGTATTGAGCTCGATACTTCACAGTACCGAGCAACACCGAGCTCGGTACTGCTCAGTACCGAGCTCGGTACTGATCGATACTGTGAAGTACCGAACTCAGTACTTCAGAGTACTGAGTTCAGTATTACACGGTATTGTGAAGTACCGAAAGGTAAGTTGTCTCCGATGTCCGAACCCAATAATCTCTCCCAGTAGAGATGTCAAATAGGCAAACTCATTTTTAATTTCCTCTCATTAGAGTAATATATTACTTTTCATACCATGCCCTTAGTATTATTGACACATTGATGGATTTTTCTTTCTCAATAAGATTCTTATTTATTATTTTTTTTTTGCCAAACCATCTAAAGTTTAAAGCCAAATTTTATAAATACTTATAAATATTTGCATGCATAAAAATATATGCTTACATTTTTATCTTAAGTTTAATAATTCTTTAATTATGAAAATTAATGTTTATTTCAATGAAATAAAATAAATAAGGAATTTTAAATAAATATTTGGAATAAATGCATTTGTGCACATTTAATGCACATGCATTTAAACTAGTTTATATAAAAGAGCAAGAGAGGCTTTTCTACTCCCACCTCATATATCCTCCAAAAAATTAGAAATGACTATAATTAGATGTAGCTGAAAGGTAATTTTATTTTCTCGATAAATTTTATATGTTTATATTTTACATTCCCAATAGTATTTGTGTATTTATTTATTTTATTGGTTAAGTAAATTTTGTACGGAGAGTGCACTTTATTCTTCTATATGGATTGTCTCTTTTTATATGTATACATACAGACACACTACAGAAGGCTTTACATGATAAAGTATTAAATAACATGCTTCACATAAGAAGCTTGATAATATTAAAAGAAAAACAAATATTGTTTATAACAAAAGAAATGGCCTACGCCATTAATATTAGCCATTAGCAATTAAACCCACTAACAAAAGGAAAAAATAAAAAAACATTGTTAATAACATAAGAAGCTTATAATAGTTTCTAGTTTGACAAGAAAAAAAAATTGAACTTCTAGTTGGACCAACAAAGTTAAAGGCGTAGAACCATTTGCATTTGCCATATGACTTGAACAAGGAAGAGATGAAAGATTTAGATGTTAGGACTACGAGTAGGAATTGAACAACTTGAGAGTTGTGGTGGATGAGGAATAAATATCAAAAGAGCATTAGGTTGAGAAGCTAGGAATAAATATCGAAAGAGCATTAGGTTGAGACACTAGCTTACGCTACTACTACGAGGTGTTGGATGAGTGCAAAGCTTATTCAAAGAAATAGACTCAATAGGGCTTCAAAACAATTATGCAAAGATGATAAGCAAAATTGAGTTTGTGCCTTTGCAAAGATGTTTAACAAAGATGATGAAATAAGAAAAACATGGGGCTCCAATTAAGCCAATAACCATTAATTTAAATCTGAAATTTAATTTCAGATTTAAATCAATTAATCATTTAATCCTCCCAATTAATGACAATTCAAATTCAAAATTTTAATTTGAATTAGCTTTAATTACTCCTTAATTTCAGATTTCCATTCTCTCTCCCCAAATTGATTTGGGCTTTAATTAATCTTGCCACCTAGGCAAGTATATGGCATTTACGTTTCACATCACCAAGAGGATTTACTCTAAAAGTTCATGCAAAGAAGCCGCTAGGGCTTGGAAGATGGTGACTCAAAAAAAATCACATGAAGTCGATTAGGGTGTACGGTATGAGTGTGTTTAGTTTTAGCTTGAGATGTGGAAATTCATTGAAACCGAAGGTTTTGGGACTTGAGACTTGATTGAATCAAAGCTAAGTTGTAGGGCTTTTGTGTGTGCGTGGGCGAGTATATGAGAGAGAGAGAGAATACATTATGTTTGATTGAGTCTAAAAAGAGGGGAGAGAGAGTGATTGCTAAGAAGTCTTTTAGATGTAATATAAGAATGTCATTTATAGATTTCGTGTCTTTCATCAGACACTGAACCCCCTTATTTGTAAGTAGGGGGTCAGCTCAAATGCTTTAAATGGTGACTATGTATTGGTGAAGTTACAAGCTATCACATTCTGCGTATTTGGTTACGTAGTCAACTAAGAAGTAATCTATAAAGGCTAATTGTTAAGTCGCTTTTTCTTAAAGTTAGACCCTTGGCATGATCTTCATGTTAGATGAACTCAAAGTTCTATTGGTGGGAGACTTGCTGGAGTTATTTTGAGAGTAAGTGGCAAGTTCTATGTTGTGTAAGATCTTTGGCCTAGTCTAGGTTCAACATGCAACTTGACCTAGCAAAAAGGTTTCATGCAACTTGATTATGCAGTTTGACCTTGGCATGTTGGGATGTACAATATGTTCTTTTTTTTTAAATCCATCTTAATCCTAGTAAAAAAGCAATCAAAGCATTAAAAGATATCTTAATCCCCACTATGCTAACATCTTAACCATTATTTAAAATTACGCAATTAGAGACGTGCCTCAGTGTTATTTTCGCCCAAAATTCATTGAGGCAGGCTCCTTGAGCAGGCTATGTGAGGTGTACGCCTCAAAAAATAAATAAAATTATCTTTTAAAACTAAAATCTAAGTCGAGCAAAGTTTTTAGACCACATTCTGTCGTGTTGTATCGTTTGACTTCGTTTGCGATTTTTTAGACCACATGCTAACGTCTTTAACAAGGAAAATAATAGAGTTTTGAACGATTCGCTAAAACCTTTTTCTCCTTCTTTGATGACGATTCCTATTGGATCGGAAGTCAGGATAATTCGATGACGTTCCCTATTGGATCGGAAGTCAAGACTATTTGACGATGTTTTTCCTGTTAGATCAAAAGAAATGATGGGAGATTTGCTCGCTATGATGTTAGCCATCATTCTCCCATTTCACGTGTTTTGTTGATCGAGTAGATACCTAATTCCATTGTATTTAAAAAAAAAAAAATTTAGAGATTTTTTTTTATGTTTGATGGATTTAAAATTTTGTTCTAGGTAATTTAGGGCTGCAATAAGGTTTTCTATTATATACTAGCTAAAGATGAAGTTCATATTATAACAAACTTTGTTATATTTACTTAACTTACTTTAGGTAAATTAGGTATAAGTAGTGAAGACCAGCCCTATTAAACTCCATCAACTTTTACTCAAGAATTCTTATATACTTAATGAGTTTCAATGTTTTATATTTTTAACTTGTTATTGCAGGGTTTTGTAAAGGATGATCAGAAGCAGAGATAAAATCACATCGGGTCATAGGAAGGACCCGATGTGGAAACCTAACCATGAAGTTTACGTTGGAGGCAGGGACAAGTCGTACATGTATTTAAAATGTAACTACTGTGAGAAAGTAGTGAAAGATGGTGTGACTAGGATAGAGGAGCACTTATTCGGATCACACAAAAATATTGCACCATGTGCCAAAGTGTCTGATACCATTAGGGAGGAGATTAAAATATATATGAATAAGTTGGTAATGTCAAATCACCTCACATAGAGATAATTTAATGCAGAGTTGATGTGGGCTCCTACTATGAGAATGAGCACAACGGTCGGGATTCATCTTCTTCATTGTAACCCATATCCGTAGGTATGCAAGGGGTTCTATGCATCAGTACACGAAGAACACATTATAAGATAAACATGAAGGCATGCCTTCTACTACACAAAAGTTAATGTTAGGGAGGCACGAATACATGTATATGGATATAAGTATATATATTTTTAATGAGAATGCTATCCCATTTAAATTTATAACCTCTCATTCTTACTACAACATGATCCAATCATTTGGAGCGTAAGATAAAGGGTTGAAACCTCCATACATGTATAACTTGAGGACATGAACTTTAAAGGAGTTGGATAATATTAAGAGAAGTATCGAGAAAATTAAGAAGGCTTGGGTTCAGACAAGTGTTACAATATTGATTGATGGATGGTCAATTGTAAAGAGCAGAAGTTTGATAAACATATTGTTCAATAACCCTTATGATATTGTAGTTTTTGAAGTCAATTATGGTATCTAATTAGTTGAAAGATGCTGAGATTCATTTTGGATTATTTGACAATATTGTTGAGGAGGTTGGAGAGCATTTGGTAGTTCAAGTTTTAACAGATAATACCAATACATTGGGTTGTAGGGACATAACTTATGGAGAAGATAAAATATTTATAATGGACTCCATGTGCCACACATTGCATAAATATCATCCTTAAGAAATTGGAGTTGTCATTGCATAAGAATGTACTGACAAAAGCTAAAACTATAAGTAAATTTATTTATAATCATTTTTGAGTTTTGACACTTATGAAAAAAATTTCAAAGAAATAAATATTTAGACCTACAACAACCAGATTTGTCTCTGCTTATTTGATTTTATAGAACAAGTTAGAGCAAGGCAACCTTTGGAGTTTATGTTCACCTTTATACAGTGGTTTAGTTGTATTTGGACGAGGATATCTGAGAGGAAATAACTTAGAAATATTATTCTAAATGATAGATTTTGGCAGAGTGTCTTATATGTTATTACAACTATTAGGTCACTATTGCAAGTTTTAAGGATAATGGATGCCGAGAAGAAGCCTGTTATGGACTTCATATCCAATACTATGTATGTAATAAAAGAAATAATTACAAAAAACTTAGAAGGAGAAGTGAGCATTTATAGAGAAATTTAGAATATAATTGATGATATGTGAGAGATATAACTTCATCGATACTTACAAACAGCAGGCTATTATCTGAACCCTCAATATCAATATACATAAAATAAATTATTAAATCAACAACAACAACAACAACAACAACATCAAGCCTTTATCCCACTACGTGGGGTCGGCTGCATGAATCCTTTTTCTCCATTGTGTCCTATTAAAAGTCAAATTTTCGTTTAAATCTAATAAAGAAAGGTCATTTCTAATATTTTCTAACCAAGTCTTTTTAGGTCTACCCCTACCTTTCTTAACATAAGTCAAATCTAATACCTCTACTCTCCTAACCGGGTCATCGCAAGACCGCCATTTTATGTGACCAAACCATCTAAGGCGACTTTCTCTAATCTTATCTTCTACTGGAGCTACTCCAACCTTTTCACGTATATGCTCATTTCGTATCCTATCTCTAAGGGTAAAGCCACTCATCCACCTGAGCATCCTCATCTCTGCCACACTTAACTTAGTATTATGCTTCTCTTTTAAAGGCCAACATTCAGCACCATAAAGCATTGCAGGCCTCACTACCATCTTATAGAATTTTTCCTTAAGTTTGAGGGGTACATTTCTATCACATAACAAGCCCGATGCATTCCTCCACTTCAACCATCCAACTTGAATTTTGCTGATATTATCCCCATCTATTTCACCATCACTCTGAACAATAGATCCAAGATATCTAAAACGTGTACTCTTATTAATGACTTGATCGCCCAAAGTCACAATCCCCTCACTAGGTCTATTATTACTAAAATTACACTCCATATATTCTGTTTTAGATCTACTCAAGCGAAAACCTTTAGACTCTAAGGTTGACCTCCATAATTCAAGTTTACCTTCAACTCCCTCTCTAGTCTTATCAACAAAAAGAATATCATCAGCAAAAAGCATACACCAAGGTACATCCTCTTGCAAATGTCTAGTGAGAACATCCATGACTAAAGCAAAAAGATATGGGCTTAAGGCTGATCCTTGATGTAACCCAACCGAAATAGGGAAATACTTTGTCAATCCACCTTGTGTTTGAACACAAGTAATAGCTCCTGCATACATATCTTTAATGATTTGAATATAAGCATTATTAACTCTTTTCTTTTCAAGAACTCTCCATAGCACTTCTCTTGGAACTTTATCATATGCTTTTTCTAAATCAATAAATATCATATGTAGATCCTCCTTATTTTCTCTATATTTATCCATCAAACCTCTTAATAAATGTATAGCTTCCATAGTCGACCTACCCGGCATGAATCCAATTTGATTTTGAGAAACATTAGTATCACGCCGCAACCTATGCTCCAAAACTCGCTCCAATAGTTTTAAAGTATGACACATTAACTTAATACCTCTATAATTCGCACAATCTTGTACATCACCTTTATTCTTAGGGGCTGTTTGGTTGTCTGTAAAGAAAATGCAGTGTAAAGTAAATGCAATGTAAAGTAAATGTAATGCATTCTGAATACTTTGAGTCTGTTTGGTTGTCTGCAAAATAAACGCAGGAGAATGATTTCCCTTGTTTGGTTAGGTAGATCCAGAGTAAAGTAAAAGCAAATTTTTTAAATAATTTATTTTGACATTAAAATTAGTGCATTTATAAAAACGGTGTATTTATAATAATTAGTATTATTTGGTATTATAAAATAAAACCAGTGTATTAATTTATTGCACGATCTTATTATAAATTTTTTTTCTTATTATAAGATATAAAAAATTGGACAAGATTTCATAGAAGATTAAACAAATGTATAAATGTATTGCACCAAGTTATGTATCCCTTGGCTATGTATACTACTGATAAGCCTCCAAAATATCATAATGGGTGCCAAGCAAGGGACATCAGTTCTTTTTCTCTAATTATCTCCAAATGACATCAAGTTCATGTAAATGTTAAATAGAACGGGGAAATCAACGGAAAATATGCAGCAATTTTATCCATAGAACTTCAACTTTATGTTGATGTACCCATAACAAAGATTGTAAAGAGCAACACAACATCTAAAACTAAAAGTGTTGTACATCTCAAACTTATAAGAAATTTACGGACAAAACAAAAGTTTGAGGCCAGCAAATCTAAAAAGAGATCATTTTTTGGGATAAAATTATTCCAGGTCAAATAAATGGAAGAATCATTAAAAAAATAATATTTTCCATTGTGTCCAAGCAATTTTAAAACAAAAGTTTCAATACTGAAAATAAAATCCAAATGAATAATTAAAATAAAAATGAATCATAAAAGGAAAGGTATTACACTTTTTTCAAGAGCAAGCTCCTTGAAAACACAAAAGCTAGAAGCCCTTTCCTAAGAAAGGTATATGAATAGTTGATTGCTACCTTTAACCCCAATCTTAAGATTGACAACCTAGTAATATAGAAAATGGACCCGTAAACTAGAGCATAAAGCTCATTACTATCTTGAACTCCAAATTTAAGCTCTTTAATGTAAGAACTGAGATGGACCCTTAAGAACTTTTATTTGGTCCGGTCAGAGGACGTAGCTCTACGTTCGGCCGCCAGTAGAATCGCGTCACGCGTTCTAGAAAAACTTGGTACAACTCGGTATTGCTCGGTATTACTCGGTATTTGCCTTTACAGAGTGGTATTTCTCGTTATTACCGAGCAATACCGAGCAAATACTGAGTAATACCTCGCAATACGTGAACATAGCATTCCTGGGTTCCGGTCCGGGTCAAGTCGTCGGGCCGCGCGGTAAAGAGTAAGAGCACGTGGCGACATGTTATTGGCAGCCGAACGTAGCTCTACGTCCGGTCAGAGGACGTAATATTTGTTCCTTAAACACGCTAGCATATAATATTGTCATGCATAGAAATGTACAACAATAGTTATAGAAGATTGCCATATTTTCAAAAGTCTGACTTTCAAAAGCCTTTGATTGGATCCAACAACAGAGGTAGGTTGATTCAGTAATAGTTGGTCATATAAAATTCAAGGCCTAAATTATGAATAAAGGTTTGAAATAACAAAAAACAGATGAGAAAGCTCATCAGGACTTGCTTTCAATAGGGAAAAACATTGCATTTGAAACTCTTCCAAGATGTTTTAACCATCTCTAACAACCAAACTTAAATTATCAACATTCATGAAGGATCAATATAATTTTATGCTCATCATAAGATGCCAGCAAGAGCGCATGTTTTAAATCCAACCATCAACCTAGCTTGCCTCCAGGCGAGAGATGAATATTCCTACCCACTAGTTGCGAGCAATGCCACCAATCCTAATATCTTCTACCTCAAACAAATGCTGGAGTGCAATGTTGTCAGGGTTTCTCACCAGATTAAACTCTTCAGACAAAGAAACAAGGTTTGGCGATTCTGATTCTACATGACAAACTAAGCTGATTACTCCTCCAACAGAACCTGCATTTGCAATAACAAGATGAATTGCTTCTTCGCTGGTACAAACAAGACAACAAATTGCTTGAGCAGCAAAATATTTTGCATTATTTTCATCTGACATTAGCTAGCAAGATAGTGAAGGTATTATTCTGTTGGTTGTTGCTGACCGAATAACATTTTCCTCTTGAAATAAAATAGCTAAAATCAGGGCACAGATCCATACACCCTCTGTATCATCAAACTCGCCCTATATATAGAAATTTCAGATGGAGAAATAGGCCAAATATAATCAAAGCTTCCGGAGAAATTTTCTCACAAGGAATTAGAGCCCCAAATCTTGGGCTCCCGCTCCAGTTTGCTCCAATGAAAGAGCTCGGGAATATTGGCATTGATGGCTGGTTTTGTGTCGCAGAGCACAACTGAGTGTCTTCGCGATGAGCTAGAGCGGTGAAGGCTACGCCTTCTGCGACTAGAGGATTCGAAATAGTAGTCCCGGGTCTGCGCTGAGCAGCCAGGCGTCTTTATATCTTCTTCCACATGGATGATGCCGTCAGTACGCTGGACGGAGTCTTCAACTACGGAGAGCTTCGCTGGAAGCCTAGAAGGCAAGGATCGATCACTGTTAACGAGACAACCATCCCAAGACCTGGGCCCGTCCATCGAGCATCTCTGGTCGTCGAAGGAGATGCGACCAGCTTCAAGAGAGAACCTTGGATATCGCAAGAGCGGCGACCAAAAGCATCGACGGCAATCTCCGACTGGGTGTCTCTGAACCGGCGGGAAGATATGCGAATTTTCTCGCATTTCGTTTGTAAAATCGAGGGCTCGCTTATGCCATTTTCGCCGGCGGCGCTTATGTTTGGCTTATGCTTCCTTCGCCATTTCTGGAGCTTTTTACCAAATCCAGTAGTTCGGGGGATTGACGGGATATGCTCGAAGAACGCGCGAAAGGTAGAAAGTTACCTTCTGATGAGGAGGACGATCTTCCTCAAGCATAGAAGAGCTGGAGGCGCCTGCGGAAGGAGGACCGAGGTAGCCTAGAGATTCCATTGCTTCCCTCCCACATATCGCGAAAACCTCGTGCTAGTTTGCAGTATTTTGTGCTGAGAGATTTTGTAACCCGCTCAATTTGAGCGGGTTTTGAAGTCACGCGAAACGCCCCCTCTAATACACCAATAATACTTCCGATGAATTATATATGTTGCGCTCAAAATCAACCAAACAGAGTCATTTACGAAATACGTGCAACTTAATTACTTTACACTACTAATTCTGCATACCAAACAGCCCCTTAAAAATAGGAATTAACACACTCATTCTCCACTCATCTGGCATCTTCTTAGTCTTCAAAATAGTATTAAAAAGTTTAGTAAGCCATGAAATTCCTTCATCTCCTAAGCATTTCCACACCTCTATTGGAATATCATCAGGTCCAACAGCTTTTCCACCCTTCATTTTCTTTAAAGCCTCTCTAACTTCAGTTTTACTAATATGCCGATAAAAACATAAATCTTTATTTTCATCTAGGGTGCTAAGGTCACTATAGTCAATCTTATTTTCACAATCTTCATTAAAAAGTTTAGCAAAATATCTCATCCATCTTTGTTGAATATCATCTTCTAAGAAAAGTATTTTTTGATCTTCATCTTTAATACACTTCACTTGAACTAAATCCTTACTACTATCTCTTTGTTTGGCTAACTTATACATATATCTTTCTCCCTCTTTAGTATCTAATATATTATATAAATCACTAAAAGCTAATGCCTTTGCATCGCATATTGCTTTCTTAGCATTCTTACGAGCCACTTTATATATTTCTCAATTATCAGAATTTTTAAAATTAAACCAATTTTTATAACAAAGCTTCTTATTTTTAATTTTTTCTTGCACATTAGGATTCCACCACCAACTATTTTTACTATTGTGAGCTTTTCCCTTTGATACTCCAAGGACATCTTTTGCAATATTCTTAATATCACTAGCCACTTTTTCCCACATAATATTAGCATCCTCATGCACAGATAAAATCTTAAGATCTAAAATCTTATTTCCAAAAATATTTTTGTTAATATTCTTTAAATGCCCACATAAAATAAATTATTAAATCGTGAGATAAAATTAGGATTATATCATTGCATAGATAGATTCATAGTTGATTCAACTAAACAATCAAATACTGATATATAATTAGTACCATTTAGGAATAAAAAGGGTCTTTTTAGATTGCAACAAATAAATGATATTGTTTTCAAGCGATCTCCAAATAATTTTATTTGTTGTTTTAATGTATTATGTACTCATTTTTAAAATTCATTATACTTAGTATTTATTATACTCATTTATATAAATCTCAGTTGTGTGAAGGATTCAAGTTGGTGATGACACTCCATAATTGTAGTATTTTGCTATGAAGGTTTTGGGATTAACATATTCATTTAAATGTGAACATAATTGAAGCACGTACAACCAATTGCATACAAAGAGGAGAAATCGTTGAAAATCTTAAGGATGAATTTCTTAGTGGAGATAACTCAATATAAATTATGAACAATGTTTAAAATTGCCCAATTTGGTATTGAAGTATTTTCCATCTGTGAGGGGAAGCGTAAGCCTCAAGGCGTCTTAAGGTATAAGCCTAAAAGTTAAAAAATTACGTAGAGTCAAAATAATTTTTTTTATAATAACCAAGCAAGATATTAAAAATAAATTGTCAGATATATGAAACACAAAAATGCACAAGACATAAAGTGGTAAGTAATAAATTATGTAAAATAGAATTGAAATTCAAACATTATAATAAGAAAACAAGTAAACAACATAAAAAATAGTTCAACTCAAAATTCTATCTTTCATAATATTCTGCTTAATGACATTTAATTAAAAAAAATAGTAATGACATAGTAACTCAGAAATCATCAACACTATCATTGCTAAGGGAGTATTCATTTGAATTATTGTCATAATGAATTTCTCTCTCTCTTGCCTCACACTTGTGGAGTCTAATGCCTCCCAATCTACTGCTTCTTCCTTTATATCAGTTGTTTTTCTTACCTGTAAATATTTTTCATCAATATAAATATGATTAATACTTCAAAGTAAATAAGTTTCAACTAAATAATTTTTTTATATACATTTTTTGGTTTGTTATTTTTGTGATGGGTTGTGATTGATGTAGATGCTCTATTTTTATCACCATAAAAAAATCAGCATTTAAATTTCTCTCATAATTTAGATGGTGTTACCTCCACTTTATTATCTACAAACCACTCATCATTTGATGTCGTATTCTCATAAAAATCAAAGATCTTCGTCATCCTTCAACTCTTTTTTCTTTAAGTTCATGTATTTAAGTCTCTTTTTGTACATGATGTACATTAAGGAATTTATTCTTAAGTTTGTCAAACGATTTCTCATTTTTGTATGCACTTGGTTGTACATGCTCTAGTTATGTTCACATCCAGATGAAGAGCGTATTAATCTAAAAACCTTCATAGCAAAATACTGCAATTATGGAGTGTTATCATCAAATTAAATTCACCACTCAACTGAGATTTATATAAATGAGTATAATAATTCTTATTAATTCTTTGGTGAATATAAAACAGTGGAGTTTAGTTGGTGAATATAAAACAGTGGAGTTTAGTTGCTTGTTCTTGTATATCATATTTGTAAATGTGAAATCTCAAATGTTAATTTAATGGTTGAGCGGGGGCAAAGGGGATTGCAATCAATCATGTGATGTATAACTTAGAAAGGGTTGATAAGACATGCTAATATGTTTCACTGTAATTCCTTTATCTCAGTTGCGGATCGCATGTGCAGATCTGGAGCAATAGATCTCATATGTGTTGATTCGGTGTCAGCTCTAACGCCGAGGGCCGAGATTGAAGTAAGTTCATTATTAATGTTCTTCACCCTCCACCTATGCGGTCATCATCGATCAATGTACATCTGTGCAATATTTGGAATAGGGAGAGATAGGAATGCAACAAATAGGCCTACAAGCTCGCTTGATGAGTCAAGCTTTGCGCAAAATGTCTGGGAATGCCTCAAAAGCTGGTTGTACCCTCATATTTTTGAATCAGATAAGATACAAGGTTTTATCCCCCTCTATCATTCTAGATCTAACTATCATTTTGTGATTCTACAGAATTGTAACCCTTTTTTTATTGGATTTGACAAGATTGGGGTTTTCTATGGCAATCCTGAAGTTACTAGTGGTGGCATTGCTTTGAAATTTTTTGCTTCACTTCGCCTTGAGATCCGTCCTATCGGGAAGATAAAATCTGTGAGCTTGAAGAAGAAGCTTTCTTTTGCTTTTAACTATGTTTACTTCCCAAGATTCTTTTGTCAACTTATATCCCTCTTATAATGAAGGGGGATGAAGACATTGGAGTCAGAGTTCGTGTAAGAGTTCAGAAAAGCAAAGTATGTAATACTATTCTCTTTCTATTTTAAAGTGAATGTATTATTACACTGACTCACCTTCCTAAGTATTCAAGCACCCCTTTGTCAGTATCAATGGCATTCATTTGTCAATGTTGTAGAGCCTTTTAAAAAATATTTAATAAATTCATATTTATTAATGTGTTTAGAGAAAAAGGTCAAAATGGGCTTTTTACTATTTTTATTTGACTATATTGATCCCAAGAATATAATGTGTTCAATTTAGTCTATTGATTTCTCAAATATGATAAAAAAGTCTCTCAATTAGATTATTTTGATTCAAATTTGATGAGTTGATAGCCTATTTTGAATCAAATTTGAAGAGTCAAAGCATTAAATTAGATACATTGGATAGTTCGAAGTTTAAGCGACCACTATAAATAATTTAGGAATCATTTTGACATTTTTCTCAATGTTGTCATGCTTGAGGTTTAAATTTTGAACCTGGATATTAGTATGATCATTGCATGTTGGTGTTAAACTTTATCATGCTTAAAATTAAGGAAGTGGTTATTACAACTAAAAGAAAGTATATACTATAATTATTGCTCGTTAGAGTTTTAAATTTTGATGAAGGCTTCATTTGGGATAGCTTTCTAAAACGATTTTTTTGTAAAAAAATTCTAATTAAAAAAATTTTTTAACTAAAATTTTGTTTTAGAAAACATTAAGAAAGCTTTCCCAAACGAACCCAAAGTCTGCATAGGGGTTGTTATTTATGTATTTTATGATGGGTTAATACATGAATTGTTTGCTGTTTATTATTATGATTTTGTTGATAAATGAATTGGTAAGTGATAACTTAAATATTAAACTTATGCTTCTTACAAAGGTTGTTATTTTTGTCTTTAATTCAGGTGTCCAGGCCCTATAAGCAAGCAGAATTTGAGATCATATTTGGGGAGGGAGTCGGCAAACTGGTATTGTGGAATTTGCGTTCCAATTTCAGCATATTGATTATTATAATGAATAATTCTACTGATGACTTGAACTTCAGGGTTGTGTTTTAGATTGTGCTGAAACAATGGATGTTGTAGCAAAGAAGGGTTCATGGTATAGCTATGGAGATCAAAGGTCACATTTTGTACTTTTTGCACAGATTACTTATAAATTTCCTTGCCACATATTTAGGCTTCGTTTGGGACGGCTTTTTTACTGTTTTGCTTCTTAGTACAAAAAATTTTTTGAGCTAAAAAATTTTATACTAAAAATTGTTTTAGCAAACAGTAAGAAAGCTGTAACAAACGAAACTTTAATCAAATTAGTGTAGATCAACATTTCTTAATATATGTGCCCCATCATATTTTTTATCATTCCTGAAAGTTATGTTGCCTTTTCTAGATGAAGAAATGTATCAAAATGTACTTATTTGGAGAGAATTATCTGCAGGTTTTCTTGTAACTTGGTTTTAGCATTTTAGCCTTACTGAAAGACCACAGATCTCATAAACCCGTTAAAAACCTCACTTTGGTATTGTTGAGAATCTACATAAAACCTGACTATTCTATTTATTTATACCTTTTTATGCATTGAAAACAACAATCACAATTTTCTGTATTTGTTTTTCATCAAATCTCCAGCATCTTATTGTTTCTTCTATAATTTTTTAATAGACTCGGGCAAGGCAGGGACAAGGCTCTGCAATTTCTCAGAGAAAACCCTCTTATCTTCACTGATATTGAAAAGGTATAACCTCATTCTGCAGAAAATTTTAATCTTCCAAAATTCATTTCTCATTAGTGATTCACGCTTCTTTAAGAAAGCCGCCTCAAACAGAGCTTTAGGCTTCATTTGACATAATTTTTTTTTATTATTTTCTAAAGCAGCATTTTATTTCTTATGATTTCTTATGGATTGTTATCTGTAGGCTGTTAAAGCTGTAATGACAGAAGGAAGCAAGCATATGAGCGTCATAGCCTATGGCGAGTCGCCGAATTTTGATGATGAAATTAAGCATGGTGAGAGATGACATGAGATCGGGGTGTTGCCGCGGCTGTGCCGGCTTCTGGTAATTTTTATAAATTTTGTGTGCCATGGCTTTGCTTGGCACAGTGGCTAGAAGAGGTATTTTCTCTCTTTTGCAGTTTACTATGTGGAGGAGATGAGTTTGCTAATTAATGAACTCTATTTGAAGCAGTTTCTCTTCAGCTTGATTTGTGGTGTAGCAGAGATAAAAGGGTTTGATTGTGAGCTCTATTGAAAATGCTATTGTTATATTTGGCCTTTTTAAACTTAATCATTGATTAATTTTCATAATTAACCAGATTATTATGATACAGCTCAACATTAATAAATTTAATCTCATGTATGATTGCACTAATAAAAAAATTATGAAATGTTTTTTATTTTTATTTTTCAAGAAAATGGTTACTTCATTTATGTAGATTCAAAATCTTCAGCTAGTTCAAATTAAAATTTCAATGAAAAAAAAAAGTGATTCAAAATAAGTTTTAAATACCATTTAGGTTGCTCTATTTTATAATTGAAGAAAATCATGATTTAACTAAAATTTATATCAGGAAGTTCTTTCACCTCAAGAACTTTTTTATTTAAAATAGATTATAAATTATTATATTTATTTAAATAAATTAAATGAATTATCAAAAATCCCCTTTTTTTAATTCAAGAACCTTGGTTTCAATCTATAAAAGAACTGACAATATGTCAAATAGATTCCAACCAATACCAAAAGGAAAGGAGAAATTAGGCTAGGTTTGGGATAATTTTTTATTATTTTTTTAAAATCAATTTGTTAGCACAAATTTTATGCTTTTTTATATCAAAAAATTGCATTAGAAAAAAAATAAAAAACTGTCCCACATAAGCCCTTACATTCATATCATTGAATTCTTAAATATTTACATAAGCACCTTAATCTCTAAATTATATAAAAAATACCATCAACATTATCTTATCTAAAACAGAATATTATCACTACAACAACAACAACAACAACAACAAGCCTTTATCCCACTACGTGGGGTCGGCTACATGAATCCTTTTTCTCCATTGTATCCTATTAAAAGTCAAATTCTCGTTTAAATCTAATAAAGAAAGGTCATTCCTAATATTTTCTAACCAAGTCTTTTTAGGTCTACCCCTACCTTTCTTAACATAAGTCAAATCTAATACCTCTACTCTCCTAACCGGGTCATCGGAAGGCCGTCATTTAATGTGACCAAACCATCTAAGGCGACTCTCTCTAATCTTATCTTCTACTGGAGCTACTCCAAACAGAATATTATCACTATAAAAATATAAATATTGCATAAAAATATAAATATTTCTCAATTCATCAATGATTTCGCAAATGCATACCATAAATCTAAAGCTTCACTACCATACAAAGATGCATCTATTTCTAGGAAACATCCAAAGAATACAAAGAAACTGAAGCGTTAATATTAAACAGGCAAATTCATGCAGAACTTCGATGATCATTATTCAGTCAGGCTCGCCGTAAGGATGCCAACCTCTTCTCCAAATCATCAATCTCATCAGTTTCCGGTGCTACAGTTCTGCCATATGTGGATCTTTTCAGTAAAATTACAAAGAAAGCAATACGCTACACAAAAAGGTTACGAATCATGCCATAGTATGGAATACCTTTCCATTCATATAAAATGCGAGAAAGTACTATGTACGGAGACCGGACACATAGAATTGTCTTGATTGTCTCTATAAACAATAAAAACGTAGCAAACTACGTGATTACTGTTCACCGTTTTGCTTTTACTTTCACAACAAACCAAGCAATTTTTTGTGTCCGGTCTCCAACACGTAATAATCTCATAAAATGCACGTATATGCATCACTTAATGCACAAAAATCTATAAAATTTGAAAACTTCTGAAATTCTAGTTGGCGAGTGTTTGCATTACTAAAAAGAATTGCAGTCTATACAAGGAATGGGATTTGATGATAAAGAAATAATGCCTTGCACATCATGATTGATTGTTAACGTGTTCAAATTTATAAAATAGGAATGTTACCTTGCAGCATTATCAACCTTCTTATTATTCACTGCAATGCGACCTTTAGGAGCAGCTGATAACTGCAAGAAGGTAAAAAAAAAAAATACTATATTCAACTTACTCTCACTTTGATGAATATAAACCGTACATAAATTCTTGTAAAACAGAATGGTACCTGTGATGCAATGTCCACACCAATCTCATCCAGGACCTAAACATCATAAATCAGGATTAAATCAAATCAAAGCTATGCTATTTTAAAATAACATTTAAAAGCAAATAACCATTACTCTTCCAGCTGTTTTCACAGGAAGAAAAGTTACTCCTGCGAATATCTTCAAAAATTACCTGGTTGGTTAGCTCCTCTGTTTCTTCTTCTGCTTCATCTTTATCCAATGTTTCATCAATTGCCTCTGACATCATTTCAAGCTGAAAGAAGAGTAGATTCACTATATTCAGATATTCTATTGTTTTAATTCAATAAATTGTATATTAAAAAAAAGATATTAAAGGTTGGGTAAACATGACAGATATGGACGTGCATCACACCCTTGACACTAGCTTTGAAATCAAAGATTCATATAATAGGAAAGTGCATTCAACAAGATAATCCCCTCCACCGAACCAAGATTTTTGTTCAATTTTATAGATCATATTTCCTTAAGTACCGACAAACCTAAAAATATTAACCCTAAACTGGAAATATATATATAGGCACTTCAACCATGTGGTTAACTATTCCTATCAACCACGAGACTCTGGGATATGGTTCCTGTACAATACAAGGATTAATTCTGATTAAACAGCAATTCATTATAGCCATTCATTTCACTCGAAAGTATGCGTTTGTTATATTTCAACATTTTAAATGCCACGCCTTGTTAAGATGAACCACAATATTTGGGAAATACTTTGAATCCTACCAACTAATTCATTCTGGAAAGACAAATTTTGTTGCAATCATACATCAATAGTTATGCCCATTCATCCAATACTTTCAACTCTTAGTAATCTGTTAGGCCACTTGGTCAAGTGACCTTGAGCACATAGTTACTGTGAAGAAGCAGCTCCATAAGTGCATAAGATTTGACGATGATACCAAAGCCATTAGACAGAGAGCTCGGATCTATCTGACGCTTCAAATACTCTAGAGTTGAGTTCTCACCTTTTGGCCACTTCCGTATGCAACTGATTTGTAAGAGGTAGTTTCGGCAAGCAGCCTTAGGTTTTGTTTGGGACGACTTTCTTTCTGCTTCTTAAAGCAGCTTTCTAGTATGAAAATTTTAATTTTTGTACTAAGAAGTTGCTTTATGAAGCAAAAAATCGTCCCAAATGAAGGCTTAGTTAGCTCTCTATTCTTTAGCACGAATAAAATCTCTTGGCTATATGGCACATTCATATAGCTCATAGGATTTGGTGTCAATAATCGACGAGGTAGTTTTAAACACCTGATTTGGGTATGAAGAACTATGAACTTGAACATGATGGCGTCTTGCATCAACAAGAGAGTTAGCTTGTGGTGTACTCTGAATTTAGCCAAATTCAATGAGGTTTGAACACATAAAAAATGAACTATGAAGTGAATTTGAAATTCACCAAAATTTTACTCTGCATATTTTTTCATGAAACAATACACCAAAATTCCTAAAGCTACTGACTTCAAAATATTTTACAATACACCAAAATTCCTAAAGCTACTGCCTTCAAAATATTTTACACTCACTGCTCATCACACAAAATAACTCCGAAAGCCAATATAAGCTAATGGCTCTTATTTTCTAGAATTAGTGCGGATTCATAGAGCTGGTGGGATACACCAGATACTCTTTCACTTCATAAGAACTTGACTCAGGTTCATTGATTGAAACATCATCTGGAGGGTGATATTCGTAGAGGTCTTAAACACTAAATGTAGGAAAGATGTTTAATTCAGGTGGTAGGGAAATACCATAAGCATTATCATATAATCTTTTAAGCAAATGGGAAGGGGCCTAATTCACACAAATTTAACTTAGGCTTTATTTGGGGCAGCTTTCTTACTGCCTTCTAAAGCAATTTTTTGGTACAAAAATTATTTAAACTACGAATTTTTTTATCAAAAAGCTGCTTTAGAAAGCAATAAGAATGCTATCCTAAACGAAACCTTAGAAAAAGTGCCAACTGGAAATCGATATTTTTGTATATAAATCATAACTAAATTGCACGCATCGAACACTTTAAGCCTCGGTCATTTATCAGCTTGCTGATTGTAAGAATGAGCACGAGGCTAAAAAGTTTTTCCTTTACATTTTGGATCATGGAACCAAAATATGCGAGCAAATTCTTTTGGTTCTTTGCGCAAGTTTAGGTTAAACGGGCAAATCTATTACATGATTAGAGACTTTAGTGTAAACAATGCTGAATGAAGACTTGCCAGTGGATCGGTTTACCGTAAAATTGTATGCAGACTCTATGACTAAGTACCTCATCCCATTGCTTCAGCTATTCGCTCAGCAAATACCAAATCATACTAGTAAGTGTGTGATTTATAACTTTCATTTGACTGTCTATTTGAAGATAGTATGCCGAACTTAAAAGCAAATCAGTGTGCAGCTTCTTTATAGTTTCGCCAAAAGCAACTTAGAAAATTGATACCTTGATTGAACATGAGACTTCAAGGAATTCCATGTAATCGGATAATGTCCCTAAAACATTCGGGCAACATTAAGAACATCAAAAGTCATTTTGCAAGCTCAGAAATGCAGCATTTCTGAGAAACGATCCATTACCACCATAACTAAATTGAATCCCCTATGGCCTTAAGCAATCATAAGACAAAGTGAAGACTCAGATCTTCCTAAAGCATCTCTGGAATGGAAAATGACGTGTACAAATCCATCTTTTGTGAGTTTACTTTATAATTTTGACAGGTGGAACACCTTGCTACATAACAATAGACATCTCGAGAAGCAGCTTCAACCAAAATAACCAAGCTTGCAACTGTGATAAGGTTTTGTCTCATTCGGCATGCCAGGCCAATCCTCCAATATGCATATCTTTAATCAACTGGGCTCAGAGGGATGTGTTTGGGGTGCACAACTGATTACTTTTGAACAAATAACCCTATTGTAATGTATAATTAGCAATTGGCGAGTTGAAGATGGAACATTTCCATAGCTCCACAAAATCGTCGTTAATGGCATACAGCTCCATTCTAGCCTCCATCCCAGTGATCAATGTGTAAACAGCAACAAAAAATCTTGCTCTTCTAGTGTCTTATGCTTAAGCATAGAACTGAACTTTGGAATAAAAATAACCCACTGGATATGCATATAGATCTTTTTTTTTATTGCAAAAACCATAATGATTTATGATCACAATATAGAACAAGTTCTTGGTGAATCAAGTAGTGCTTCCATTGCTCAAGGGCAAATGTGATGTACTAAGTGCACGATGAGGCTAAAGAGAACTTACATCGAGAATAAAGTTCGGGCATTTAGAAAATCAAAGTAATTTGAAGCGTGCACGCGCGAGCGCACACAAATATATATATATATATATATATATATATATATATATATATATATATATATATAGAGAGAGAGAGAGAGAGAGAGAGAGAGAGAGAGAGAGAGAGAGAGAGAGAGAGATGTAGAGTGAGAAATAAAAAAAATTTGTTGGGTCTTGGCCTCTTGGGAAAATACTCAATCCTTCAATTATACTAAAAAAATCAAAGAATTCATTGGAATAATATCTGGTGCAAAATAGAAGGAAAATTATCTCAAAAAACACCCAAATCTCTTCAATTACAAAAAAATGGGGGAAGAATTAATTGGCCACAACACAACTACTTAATGAGATAGGAGGATGAAAAGTTACATTGTTTTGAGGGGGCATTTTAACAATTGCTCTCATAACATACATATAGTACAATATCAAATTGTGTTTTTTGTTTGTTTTTTTCTTGTGTGTGATGGAGTCTCTGTGCATGTGCATGAATGTGTTGGTAAGACAACCATGTATCTTTAAGGCAGGCATATAAATAGAATTTTTTAAAAAATAACAAACCCATGCGTAAATTGTATGAAACTATTGAGACCGGGGCACCCCTTTAACATTATATTTTAATGGCCTTACATAACAGTATCAGCATTCAGATACCAGGCCATACTTTGTTTGATGATTGCACATTCGAGACATTAGAGAGTTCTATGTACAAAACAAGATTCCAACAAAATAATAAGCAAAGGGGAAGAACTTCCGAACTGAGTAGAAGAAAAAATGCTTTTAACTTTAAGGTAGGCATGATTTTGCAAAATCACATGAGTGATTGGAGTAAAGAGTGGCATGTGGTGCAGTCAAATATCTAATTACTAAAGGAGCCAAATAAGGGTGAACCTTGGTTATTATTTTTTTTATTTTTGGTAACTGAAGGGAAGTTCAACTAAGAAGCGTCCCCCGCACTCCCCCGCCAAAAAAAATGCATTAACGAAATCAGTAGTCTTGCTCCGGCTAAATTATAGAGACAGAAGAAAGAATTGCAGAATAGAATCAGAAGATTCAAAACATAGGCAGGGAGCATAATTTTGAAGGATTAAATGGTATAAGCATTTGTTTAATACATTAATTCAAATTATGCAGATCTTAATCATAGCTAGATGGGATTCAAAGGGTGAAGCCGATTCAAAAAAGTACGCAATTGATCATTAATTCCCTAATTTCCTTATGGTAGTGACAAGGGAACCCAAGAAAGACACAAAAATGGAGTTACTAGTATTGCACAGGCTGTATTATTCATAAAAAAAGGGGTTGTTAAAAATAACTAAAATATAATTTAAAAAAGCTATTTCAAATGCCAAAAATTATGAACATTCATCTAATGCAGAATATGCAGATCTTCATCACAGCTGAAATGGGTTCTGATGTGAATCCAGGAATCGAATCTTATGAAATTAATAGAAGTTCTATAAAGTAGTGATAATACAACCTCTAGCTTTGCTAAATTGACGATTCGATGGAAATCTTAGAAGTTAACAACGTTTAGGCAAGAAAATTCAGCAAAGTTTACAAGTTCAATAAAATAACGACTTCAATAAAATAATGTAAATGAATGGTCAACAAGAATCCGGCGGTTAACAAAGTGATTGTCTCACCTTGAGGACACACTCATTCAACTACCTCTAGGTTCGTTGGGAGAAGAAGAAGCATGCTAGTGACGAAACCACTCCGAGGGCGACGATGTCGTAGATCCGTAGGTAAGAAGCGGATGGAGCCGGACGTGGAGTTGGCGTGTAGCGAGACCCTTCGATGATCCAAGTATAAATAGAGAAATGATCGTCTATGGATTCCACCAAGGTCGGTAGGATCCGGGCCAAGTACTCCTCGACCGTGTCGTCGAAGTCAAATCCGACGTCAAAGAATTGTGATCGCAAGATGTTGACTCTTCCGTTGCGGTCGTATTCAAACCCGAAATTCCACTCGGGTTCTTCCATGCATCCTTGATAGGGGTTGGGATGGTTGCCGCAAAGAGACCTCGCAATGATGGAGGAAGTGGGCGGCGTCTTGGGAAGCCAAGGGGGAGGCCGGCGGTGAGGAGGGGAGAAGGAGGGGGATGTGATGTTAGAAAACTGAATTTAGTTTCAGTTTTAGGGAATTGGGAGGGAAAAACTTAAGCTTCACTTTTGAAATCCCTAAATTAAGGGAGGATTAATTGCTCAATTAATGGGAGAGCCAAGGGAGGGGAGGCTGGCGGTTTCACTAGGGTTAGGATTTGAAATTAGAAGAAAAGCTGAGTAGGATTTCAGTTTTAGTGAAATTGGAGGGATTAGGGAGGAAATTAGAATTTGAATTTCAATTAAGAGAGAGGGATTAATGGAGAATTAATGAGATCTCCTTGAATGGGGGGCCGGCGGCATCTATGAGGGGGAGAGAGGTGGTAGAGAGGGGAAATTATTCCAAATTAGGATGATGACTAGGAAAATAATATCCTCATGAACCCAATTTCATTTTATGTGAAATAAGATTCAAAATTCAAAACTTTCCAAAATTGGAAATTCCTAATTTGGAAATAATTTGAACTTGGAATTCAAATTTGAATATGATCTCAAGAAGATTGGTGGTGGGAGGATGGCGGATGAGGGGGGAATAAGAAAGGGGATGCAAAACCAGCGGTGGAGGTGGTTGGCCGGGTTGATGTAGCCGGCGGATGGGGCTCAAGGCGGCGGCAAGGAGGCAAAGGGGTTCGACTTCTCTCCAATTGATGGTGTGGATGGCGTGCTCGTGGATGAGGAGTAGAACAAGAAAGCTAATACGAAGAAAGCTAATACAAGGAGAACTCACAAAGAGATCTCATGATAAGAACTCACTAAGAGATTTTTGAACTCACAAAGAGATCACTCAATAGAAATTTCATTTATCAAATCACCAATCCAAAATACAAAGACTTAGCCTTTATATAGGCTCCACAACATACGGAAAATAAAAGACTACAATGCCCTTGGGCAACAACAAACACTAATTCCCTCATAGGGGTACAAAAGGAAAAGACAAAATATAAATGACATGAATACAATAAGACATCAAAAATAAAGACTCTGAATCAGGGCCGTCGATCGGCGCCTCCGGCGATGGTACACATGTCGAAATCTGATGCCCTCATCATTCTCCCTGGGTGGGAGGAAGCTCGACCCTATCGAGCAAGGGTCCTGAGAACTCTCGTACAGCTCCAAAATGTCGGGATCCAGTCTCTGTATCTCATCACGATCCAGCCACGTGTCCTCCGTCTCCTGCTTTCCTCTCCAACGCACTAAGTATCTTTGGCGACCGCCGTTCCTGGTGGAAATGATCTCATCACTGAGTATAGTTTCAATCTTCTTCGTATTAGGTAATGGGGGAATTTTGGGAAGTGGAGGCAGGCTGGGGATCTCACAAGGTATGGACTCACAAGGCTCAAGATTTAGTGAATTTTCAGGGTTAAAATCAGGTCCATCAAAGGCTACTAGATCCTCTATGTTAAACGTGAGATTCATGTTGAAACCTTCGAGAAGGTCCAAGACATAGGCATTACTGTTTATTTTTGAAGTTATTTTAAAGGGACCTACGCTCTTAGCATGAGGTTTCTTAACGGCCCCTGGAGGGAACCGCTCCGGACGAATCCAAACCATGACAGTCTCCAACTTCGAACTCCTTGAAGCGTCTCTTAAGATCAGCATTAAGTTTGTACTTCTCATTACTTTGCAAAATTCTTTTATTAACTTCTTGATGCAATTCCTGGATATGCGATGCAAATGCATATGCAGACTCTGACACCCTAAGCCTAGGACTCATGGGGAGTAAATCTATTGGCTGCCTAGGTTGGTACCCATAAACAATCTCAACGGGGCTCAAACCGGTGGTTCAATTGACAGAATTATTATAGGCAAATTCGGCAATGGGTAGTTTGGAATCCCAATCCCTAATGTTATCTCCAACTAAAGTCCTTAGAAGGTTCCCAAGGCTCCTATTAACGACTTCCGTTTGGCCATCCGTTTGAGGGTGAAAAGCGGTGGAGAATTTCAGCTTGGTACCCATCTTAATCCATAAAGTCTTCCAGAAATAGCTTGTAAATTTTACATCTCGATCCGACACAATTGTCTTAGGGAGTCCATGGAGTCGGACAATCTCATCAAAGTAAAGTTTGGCAATCCTAGAGGCATCAAAAGTTTTAGCACAAGGGAGGAAGTGGGCCATTTTAGAGAAACGATCGACTATGACACAGATGGAGTCGCGCTTCCTAATGGTTTTGGGTAGGCCTAGGAAAAAATCCATACTAACGTCTTGCTAAGGGCAGTTGGGGACAGGGAGTGGCATGTAGAGGCCTGTGTTTTGTTTTCTCTGTTTAGCTAATTGGCAGGTATGGCAACGTTTGATCAGTTTAGTGACATCGCGCTTAAGGCTGGGCCAGAAAAATCTATACTCGACGACAGCGATTGTCTTAGCCTGTCCAAAATGTCCAGCTAAACCTCCTGCGTGTAGCTCCCACACAAGAAATTCACGAAGAGAGGTGTTGGGAATACACAACTTCTGAGACTTGAATAAGTACCCATCCTCTAGCAAGAAATCATCCACAGATGGCTTATCCCCCGCCATAAGTAACGCATATATTTTTTTGAAATCAGTACACTCTTGATAGTCATCCTTGATGCGTTTGAATCCGACAACTTCTGTTCTCATTTCTCTTGTGACCATTATCCTGCGGCTTAAAGCATCGGCTGCTTTATTCTCAGTTCCGGCTTTATGTCTGATAGTGTACGAATATTCATGTAAGAACTCAACCCAACGACCATGACAGGCATTTAACTTCTTTTGGGAGTTGATGTATCTCAAAGCCTCATGATCCGAAAATATTACAAACTCCTGGGGTAGTAAGTAGTGTCTCCAATACCTAAGGGACTGAATGATTGCATAAAATTCCTTATCGTAGGTAGAGTACCTCTGTCGTATGTCATTGAGTTTCTCGCTAAAGTATGCTACCGGATGTCCTTCTTGGGACAAGACTCCTCCTATTCCGATCCCTGATGCGTCACAGGTTACTTCAAATACTTTAGAAAAATCTGGGAGACGCATAACAGGAGCTTCTACCATTCTCTTCTTAATATCCTCAAACGCTCTGGTCGCGGCAGTCGTCCAATGAAATTCCCCTTTCTTAAGACAATCAGTTATGGGGGCTACAATGGTGCTGAAATTTCGAATAAACCTCCGTTAGAAAGTAGCCAATCCATGAAAGCTTCTAACATCCCGGATATTCTTAGGTTCTGGCCACTCATTTATAGCTCGCACCTTCTCGGGATCTGCAGATATCCCTTGAGTTGAAATAATGAATCCAAGAAAGGTCACACTATCGGTGAGGAATTTACACTTAGCAGGGTTGGCGAACAGTTGTTCTTTCCTCAAAACTTCACAGACTTGAGTTATATGATTGAGATGTTGATCCACCGAAGTGCTGTAGATTAATATGTCATCAAAGTAAACTACTACGAACTTTCCTAAGAAGGGCCTAAGAACTTGAGTCATAACTCTCATAAAGGTACTAGGGGCGTTGCTCAGTACAAACGGCATAACAGTCCACTCATAAAGTCCATCTTTAGTTTTGAATGCCGTCTTCCACTCATCCCCTGGACGGATTCTAATTTGATGGTACCCACTCTTAAGATCTATCTTGGAAAAAAGGGTTGCTCCAGTCATCATGTCCAACATGTCATCTAGTCGGGGAATGGGAAACCTATATTTGACGGTAATCTTGTTGATAGCGCGGCTATCAACACACATTCGCCACGAGCCGTCCTTTTTAAGAGTTAAAAGAGCAGGAACAGCGCATGGACTAAGGCTTTCCTTAATGAATCCTCGTTGTAGGAGTTCATCGACTTGTTTCTTAAGCTCAGAGTGTTCAGTCGGGTTCATACGGTAGTGAGGGAGGTTGGGAAGGGATGCCCCTGGCACCAAATCTATCACGTGTTGTATGTCCCGCAGGGGTGGCAGTTGGTTAGGTAAATCTTCTGTGAAAACATCCGCAAAGTCTTCAAGAAGAGGCTTAACGGCATCGGGGATTGGTTCTTTTTGGTCCTCATCTACTTCTCTAGCCACTAGGGCGTACATGGGTGCTCCTTGGGTGATCTCAGTTTCCACCTCTTTCGCAGTCAGTAAGTGGAGGCCTTTACTTTGCTTGACTGGGATAGGCTTAGCTTCAGTTTTGGGAGGTTTAGGTTGAAAGGGCATTAATTTGATCTTCTTTCCATTATGTTCGAACACACAGGTGTTCGTCCTCCCATAAATATGGACGTCGTTGTCAAATAACCAAGGGCGACCAAGGATAATTTGACCTACATCCATGGTTAGAACATCGCACCAAATCTTGTCTTGATATCCCACAAATTCTATCGGAATAAGGCTTCGATCCTTAATTTCTATGGTAGTCGAGTTGATCCAAGAGACCTTATACGGATTTGGGTGCGGGGTCACCTTAAGATTGAGCTTGGAGACCATGGCTGACGAGACAGCGTTGATACAACTTCCACTATCTACGATAACCTTACAACTCTTTTCTCCAATCTTAATGAAGGTATGAAAAATTGAGGTTCTACGTCAATCATCACTTAGCTTAGGTTGGGCCAAAGCGCACCTAACAACTTGTAAGGTAACGGGTTCTTCTTCAGTAAAAGAGTCTTCTTCCTCATCCACTTGGTGAACCAAATCAGTCTCAGGTTCTTCTTCCTCTTCGTCCGCCTCTTCAATTATGGTGACTTTGTAAGGACTAGAACATTGTGAAGCAATGTGTCCGTACCCTTGACACCTATAGCACTTGGTTCCAGAATTAGGTTTGGGAGCGTCTCACTCGGGAGCTTTACCTTTGAGGTCCGTACGAGGAGGGGCCGAACTAGCAGGGGTTTGGTTTGCAGTCGATCCCGAGGGTCGGTTTTGAGGTTGTCCAGACGAGGTTCTATACGAGATCGAGCGGGAGTCAAAGTGCCTAGTTTGGGAGTGGGTTCTAGAATCTTCGAGATCGAGAACTAGGCTACAGGCTGCCTCTAATTAGTCTATACCTCGAGCAAAGAGTTCTGTACGCAGGTCTTCCCTAAGGCCAGCTCTAAACATGGAAAGGATTTGAGTTGGGGTGGCTGACTCTTCGCCATTGCAACGGATCAGGAAGTCGTCAAAGGCCGAGATGTAGACTTTGAAGGGCTTGCTCCCCTGGGTCAATCTATTCCATTTATCAAGGAGCTTCGGGTAGTACGAAGGGGGAGATATTTTCTCTTAAGTTCCTGTTTCATCGCCCTCCAATCCGTGATAGGGTGTTCGCCTCGAGCCTCGCGCATATTCTCTAAATTGGTCCAATACAAGTTGGCTCAACCTGTGAGTTTCATTTCAGCAAATCTAACTTTCCTAGCCTCCGAGATGTTATACCATTTGAAGTAACTATCCATGGATTTGAGCCAATCCATGAAGACTTGGGGATCGAGGGTTCCATCGTAAGTTGGTGCATCAATTCTAATATTTTTCAACAACTGGGCATCGTTATCATGCTAGGGGTTCTCATCTCCTACAGGGTCTTGATGAGGTCTCGGGTTATGGCGGTACGGGTCTCTAGGGTGGCCATGATCGGCTCGGTTTTCCTCATCGTAAGGTGAGTGGGGTCGCGAAGGGGTGTAGATCGCGGGGTTCCCAATACGTTCTATGTTATCTAGCCGATCACTGGTTAATCTTCTAAAATCCGCTAAGTCTGTCTGAGTGTTACGAATTTGCTGCGTAACGGTCCCTAATTGGCCCAAGATGAGGTCTAGGGTAGCTTGGAGGTGCTGCGGGTCCATGGGATTGGTTGAGGGTTGAAAGTGGTAAGGTTGGGAAGGGGGACAGCACGGAAATGCTGCAGAAAACAGCTCCTACAACCTTCAAACAGCCGCTGTAATGTCGGGGACAGCAACCTAACACAATGGGGAAGTGGTTTAAGTGATTAGGGTGGGTCGTGGTGTGTGGACAGCCACTAGACAAGGGTTTCGGGCACCTAACAGCCACTAAACAGTGCAGGAAAAACTCTGGACAGCAGGAAGTTTAAGTGTAGCAAGTGACTTAGGTGAAGCGGTGGGTGGTAAGTGACCAAACTAACACTTTGGTAACTTAAGCATGCATGTTAATCATGAAAATATGATGCTGGAATCTACACGACAGCAACAATAAGCAGTAAATAAAATGTTTTAAACAATGTTATGCATGTAAATGATTAATGGCAAGCTAAAGTGGACTTCCTAGGATGCATCTAACATGAGCAAAGCATGCTAGCCATGCTCTGATACCAAAATGATGTGAATCCAGGAATCGAATCTTATGAAATTAATAGAAGTTCTATAAAGTAGTGATAATACAACCTCTAGCTTTGCTAAATTAACGATTCGATAGAAATCTTAGAAGTTAACAACGTTTAGGCAAGAAAATTCAGCAAAGTTTACAAGTTCAATAAAATAACGACTTCAATAAAGTAATGTAAATGAATGGTCAACAAGAATCCGGCGGTTAACAAAGTGATTGTCTCACCTTGAGGCCACACTCATTCAACTACCTCTAGGTTCGTTGGGAGAAGAAGAAGCATACTAGTGACGAAACCACTACGAGGGCGACGATGCCGTAGATCCGTAGGGAAGAAGCGGATGGAGCCGGACGTGGAGGTGGCGTGTAGCGAGGCCCTTCGATGAACCAAGTATAAATGGAGAAATGATCGTCTATGGATTCCACCAAGGTCAGTAGGATCCGGGCCAAGTACTCTTCGACCGTGTCGTCGAAGTCAAATCCGACGTCAAAGAATTGTGATCGCAAGATGTTGACTCTTTCGTTGCGGTCGTATTCAAACCCGAAATTCCACTCGGGTTCTTCCATGCATCCTTGATAGGGGTTGGGATGGTTGCCGCAAAGAGACCTCGCAATGATGGAGGAAGTGGGCGGCGTCTTGGGAAGCCAAGGGGGAGGCCGGCGGTGAGGAGGGGAGAAGGAGGGGGATGTGATGTTAGAAAACTGAATTTAGTTTCAGTTTTAGGAAATTGGGAGGGAAAAACTTAAGCTTCACTTTTGAAATCCCTAAATTAAGGGAGGATTAATTGCTCAATTAATGGGAGAGCCAAGGGAGGGGAGGCCGGCGGTTTCACTAGGGTTAGGATTTGAAATTAGAAGAAAAGCTGAGTAGGATTTCAGTTTTAGTGAAATTGGAGGGATTAGGGAGGAAATTAGAATTTGAATTTCAATTAAGAGAGAGGGATTAATTGAGAATTAATGAGATCTCCTTGAATGGGGGGCCGGCGGCATCTATGAGGGGGAGAGAGGTGGTAGAGTGGGGAAATTATTCCAAATTAGGATGATGACTAGGAAAATAATATCCTCATGAACCCAATTTCATTTTATGTGAAATAAGATTCAAAATTCAAAACTTTCCAAAATTGGAAATTCCTAATTTGGAAATAATTTGAACTTGGAATTCAAATTTGAATATGATCTCAAGAAGATTGGTGGTGGGAGGATGGCGGATGAGGGGGGAATAAGAAAGGGGATGCAAAACCGGCGGTGGAGGTGGTTGGCCGGGTTGATGTAGCCGGCGGATAGGGCTCAAGGCGGCGGCAAGGAGGCAAAGGGGTCCGACTTCTCTCCAATTGATGGTGTGGATGGCGTGCTCGTGGATGAGGAGTAGAACAAGAAAGCTAATACGAAGAAAGCTAATACAAGGAGAACTCACAAAGAGATCTCATGATAAGAACTCACTAAGAGATCTTTGAACTCACAAAGAGATCACTCAATAGAAATTTCATTTATCAAATCACCAATCCAAAATACAAAGACTTAGCCTTTATATAGGCTCCACAACATACGGAAAATAAAAGACTACAATGCCCTTGGGCAACAACAAACACTAATTCCCTCATAGGGGTACAAAAGGAAAAGACAAAATATAAATGACATGAATACAATAAGACATCAAAAATAAAGACTCTGAATCAGGGCCGTCGATCGGAGCCTCCGGCGATGGTACACATGTCGAAATCTGATGCCCTCATCAGGTTCATTGAAAGAAAATAAAAACTTTTTGGAGTGCTAAATATTATGAACATTTTTTAAATACAATACAAGCAGAATCATAATATAGTAAGAAAAAATTGTGAAGGCCTGAACATTATGAAAATTTATTTAATAAAGATACAGATCATCAACACAGTTGGATAGAATTCATAGGCCAATGTCAAAATTATCATATAAAAATTTACATAAGAAACAAGGCAATCTCAGCTAGTTAACATGCTAGTTTGATAACATAAGCTATTCATCAGTACGCAAATCATATAGCACAATTATCATAGTGATCGGAATAATCTCAAAATATTGGCTACAGAAAGAAAATATTTTCTATTTAAAAGATTCATAATAAATAATGCAGATTATTTCTTCATGGTACAAATACGAGAACAAATAAGTTTTCTTTTTACTATCTAAAAGCATTCTAATCCTATATTAAAAAGTTTAGCAATGCAAATTTTTCAGTGCTTAAGCCATCACAGAAGAAAAGAAAAGCGGGTGTGTACATGCTAAAAATTTCAGGGAAATATTAATTTTCATAGGAACTTTAAAATGACCAAAAAACGACTAATATCACTGTAAAAGAACACACTCAAAAAAGATTTTAAGGAGTTCTACCGTCATGTCCATTTGGGTTGATTGTTTCTGAAATTCCTTCATTATTTTTGCCTGTTTTGCAGGTTCCATCTCCTGAAACAGAATAGCAATTTCTTATAAGCTGAAAATGTTGTGCAAAATTATGCCCTCATATCTAACTTGTATGCACCCCTCGTATACAATCTGAGCATTTATTATTATGCCATACATACCTTATTCATGGCAGCCATTGCTTTGCTTGCACCTTTCATCCCAGTAGAAACGGAAGTGCTTGCATGCATGGCCTGGGGAGTTGAATGAAATCATAAAATGTAGTTTTCAAAAAAAAAAAAGAACTAGTAAACATTAAGATGCATCCAATGAAATTCAATACTCCTTACTTGTGTGTGAGTAGCCACACCTCTTATTTGAGCACGGCTACCCTGCAAATTAGTGATTTGCTGCCTCAACCGTATGAGCTGACGAGCCAAGATCTTAGTAGCAGCCTGGAAAACAAGCTCAAAAAAGTATGAGAATATTTCTTAAATATTCTGAAATCACATAAGGTAGAAACTGCGAGCTACTCCAACAAAGAAACTTATCAAATAAAAGCATATCATTTGTGGCATTAAAATCCATTGTACCATAACAGAAAAATAAACTAAAATAAGCAAAAAAATAAAACTCAACAAATCCACCTCATTTCCAGTCTTGGCAGTCTGCTTTATCTCTGCAACCAGCTTCTTCTCCTGCAAGAATTCTCATACAAGGTAGCCTAATTAATACACTCAGATTGCCAAATGGTTCTCTTTTAAGCACAACTAATGAGATAGCAGACCTCTAACTGCAGAGATGCAATCTCTCGTTCAATGCCTGAAAGAACAAGTTGACATCAAATACCTGATCTTCCTAAATTATTTAACACAAGTTTAAAATTGTACCAATCTCTGTAGTTTAACTCATAGATCACTCTTAAAAAAAATAAAATAGGGTTTAGAACATGCTATCTATCAAAAACCGGCAGTACATTTCGAAGAAAACAGTAAAATTCTTTCATAATCCCAGGCATTATCCTCATAAACCTTGTCCTAACTATCTGGGACTAGATTCATTAAAAAGCTACTCTTCCCATCTATCCTCTTGACAGTGACATGAAATGTCAACTTTACTGTTTGCAAACTGCATACTTCTTGCTATTCTATCATTGATCTGCTAAATTCTTTCAGAATCCCTCTTTATTATACTGAATCTGCTGGCTTTTATTGCTTCATTGCAACTACAAATATAATTTAACTTGTCCTTAAAGCATCTGTAACGCAGGAAGCCAAAAAAAAAGAGTAAAGGAAACAGACCTCTTGTGGCGACAGTCATTTCTCTTTTACTGTTCCTAAGAGCATCTGCAATGCATGAAATAAAACAACCAACACTATTAAAAGAGGCAAGGAAATCGAAATCAAGACAAGTACGATCAAATCTCCCGAGAAAAATCTCAAACCAGCACAAATACACAATCTTCCGCCAATAAACAAGGAAAAGTGCAAGGAAAAACAAATTCAACGAAATATAACCTAAATTTGTCAAGCAAAACAAATAGTAAGAAATCTAACCCTTAGATGTGATTTTCTTCTTGAAGATGTTCATACTCGGCAATTACTCGAGGATACTTTTGCCGTAGAAGTAATAATCTTGTAGCCAAAGAAGAATGCAAGCCTACTGAGGCTTAATTTAGGGTTTCGAGGCTTTGGGGTTCAAAATGGAAAAGCTTGGAAGCTGCCCGCTTGGTCCTCCAGTTAGAAGAAATAATTCGTTTACCGCTTACTGAAATAAACTATAGGTATTGTGTTCCAAAAATAATATTAAGAGCAATACAGATGGAAAAAGGATAATCATTAATCACCGTCTTGCTCACTATGTGCACCATTTTTTTCGAGGGTTTATTTGGGGGAGAGATTATTACGTGCGGATATCAAAATATTTGGCGATCAATCAGGGAATTTTTATTGCGTCCTTCCACCTGACGTAGAGATGCGTCCTCCCAACGTCAAAAAACTCGGTTTTTGCTCGGTATTGCTAAATATTATTTAGTAATAACGAGGAATATCATCATGTGAAGACCAATACCGAGCAATACCGAGCACATACCGAGTTTTCTCTAGGAAAAACTAGGTATTTTTTTGTATTGCTCGGTATTGCTCGGTATAGCTCGGTATAGCTCGGTATTGGTCTTCACATGATGATATTCCTCGTTATTGTTTGGTATTGCTCGATATTTGCTTGGCATTTCTCGTTTTTTAGCGCGATTTTATCTATGGGATGACGCATCTCTGCGTCAGGTGGGAGGACGCAATAAAAATTCTCAATCAGGAGCTGTCAGATCACTCAATATATTTTGAATTTTGTCATATGGCAGCTCTTGATTAACATCCAAACGCATTCAACTTCGGCACGTAATAATTAAACTGCGGGTCAACCCGCCAACCCGTTTAACTTGAACTACCTGCAGCTGCCCGACCTGCCCACCAACCAGTTGCCGCCCGTGCGCGCTGTCCGAGTTGCCCCCACGCCTGCCTGCCAGCTGCACACGAACACGCGCCCCGCTGCTGCCCCCGACCACCCGTTGTTGCCCATGCGCTCGTCGGCGCGCTTGCGCGCACCCGCTTGCTCGCGCTAGCCCGCGCGCCCGTTCGCTCACCTGTCCGGCGCACCCGCCTGCTCGTGCGCGCCCGTGTTCGCGTCCGAGTCGGGTCAAACCTTGTTGGGTCGGGTCAACCCGGCAACCCCCCGGGTCGGATCCGGTTCGGATTTCCGACATGTTTACCTTGTAAAACCCTTAAAAACTGATTTTTTTAGTGTTGTTAGTCCCGGACAAACTGGCCTTAGTACGGGATGAACTGAATAAATTGTGAAGAAATCAGTATGTTTCGTATGTACGAACCTGGAACAGTCGGGACGAACCGCGGGACGAACTGAACCCGAGAGCATCGTCCATGGACGAAACAAATTGGAATTAATTTCGTCTGTACGATCTGTATCCAGAGGAGTTTGTCCCGGGATGATCTGGGCATCGTCCTGGACGATCCTACTTGATAAGTATCAGATTTGAAATATTTTTATTCATTTGAAGAGAGAGAAAGAGAAGGTAGGAGAGAGAAAGAGAAGGAAACAGAAGGGAAAGCTTTATTTTGGAGGCCGCGGAGCGCTTTTCGTCCGTCGACGCAGTTGGAAGATTTGTTTGTCTCGAAGTAAGGAATCCGAATCCTATTTATGATTTTGATAATTTTGAGTTTTGATATTTCTGTGCTCATTTTTGTGTTTCCGTTACCGAAAAATGTGAATAATTTTGTATTGACGAAAGTTTTACCTCACAACTTCTAATATGTTTCTGATATGATATTTTTACATGATTTGAGTATTTTCTGTAAAGTTTCTACCGGTTATTTTGAGTTCTGTGCGATTTTTATCGAATAGAAAATTATTAGGATGTTGAAAATTATTACTTCAGTACAAGTAAAGCTTTGAAACGTTGTTTATTTTGATTTTTGGTAATTTGACAATTTTCGGCAATTGTGCATTTTTGCAACGACGTCTGTCTACTATACGATATTTTAAGGGGTTTTTCTGCATTGAGCTAAATTGTATTTATTGATTGCAATACCTTATTGATATGCATACGAATGTGAATATGATTGAATTATTGTTATTGTTACTGAAAGACAAGTGAAGACTGGTTGAACTGTTGGTTGGAGATTGATTTGATCTGTACAGGATGGTGGGCCGACGGACTTTCCTTTAAAAAGGGTTTGATGATACCCTCTATTGATCATTGATATAACGATTGGGAGTCATAAGAAGATTATTATGCCGACAGGCGGCTGACGGGCACAGAGTGACGACTCTTATTGAACCAACGGATATATATTTATGGATTTCTACAACAACACAATAGATTATCTATAATATTACAATTTGCTCCAGGATCGTCCAGGACGATCTGGGATCGTCCTGGGACGATCAGTTGAGAAACTGCTCCAGAATTTGCCCAGATTTGCTCCAGGTGTTTTCCTGTAGGCATCGTCCAGGCCGATTGGAGACATCGGCCAGGCCGATTGGCACTGTAGAAAATATCGGCCAGACAACAGCCCTGGGAGCTGTCCAGGACGATCCTTTTGGTCGGATCGTCCCGGAACGATCTGTGTATGATTTAAGGGAAATCAGCTCATTTGAAGGGAGAGAAAAATATTTTTTAAAATATCTGATTTTCGATCTGAGGAGAGAGAAAAAGAAGAAAATTGGAAAAGTTGATTTCGGGAAGACGCGGAGCCGTTTTCGTTCGAAGAGACTGTTGAGGAAATTGCTGTGCACGAGGTAAGGCACAATCCGACTTTCTCAATTTTCAGAACCGTCGAGTTTGGCGGTATTATCTGTCCGGAATTGATTTTCGTTCGTGATTTTCGTCCGTATCTTTTGATTGATTCAGTTTTTACCGCGTAAGTTTCTGTATGTTGTTGACGTGCCGAGTGTGCACATTTTGGCTTTTTTCTAAAGATTTTTGTCCAGGTATTTTTGATTCGACTGCGTTTTTAGTCGACTGGATTTTTCTGTGAACTTGGAAATTCTCTGTGCAGTAGAATAAATGTTCTGAATTGTTGATATCTATATTCTGTGCGAATTTGGTGAATTTTGATTTTCAGGAAAATTGTGTAAATTCTGTATACTGCCGTTGTGCTGCCCGATTTTTGGGTAATTTCTGATTTGTCCGAAATTCTTCTGATTTAATATGCTATCTGTATATGCTATAAAAAGGGAGTTATAAGGGGCCTGGATCCTACGAGATTCAGTTAGTGTCTGGGAATTCTGAAATGAGCTCAATATGAAATCTGATATCTGTTCTGTTCCGGATCCGAGGAAATCTGTTTAGGTGCTATATGCACTATATATGTATTCTAGTGCTATAAGCACATCTGTTCTGGTGCCGTGAGCATAAAGGGAGGCATAAGGGGCCTGGATCCTATGAGATTCAGTCAGTGTCAGGGAATTTAGCTATGAATTACATAATATATGATATCTGATATATGATTCTGATATGATTTTGTTCTGTTCCGATATGATCTGTACGATTCTGATTCTGTTGATCTGATATGTCTGATTTGTTCTGTTTTGGATTTAATACGACTTCTGTTTCCGTACAGTTTTGTTTGATTTGATATCTGTCCGATTCCGTTCTGATTTCTGTACGGATTTGTCTGATGTGTTGGTTTTGAGATTCTGAGGATTTTGATTGGAGGTTTGTTGCTTTGCTGAGCTGTTGAGCTCACCCTTGCTTTCTGGTGGTTTTCAAGTTCTGGGAAAGGGAAGGAAGTCCAGGATTAGTTCAGAGTCTGATCAGTATATGTATTGTTTTGTACCTTTTCATTTTTGTACAGTCATGGCTTTTCTGTTCTGTCTTTCTTTCTGTCTAAAAGCCATGTACTGTATTTGTAAATGATTGTTTTGAGGAAAAGAATGAAAAGAAATGATAGATGTTTTATTCCGCTGCATTTGATGATTCATAGTAGCTCTGTGTTTATTTGTCTGTTTTATTTAAATAATTTGGAAGATTCAGTTCCGAACCAAATTCCAAAGTTAGATCCTGGTTAGAGCTTCTCCGTCGCGGCCCGGTGCGAACGGGATCCGTCTCGTCTCGGGTCGGGTCGTGACAAGCTTTTTTTGTGGTATCAGAGCATTGGTTTTGGAATTTGGGATTTTGTGAAACAGAGCTATAGGAAGTGATCAGTAAGTCTGTTTGGGGGGTAGTTTTGGTTTGTTCGGCTTTTTATTGTGTTATTTTTGTGATAGTTTTCCGGATTTTCTGGATTTTTCTGTATGGATCAGCCAGACCCAGACATGACAGATCGGCAGAGTGCCGATCAGGCAGCACCAGTGGGGAGTACAGCCCCAGCAATCGATGCTGATACGCTTTCTCAGTTTGCTTCACTTGTTGCTCAGATGATGAGTGAGACTCAGAGTAGAGCTTCTACTGTCCGATCTGATGACCTGGATAGACATTTGCAGTTGTTTCTGAGGTTGAAACCTCCGAGATTTGAGGGCGCTGTTGAGCCCAGAGCAGCCGAGGAGTGGCTGAGGAGATTAGAGAAGACTTTTGACGGGATGCAGTGTCCGTCAGACAGGAAAGTACCGTTGGCAGTTTTTCTGTTGGACGGAGAGGCTGAGCACTGGTGGGAAGGCCAGCAAGCGGCCAGATTTCAGGGCAGACTGAACTCTTTGATCACTTGGGAAGAGTTCACTGAGGTATTCCGAGACTGGTTTGTTCCCCCTTCTACACGACAGCAGATGCAGGAGAATTTTCTGAGGCTTGTTCAGGGGAGCAAGACGGTGATGCAGTACGAGGCTGAGTTTATTGCCTTAGCCAGGTACGCTCCGTAGCTGGTTAGCACTTCTGCTGAGAGGTGTTACAGATTTCTGAGGGGATTGCGAGATACCTTGAGGCAGCCCCTGATACCGTTCCGGATCACCGACTTCTCTGAGCTTGTGGAACGAGCTCGTCTGATAGAGAACGATCTGATGGCTACTCAGCAGCGGTGGACTGCGAGTAGGAAGAGGTTTGGAGGCGAGGCATCTGACAGTGGTTCCTTTGGGAAGAGGAGATTTGTTTCTGGTTCTAGATCTGGAGATTCCAGAAGGAGCGGAGGGTCGTCTGGTACTGCTACCAGTACGACGAGTTCTGGATCAGTCAGTTCGGCACCTGTGTGCCATAACTGTGGACGACGACACTTTGGCCAGTGCTACAGGATGGCTGGTCTGTGCTTCCGATGTGGTCAGTCAGGACATCGGATTGCAGAGTGTCCACAGATGGGATTTGATCAGCGTTCTGAGATCAGATCAGAGGGCTTTGTCAGACCTGCCGGTTCAGCAGCAGGAAGACCGAGGATTGTTCCTCCACGCCCTAAGGGATTTGCTGGTAGAGGTGGCGGTTCTAGTTCTGCACCACGGAGACCACCTACGATTCAGAGGGAGCAGAGTAGTTCTGTTGCTTCAGCTCCTATTCCAGTTCAGCCCCGAGTTTACAGTCTGAGTCAGCAGGAGGCTCGAGATGCTCCCGATGTTGTGACAGGTACGATTTACATTTCTGATTAGTCCTGTCGTGTTTTGTTTGACTCTGGAGCGAGTCATTCTTTTCTGTCCGAGCACTGTTTTGAGATTTTGCATTTGGATTCATATTTGCTTCCGATTTCTTTGTCTGTGATTTTACCGGCTGGGAAAAATTTGATTGCTCGACAGTTTTGTTTGTGTGAGATTGAGATTTCTGGCAAGAAGTGAAAATCAAGTTTGATTCGGTTGCCGATTTCATCATATGATGTGATTCTGGGTATGGATTGGCTGAGTCAGTATGAAGCCCAGATAGACTGTCTGAAGAAGCAAGTGAGTTTGCTTGTGGCTAGAGAGAGAGTTGTATTTCAGGGATTACGAGGTGTTCTCTCCAGTCTGGTTTCTGTGTTGGAGGTGAGCAGAATGTGGAAGAAGGGATGCCCAGTGTTTTTGGCTTCGGTGCGGGATCTGATGTCACGACCCGACCCGACGGGGACGGATCCCGCCCGAGCCGGATCGCGATGGAGCTATTCATTCTTATCCAGGATCTGGCTTTGGATTAGGTTACTGAACTGATCTTCCAAGTACTTAACTCAACAGACACACACAGAACAACAGAGCTACTAAAAACATCAAATGCAGCGGAACAAAACATCTATCTTTTCATTTCCTCAAAAATAATCATATACAGAACAGTACATGGCTTTTAAACAGAAAGAAAGACAGAACAGAAAAGTCATGACTGTACAAAAATCAAAAAGTACAAAAGTACCTATACTGATCAGACTCTGAACTCTAGTCCTGAACTTTCTTGCCCTTCCCAGAACCTGAAAACCACCAGAAAGCAAGGGTGAGCTCAACAGCTCAGCAAAGCAACAAACCACCAATCTAAATTCTCAGAGACCAAAACCAAACTCATCAGACAGAAATCAGATCCGAAATCGAAACAGAATCGGAAATCAGAACTTATACGGACAGATATCAAAGCAGAAACAGAATCGTACAGATCAGATCACAGAACAGAATAAATCAACGGAGTTAGAATTATACAAAAATCAGAAATCAGATTCGCAGATCATATCATATCAGAATCACAATTTCGTACAGAACAGATACAGAAAACAGAACAGATACATATAGCTAAATGCCCTGACACTGACGGAATCTCTACGGATTCCGGCCCCTTATGCCTCCCTTCCCAGACACTGACTGAATCTCATAGGATCCAGGCCCCTTATGTCTCCCTTTGTGCTCACGGCACCAAAACAGATGTGCTTATAGCACCAGAACAGAATTCATCGGATCCGGAACAGAACAGATATCAGATTTCAGATTTGATCTCATTTCAGATTTCCCGTTTCACTAACTGAATCTCGTAGGATTCAGGCCCCTTATAACTCCCTTTTTATAGCTTATACCCATAGCATTTCAATTCAGAAGAAATCCGGACAATTCAGAAATTACCCAAAAAATTGGGCAGCACAACGGCAGTATACAAAATTTACACAAAATTTCCTGCAAAGAAAATTTACCGAATTCGCACAGAATATAGATAATCATATTCCAGAACATTTATTCTACTGCACAGAGCATTTACAATTTCACAGAAAATTGTAGTCTACAAAAAACATCGCCGAATCAAAAATACCCGGACAAAAATCTTCGGAAAATAACCAAAATGTGTACACTCGGCACGTCAACAACATACAGAAACTTACGCGGTAAAAACTGAACCAATCAAAAGATACGGACGAAAAACCGTAACGAAAACGAAATCCGGACAGAAAATACCGCCAACCGCGACGGAACTGAAAATTGAGAAAGACGGAATGTGCCTTACCTCGAGCACAGCAATTTCCTCAACAATCACTTCGATCGAAAATGGCTCCGCGTCTTCCCGAAATCAACTTTTCCAAAAACTTCTTTTTCTCTCTCCTCAGACGCAAAATCAGATATTTTAATTTTGATTTTCTCTCTCTTCAAATCGGCTGAAACCCTTAAGTAATCCTCATATCGGCCCGGCCGATCTCCAGATCGTCCTGGACGATCAGACCAAACAAGATCATCCTGGCCGATACTCCAGGGCGATTGCACGGCCGATCCTTATGAACAGTTGCATCGTCCTGGACGATATCCAGATCGTCCCGGGACGATCCGACCAAATGGATCGTCCTGGACAGCTCACAGGGCGATGATCCGGCCGATACTTGTGAACAGTGCAATCGGCCTGGCCGATGTCCTCGATCGGCCTGGACGATGCCTACAGGAAATCACCTGGAACACTTCTGGGTAAATTCTGGAACTCTTTTTCCACTGATCGTCCCAGGACGATCCCAGATCGTCCTGGACGATTCTGGAGCAGATCGTGATATTACAATCTCCCCAACTCAGAAAAATGTCGTCCTCGACATTATACAATCCAAACTCAGTCAAAACAAGTACGGGTACGACCGTCTCATATCAGACTCCTTTTCCCACGTTGCTTCCCGTGCAGTCCGGTGCTTCCACTGGACTTTAACCATCGGAATCTCTTTATTTCTTAACTTTCGGACGTCATATGCCAAAATAAGCTCTGGCTCTTCCTTGTACGCCAGATTCTCCTGAATCTCAACCTCGTCAGCTGATACTTTCTTCCCAGAGTCTGAAACCCACTTCCTCAGAGTGGATACGTGAAACACATTATGCACATCAGGCATAGAATCAGAAAGTAATAGGCGATAAGCAGCTTTTCCAATTCTTTCCAAAACTTCAAACGGTCCAACATACCTTGGACTAAGCTTGCTTACCTGACCAAATCTGCTCACACCTTTCATCGGGCTGACTTTGACATACACAAAGTCACCAACCTGAAACTCAACAAATCTGTGCTTCTGATTGTAATACTTCTGCTGATGGTTTTGAGCCGCTTTCAATCTCTCTCTTATCAAACTGATCTTCTGAGCAGTTTCATCAGCAAAAGTGGCCCCCAAAGCCAGTCTATCTCCGACCTCCGTCAGAGTCAAAGGAGTACGGCACTTCCTGCCATACAGAGCCTCGTACGGTGCCATACCGATACTGGACTGAAAACTGTTGTTATAGGCAAACTCAATCAGCAGAATATGATCTTCCCAGCTTCCGCTAAAGTCCAGAACACAAAGCCTCAACAGGTCTTCCAATACCTGAATAGTCCTCTCAGACTGTCCGTCGGTCTGAGGATGAAAGGCTGTACTGAAATGCAATTTCGTACCCAAGCCTTGCTGAATGCCTTTCCAAAGTCTGGAAGTAAAACGTCCATCTCGATCAGAAACAATCACGTGAGGCACACCGTGCAATCTGACTATCTCCTTCACATAAATCTGTGCCAAGCGTTCAACTGAATCCGTCTGTCTGATCGGAAGAAAATGGGCTGACTTCGTCAATCGATCTACAACTACCCAAATAGCATCGTGTCCTTGTCGTGATCGAGGAAAACCCATCGCAAAATCCATTGTTACCTCTCCCCATTTCCACTCAGGGATAGGCAACAACTGCAACAGTCCACCTGGTCGCTGATGCTCTGCCTTCACCAACTGACAGGCTTCGCATCTCGACACAAACTCCGCCACATCCTTCTTCATCCCAGGCCACCAGAACAAAAGCTTCATATCAGCGTGCATCTTACCACTGCCTGGATGAACAGTGTAGCCAGAATGATGAGATTCATACAGAATCTCCCGCCTCAAATCTCCAAACACAGGTACCCACAACATGTTCTTACAGAAAATAGCACCAGAATCAGAAATTCGAAGTTCAGGAGTCTTACCAGATCCAATCTGAGCTATCAACTTCGAATAATCAGAATCTGACTTCTGGGCTTCTTGAATCCGTGCTTTCAAAGAAGACTGAATACTCATCTGAGCCAACTCCAAATCACTGGAGGAAATCACCTCCAACTGCAATCTCTCCAAATCACGAATCAGAAAGTCATCACAGGTAAGCTGAATACCTGATAATCCAGAAGACTTCCTGCTCAAAGCATCTGCTACCACATTCGCCTTTCCAGGTTGATACTGAATAGTCAGGTCATAGTCCTTGATCAACTCGAGCCACCTTCTCTGCCTCAAATTCAGATCCTTCTGAGTAAAAATATACTTCAGGCTCTTATGATCAGTAAAAATCTCACATCTGACGCCATACAGGTAATGACGCCAAATCTTCAAAGTAAAAACAATTGCAGCTAACTCCAAATCATGTGTCGGGTAATTCTTCTCATGTGGTTTCAACTGTCTCGAAGCATAAGCAATTACCTGACCATGCTGCATCAGGACACAACCCAATCCTTTCAGTGAAGCATCACTGAACACCTGAAAACCTTCCGTACTTGACGGAAGTGCTAACACTGGAGCTGAAGTCAAACAATCCTTCAGTCTCTGAAAACTAGCTTCACACTCCAGTGTCCAAACAAAAGGAACTGACTTCTGAGTCAGTCTCGTCAGAGGAGTCGAAATCTGTGAAAATCCTTTCACAAATTTCCTGTAATACCCGGCCATGCCCAAGAAACTACGTACCTCAAATACCGTAGTCGGCCTTGGCCAATCAGCAACCGCCTGAATCTTCTGGGGATCCACAGAAATACCTTCTCCGCTAATCACATGCCCCAGAAAAGAAATACTCTTCAGCCAGAATTCACACTTGGAGAACTTGGCATACAGCTGATGCCTCCTCAAAGTCTCCAACACAATCCTCAAATGTCTGGCATGATCATCCTCAGAAGCAGAAAATACCAAAATATCGTCGATGAAGACGATCACAAACTGATCCAAATACTCCCTGAATACTCGGTTCATCAGATCCATGAAAATAGCGGGCGCATTGGTTACCCCAAAAGGCATAACCAAAAACTCGTAGTGCCCGTACCGAGTACTGAAAGCTGTCTTCACCACATCAGATTCCTTTACCTTCACCTGATAATATCCGGATCTCAAATCAATCTTCGAAAATACCGAAGATCCGGAAAGCTGATCAAACAAGTCATCTATCCGAGGCAAAGGATACTTGTTCTTGATCGTGACCTTGTTCAAATCTCTGTAATCAATACACATACGGAGTGTACCGTCCTTCTTCTTCACAAACAGAACAGGTGCTCCCCAGGGTGAAACACTAGGGCGTACAAAACCTCTGTCAACCAACTCTTGAAGCTGAACTTTCAACTCAGAAAGTTCTTTCGGTGCCATCCTGTACGGAGCTTTCGATATCGGAGCGGTACCCGGAAAAACATCGATAGAGAACTCCACATCTCTATCCGGAGGTAAACCAACCAACTCCTCAGGAAAAACATCCACAAACTCCCGTACCACTGGGATCTCAGAAACAGAACCAACCTCCAGGTTCAGATCCCGCACCGAAGCCAAAAATACTGGGCATCCTTTCTTCCACATTCTGCTCACCTCCAACGCAGAAATCGGACTGGAGAGAACACCTCGTAATCCCTGAAATACAACTCTCTCTCCAGCCACAAGCAAACTCACTTGCTTCTTCAGACAGTCAATCTGAGCTTCATACTGACTCAACCAATCCATTCCCAGAATCACATCATACGAAGAAATCGGCAATCGAATCAAACTCGATTTCCACTTCTTGCCAGAAATCTCAATCTCACACAAACAAAACTGTCGAGCAATCAAAGGATTCCCAGCCGGTAAAATCACAGACAAAGAAACCGGTAAAACCATCGAATCCAAATGTAAAATCTCAAAACAGTGCTCGGACAGAAAAGAATGACTCGCTCCAGAGTCAAACAAAACACGACATGGCTGATCAGAAATGTAAACCGTACCTGTCACAACATCCGGAGCATCACGAGCCTCATGCTGACTCAAGCTGTAAACTCGTGGCTGAACTAGAACAGGAGCTGAAGCAATAGAACTACTCTGCTCCCTCTGAATCGTAGGTGGTCTCCGTGGTGCAGAACTAGAACCACCACCTCTACCAGTAAATCCCTCAGGACGTGGAGGAACAGTCCTCGGTCTTCCTGCTACTGAACCAACAGGTCTGACTAAGCCCTCAGATTGCTGCTCAAAACGCTGATCAAATCCAGCCTGTAGACATTCTGCAATCCTATGTCCCGGCTGACCACATCTGAAACAAAGACCAGCTATCCTGTAGCACTGGCCATGGTGTCGCCGTCCACAACTCTGGCACACAGGTGCCATACTGACAGATCCAGAACTAGTCGTACTGGTAGCAGTACCAGACGACCCTCCGCTCCTTCTGGAATCTCCAGATCCAGATCCAGAAACAAATCTCCTCTTCCCAGAGGAACCACTGCCAGAAGTCTCACCTCCAAACCTCTTCCTACTCGCAGTCCATCGCTGCTGAGTAGTCGTCATGTCATTCTCAATCAGACGAGCTCGCTCCACAAGCTCAGAGAAATCAGTGATCCTGAATGGTATCAAAGGTTGCCTCAAAGTGTCTCGTAATCCTCTCAGAAACCTGTAGCACCTCTCAGCAGAAGTGCTAACCAGCTGCGGAGCGTATCTGGCTAATGCAGTAAACTCAACCTCGTACTGCATCACCGTCTTGCTCCCCTGAACCAGCCTCAGAAAACTCTCCTGCATCTACTGTCGTGCAGAAGGGGGAACAAACCAGTCTCGGAATACTTCAGTGAACTCTTCCCAAGTGATCAAAGAGTTCAGTCTACCCTGAAATCTGGCTGCCTGCTGGCCGTCCCACCAGTGCTCAGCCTCTCCGTCCAACAGAAAAACAGCTAACGGAACCTTCCTGTCTGCAGGACACTGCATCCCGTCAAAAGTCTTTTCCAATCTCCTCAGCCACTCCTCGGCTGCTCTGGGCTCAACAGCTCCCTCAAATCTCGGAGGCTTCAACCTCAAAAATAACTGCAGGTGTTGATCAATGTCCTCAGATCTAACAGTAGAAGCTCTGCTCTGAGTCTCGCTCATCATCTGAGCAACAAGTGAAGCAAACTGAGACAGCGTATCAGCACTGACCACTGGGGCTGTACTCCCCACTGGTGCTGCCTGATCGGCACTCTGACCGTCTGTCATGTCTGGGTCTGGCTGATCCATACAGAAAAATCCAGAAAATCCGGAAAACTATCACAAAAACAACACAAAAACAACACAATAAAAAGCCAAACGACCCAAAACTACCTCCCAGACAGACTTACTGATCACTTCCTAGAGCTCTGTTTCACAATTCAACCAGTTTCCAAAACCAGTGCTCTGATACCACAAAAGCTTGTCACGACCCGACCCGACGGGGACGGATCCCGCCCGAGCCGGATCGCGACGGAGCTATTCATTCTTATCCAGGATCTGGCTTTGGATTAGGTTACTGAACTGATCTTCCAAGTACTTAACTCAACAGACACACACAGAACAACAGAGCTACTAAAAACATCAAATGCAGCGGAACAAAACATCTATCTTTTCATTTCCTCAAAAATAATCATCTACAGAACAGTACATGGCTTTTAAACAGAAAGAAAGACAGAACAGAAAAGCCATGACTGTACAAAAATCAAAAAGTACAAAAGTACATATACTGATCAGACTCTGAACTCTAGTCCTGAACTTCCTTGCCCTTCCCAGAACCTGAAAACCACCAGAAAGCAAGGGTGAGCTCAACAGCTCAGCAAAGCAACAAACCACCAATCTAAATTCTCAGAGACCAAAACCAAACTCATCAGACAGAAATCAGATCCGAAATCGAAACAGAATCGGAAATCAGAACTTATACGGACAGATATCAAAGCAGAAACAGAATCGTACAGATCAGATCACAGAACAGGATAAATCAACGGAGTTAGAATTATACAGAAATCAGAAATCAGATTCGCAGATCATATCATATCAGAATCACAATTTCGTACAGAACAGATACAGAAAATAGAACAGATACATATAGCTAAATGCCCTGACACTGACGGAATCTCTACGGATTCCGGCCCCTTATGCCTCCCTTCCCAGACACTGACTGAATCTCATAGGATCCAGGCCCCTTATGTCTCCCTTTGTGCTCACGGCACCAAAACAGATGTGCTTATAGCACCAGAACAGAATTCATCGGATCCGGAACAGAACAGATATCAGATTTCAGATTTGATCTCATTTCAGATTTCCCGTTTCACTAACTGAATCTCGTAGGATTCAGGCCCCTTATAACTCCCTTTTTATAGCTTATACACATAGCATTTCAATTCAGAAGAAATCCGGACAATTCAGAAATTACCCAAAAAATTGGGCAGCACAACGGTAGTATACAAAATTTACACAAAATTTCCTGCAAAGAAAATTTACCGAATTCGCACAGAATATAGATAATCATATTCCAAAACATTTATTCTACTGCACAGAGCATTTACAATTTCACAGAAAATTGTAGTCTACGAAAAACATCGCCGAATCAAAAATACCCGGACAAAAATCTTCGGAAAATAACCAAAATGTGCACACTCGGCACGTCAACAACATACAGAAACTTACGCGGTAAAAACTGAACCAATCAAAAGATACGGACGAAAAACCGTAACGAAAACGAAATCCGGACAGAAAATACCGCCAACCGCGACGGAACTGAAAATTGAGAAAGACGGAATGTGCCTTACCTCGAGCACAGCAATTTCCTCAACAATCACTTCGATCAAAAATGGCTCCGCGTCTTCCCGAAATCAACTTTTCCAAAAACTTCTTTTTCTCTCTCCTCAGACGCAAAATCAGATATTTTAATTTTGATTTTCTCTCTCTTCAAATCGGCTGAAACCCTTAAGTAATCCTCATATCGGCCCGGCCGATCTCCAGATCGTCCTGGACGATCAGACCAAACAAGATCATCCTGGCCGATACTCCAGGGCGATTGCACGGCCGATCCTTATGAACAGTTGCATCGTCCTGGACGATATCCAGATCGTCCCGGGACGATCCGACCAAATGGATCGTCCTGGACAGCTCACAGGGTGATGATCCGGCCGATACTTGTGAACAGTGCAATTGGCCTGGCCGATGTCCTCGATCGGCCTGGACGATGCCTACAGGAAATCACCTGGAACACTTCTGGGTAAATTCTGGAACTCTTTTTCCACTGATCGTCCCAGGACGATCCCAGATCGTCCTGGACGATTCTGGAGCAGATCGTGATATTACATCTGAACCTAGAGGTTGGTTCTATTTCTGAGATCCCTGTGGTACGGGAGTTTGCTGATGTTTTTCCTGAGGAGTTGGTTGGTTTACCTCCGGATAGAGATGTGGAGTTCTCTATCGATGTTTTTCTGGGTACCGCTCCGATATCAAAAGCTCCGTACAGGATGGCACCGAAAGAACTTTCTGAGTTGAAAGTTCAGCTTCAGGAGTTGGTTGACAGAGGTTTTGTACGTCCTAGTGTTTCGCCCTGGGGAGCACCTGTTTTGTTTGTGAAGAAGAAGGACGGTACACTCCGTATGTGTATTGACTACAGAGATTTAAACAAGGTTACGATCAAGAACAAGTATCCTTTGACTCGGATTGATGACTTGTTTGATCAGCTTTCCGGATCTTCGGTATTTTCGAAGATTGATTTGCGATCCGGATATTATCAGGTGAAGGTGAAGGAAGTTGATGTTGTGAAGACAGCTTTCAGTACTCGGTACGGGCACTACGAGTTCTTGGTTATGCCTTTTGGGGTAACCAATGCGCCTGCTATTTTCATGGATCTGATGAACCGAGTATTCAGGGAGTATTTGGATCAGTTTGTGATCGTCTTCATCGACGATATTTTGGTATATTCTGCATCTGAGGATGATCATACCAGACACTTGAGGATTGTGTTGGAGACTTTGAGGAGGCATCAGCTGTATGCCAAGTTCTCCAAGTGTGAATTCTGGCTGAAGAGCATTTCTTTTCTAGGGCATGTGATTAGCGGAGAAGGCAATTCTGTAGATCCCCAGAAGATTCAGGCAGTTACTGATTGGCCAAGGCCGACTACGGTATTTGAGGTACATAGTTTCTTGGGCATGGCCGGGTATTATAGGAAATTTGTGAAAGGATTTTCACAGATTTCGACGCCTCTGACGAGACTGACTCAGAAGTCAGTACCTTTTGTTTGGACACCGGAGTGTGAGGCGAGTTTTCAGCGATTGAAGGATTGTCTGACTTCAGCTCCGGTACTAGCACTTCCGTCAGGTACGGAAGGATTTCAGGTGTTCAGTGATGCTTCACTGAAAGGACTGGGTTGTGTCCTGATGCAGCATGGTCAGGTAATTGCTTATGCTTCGAGACAGTTGAAACCACATGAGAAGAATTACCCGACACATGATTTGGAGTTAGCTGCAGTTGTTTTTGCTTTGAAGATTTGGCGTCATTACCTGTATGACGTCAGATGTGAGATTTTCACTGATCATAAGAGCCTGAAGTACATTTTTACTCAGAAGGATCTGAATTTGAGGCAGAGAAGATGGCTCGAGTTGATCAAAGACTATGATTTGACTATTCAGTATCAGCCTGGGAAGGCGAATGTGGTAGCGGATGCTTTGAGCAGAAAGTCTTCTGGATTATCAGGTATTCAGCTTACTTGTGATGACTTTCTGATTCGTGATATAGAGCGATTGCAGTTGGAAGTGATTTCCTCCAGTGGTTTGGAGTTGGCTCAGATGAGTATTCAGTCTACTTTGAAAATAAGGATTCAGGAAGCCCAGAAGTCAGATTCGGATTATTCGAAGTTGATTGCTCAGATTGGATCTGGTAAGACTCCTGAACTTCGAATTTCTGATTCTGGTGCTATTTTCTGTAAGAACAGGTTGTGGGTACCTGTGTTTGGAGCTTTAAGGCAGGAGATTATGTACGAATCTCATCATTCAGGCTACACTGTACATCCAGGCAGTGGTAAGATGTATGCTGATATGAAACTGTTATTCTGGTGGCCTGGAATGAAGAAGGATGTGGCATAGTTTGTGTCGAGATGCAAAGCCTGTCAGTTGGTGAAGGTAGAGCATCAGCGACCAGGTGGACTGTTGCAGTCGTTGCCTATCCCTGAGTGGAAATGGGAGGAGGTAACGATGGACTTTGCGATGGGTTTTCCTCGATCTAGACAAGGGCACGATGCCATTTGGGTGGTTGTAGATCGATTGACAAAGTCCGCCCATTTTCTTCCGATCAGACAGACGGATTCAGTTGATCGCTTGGCACAGATTTATGTGAAGGAGATAGTCAGATTGCACGGTGTGCCTCGCGTGATTGTTTCTGATCGAGATGGACGTTTTACTTCCAGACTTTGGAAAGGCATTCAGCAAGGCTTGGGTACGAAACTGCATTTCAGTACAGCCTTTCATCCTCAGACCGACGGACAGTCTGAGAGAACTATTCAGGTGCTGGAAGACCTGTTGAGACTTTGTGTTCTGGACTTTGGCGGAAGTTGGGAAGATCATATCCCGCTGATTGAGTTTGCATATAACAATAGTTTTCAGTCCAGTATCGGTATGGCACCGTACGAGGCTCTGTATGGCAGGAAGTGCCGTACTCCTTTGACTCTGACGGAGGTCGGAGATAGACAGGCTTTGGGGACCACTTTTGCTGATGAAACTGCTTAGAAGATCAGTTTGATAAGAGAAAGATTGAAAGTTGCTCAAGATTGACAGCAGAAGTATTACAATCAGAAGCACAGGTTTGTTGAGTTTCAGGTTGGTGACTTTGTGTATGTCAAAGTCAGCCCGATGAAAGGTGTGAGCATATTTGATCAGGTAAGCAAGCTTAGTCAAAGGTATGTTGGACCTTTTGAAATCCTGGAAAGGATTGGAAAAGCTGCTTACAAGTTATTGCTTTCTGATTCTATGCCTGATGTGCATAATGTGTTTCACGTATCCACTCTGAGGAAGTGGGTATCCGACTCTGGGAAGAAGGTATCTGTTGATGAGGTTGAGATTCAGGAGAATCTGGCATACAAGGAAGAGCCAGAGTTGATTTTGGCATACGACGTCCGAAAGTTAAGAAATAAACAGATTCCGATGGTTAAAGTCTAGTGGAAGCACCGGACTGCACGGGAAGCGACTTGGGAGAAGGAGTCTGACATGAGACAGTCATACACGTACTTGTTCTGACTGAGTTTGGATTGGATAATGTCGAGGACGGCATTTTTCTGAGTTGGGGAGATTGTAATATTACAATCTGCTCCAGGATCGTCCAGGACGATCTGGGATCGTCCTGGGACGATCAGTTGAGAAACTGCTCCAGAATTTGCCCAGATTTGCTCCAGGTGTTTTCCTGTAGGCATCGTCCAGGCCGATTGGAGACATCGGCCAGGCCGATTGGAGACATCGGCCAGGCCGATTGGCACTGTAGAAAATATCGGCCAGACAACAGCCCTGGGAGCTGTCCAGGACGATCCTTTTGGTCGGATCGTCCCGGGACGATCTGGCGATCGGCCAGGCCGATCTGTGTATGATTTAAGGGAAATCAGCTCATTTGAAGGGAGAGAAAAATATTTTTTAAAATATCTGATTTTCGATCTGAGGAGAGAGAAAAAGAAGAAAATTGGAAAAGTTGATTTCGGGAAGACGCGGAGCCGTTTTCGTTCGAAGAGACTGTTGAGGAAATTGTTGTGCACGAGGTAAGGCACAATCCGACTTTCTCAATTTTCAGAACCGTCGAGTTTGACGGTATTATCTGTCCGGAATTGATTTTCATTCGTGATTTTCGTTCGTATCTTTTAATTGATTCAGTTTTTACCGCGTAAGTTTCTGTATGTTGTTGACGTACCGAGTGTGTACATTTTGGCTATTTTCTGAAGATTTTTGTCCGGGTATTTTTTATTCGACTGCGTTTTTAGTCGACTGGATTTTTCTGTGAACTTGGAAATTCTCTGTGCAGTAGAATAAACGTTCTGAATTGTTGATATCTATATTCTGTGCGAATTTGGTGAATTTTAATTTTCAGGAAAATTGTGTAAATTCTGTATACTGCCGTTGTGCTGCCCGATTTTTGGGTAATTTCTGATTTGTCCGAAATTCTTCTGATTTGATATGCTATCTGTATATGCTATAAAAAGGGAGTTATAAGGGGCCTGGATCCTATGAGATTCAGTTAGTGTCTGGGAATTCTGAAATGAGCTCAATATGAAATCTGATATCTGTTCTGTTCCGGATCCGAGGAAATCTGTTTAGGTGCTATATGCACTATATATGTATTCTGGTGCTATAAGCACATCTGTTCTGGTGCCGTGAGCACAAAGGGAGGCATAAGGGGCCTGGATCCTATGAGATTCAGTCAGTGTCAGGGAATTTAGCTATGAATTACATAATATATGATATCTGATATATGATTCTGATATGATTTTGTTCTGTTCCGATATGATCTGTACGATTCTGATTCTGTTGATCTGATATGTCTGATTTGTTCTGTTTTGGATTTAATACGACTTCTATTTCCGTACAGTTTTGTTTGACTTGATATCTGTCCGATTATGTTCTGATTTCTATATGGATTTGTCTGATGTGTTGGTTTTGAGATTCTGAGGATTTTGATTGGAGGTTTATTGCTTTGCTGAGCTGTTGAGCTCACCCTTGCTTTCTGGTGGTTTTCAGGTTCTGGGAAAGGGAAGGAAGTCCAGGATTAGTTCAGAGTCTGATCAGTATAGGTATTGTTTTGTACCTTTTCATTTTTGTACAGTCATGGCTTTTCTGTTCTGTCTTTCTTTCTGTCTAAAAGCCATGTACTGTATTTGTAAATGATTGTTTTGAGGAAAAGAATGAAAAGAAATGATAGATGTTTTGTTCCGCTGCATTTGATGATTCATAGTAGCTCTGTGTTTGTTTGTCTGTTTTGTTTAAATAATTTGGAAGATTCAGTTCCGAACCAAATTCCAAAGCTAGATCCTGGTTAGTGCTTCTCCGTCGCGGCCCGGTGCGAACGGGATCCGTCTCGTCTCGGGTCGGGTCGTGACATTATCGACTTGAAAAATGCCTTAATAGCCAGTGATTGTACTTGTTCAGTAAGACTATTGTATTGAATTGCATGTGTACGGTATTGACCTATTGATCTCATTATGGATTTATAGATTTATTGATATTGTCGGACTTCTTATATTGATTATTGATTTATTGATTGTGAATGGATTGACTAACGGATTTATGAGTTTATTGTTACTGTACGATTTCATTGATATTCGCATTATGTCCCTGAGCATTGATACTAATACTGATATGGATATCGATATTGCATTGACTCATTGTTACTATGGACATGAATACTATTGATTCATTGATATTGATTCATTGATACTATCGCTTCATTGATACATCGTATTGAACTGCTGCATGCCTGCATGTGATTCATTGATCAATATGGAATAGGTTTCACTGTATTGATTTGATTTCCATCGTTCTTGCGCTGTATTGGTTTGATTGTTTTATATGATTTCATACCGATTGATGTTATTGATCAGAGATAATTGATTTGATTGATTCTATTGATACGATATTTATTTAACGGTTATTATCGAGACGATGATTTTTCTCTATCGATGTAACTGATCAATTTAATTGAGATTCTTCCGAATATAGATTTTTCTACTGTTTATGGATTCTTCCGAGATTTGACGTATGTACTGATTTATTGAGATTTATGGATTTCTTCCTACTGTTTATCGATTCTTTTACCGATGATTATGGATTGTATCGATCATGCATTGATTACTGATTTTTGTATCTGCTGCATAGATTCACTGATCATGTGCAAGTGTCTGTTATTGATTGATAGATTGACATGCATATTATTTCAGTACCATGCTTTGATTTCAGTTGTAGGCTTTGGTGACCTGCTGGGCTTTTTGAAGCTCATTATATGTGGTTAACAATTCAGGTCAGAGCAAGGGAGCAGGAAGTGAGGTTGATCAAGACTGTCGACGAATCCTTTCACTATGGATACCTGGGGCGTTACATACCTACCCGGGTTGAGTTAGGGTCGACTCGTTTGAATCCGGGTCAGTTCCGGATTTGACCTGAACCCGACCCGTGACTTGAAATTTACACCCCTATGTATGGGTGATAAGAATGAAATATACGAGTGATATATTTGATATTAAAATTTTATACGAGTGATATGAATGCAATACTAAAGTTTTTGATGTTGTCACCAATCTTTCTCACTATGTAAATCCCCCTAAGAAGAAAACAACAAGAAAGTGGCAACCAAATAGAATAGTAATTGTGGTCTGAATAATAAAATAGTGAGAAAGATGTCCCAAACAAAACCTAAATCAGGTTGCACCCATGTTCGCTAAAGTTTGTCTCTATTTTTTTTATAATATTGATGTGTCACCAATCTTAAAGCAATTATTTAAATCATAATTTTTTTTATTTCAGTTTTTAACTGATGAAATAATTTAATAAGGTTAACATAGCTAATATAATTAAATTCTTAAAAAAACATTAAACATTTAAGGAGAATCATGTGCTTGCCCAATTGAGTACATGGATTTTGACAAAATTAGTCAAAATGTCAAAACTAAAATCTATGAATTAACAATAATTGCATATTTAAAGGGGCCGTTAAGTGGAGAGAGTTTTCAAATATGAAGAATCTTAAAGCTCCACCCAACAATCAATGTTGACAATCAATGCAATGATTTTCATTACTCGATCACCATTGGCCAACACCGATGTTTATAGGGCTGCAAATGAATCTAGCCAAGCCGAGTAGGTGCTTGTTCATATTTGTGCTTGTTTATTTTTAGCTTGTTCAATTTTTTTTTTTAGCTTGATTTGAGGTTTTTTGTTTGTGTTCAAGTTTTGTTCTTTTAAAAGAATAGATGTTTATGTTTGGATTGTGTTTGGTTCATGTTCGATTTGTCAATGCTTATCGAGCTTTGAACAAATGAGTCTTATCGAGTCTACTAACAAACAATCACATAGAGCCGTTCTTAAACATATATAGGGAGTGATTTCGATCTACCAAAAGAGCCTGCTCACGAATAAACAAGCTTATAAAATGATTATATATATATATATATAATGATTTTTCTTATAAACAAGCTTGTTCATAAATACTTTAAATAAAAAAAAATACTACAAACATGAATAAATACCTCTTGTTTATAAACAAATTCATTATAATGAAATAGAACATAAAAAAATGTAATTAAGTTTTTATATAATAAGAATAATTTATTATAATAAAACTAAAAACTATGCAAAAATATATAACATAAATATTTAATCAAGTTCCTTAACGAGCTTCTTATCGAGTTTGTTCACTAGTTGTAATTGATATTGTTCATGAATATAAACGAGCCACACATATAGTTGTTCATGTCTGTTTATATAACATATAATATTTAAAAAAATTGTTCAAACTTGTTTGATTACTTAAACAAACGATCATAAATGAGCAGTAATCGAGCCAAGCTACGAGTAGCTTGTCGAACGCTCAATTCATTTATAGCCCTCGTCTATTATCATTCGACATTTGTTAGCAAATGATCGCTACCTTCCATCAACTGAAATTAACATCCGTAATCACAAGATTATTATCACCCGCCATCAACCAACATTTGTTTATGATATTCAACCAACAACTATAATTGTCATCACTTATTACTTCTCCAACATTTTCCAAAAAGACTAAGACAATAATTCAAATTTATGTAATATCATCCTTTCTAGATAATTTTTATAATTTGTTTGGGATGATTTTTATTTTTGTTTTTATCATAGCTTGCCTTGGCATTTATAAAAAGAATGATATTTGTTGCTCTACTTTTTAATATCAAATCAATATATAATGAATAAAAAAAATTGACTTAATATGCATCATGATAAATAGTTAGTCAATTATTTTTTAAATATATTTATTTGTAGAAACATGCCTTAAAAAATTATTTTGGATAATCTCTTGTATTCTTAGATTGTTTATTTGATTATTGGTTCAAATTAGGTTTGAATCAAGATTCTAATATAGTTCTCACAATGTCTTGTGTTAGGGATTACAGGAGGTATATATTGGCAGGACGGGCAATGTGTGAAGGAGAAAATGGCTCTATAAATTGGGATTATTGGGGATAGGCATATATGGGATCAGCGACGTGTGAAGTAAAAGTAGAAACCGCAATTTGAGCTTTTTGGGTCCAAGAAATGACAAGATTAATGATGTATGAAGGAGAAGAGGTAGTATTGGGAGCTCGCTAAGGGCATCCATCGATGAGACTTAAGAAGTGTGATGGAGAAGAGGAGTTCATGATGTGATCTCACTTAAGGCATTGACATGTCTAAAGATGTGTGAAGAAGAAGAAAAGTCTTGATTTAAATTTAATTAGAATGCAACTTACATAATGAAAGTAAATTAAGATTAGTTAAATATAAATATCAATCGCCTAGTCATTTATTACATTCATCTTTAAATAAATCTAATAAATAGAAAACCATCATGATCAAATTAAAGGCTTAGTTTGGAACAATTTTCTTACTACTTCTTAAAATAATTTTTTTTTTAAATAGGCTTTGTTTGGAACAATTTTCTTACTGTTGTTTTTTACATCAATTTTTTAGTATAAAAATTTCTTAAAAACAATGAAAAAGTAATAATTAAAAGTTGTCTCAAACTAAAATTTCTCATTTTATAGTTCAAGACATCAAAAAATATGTGTCAAAGTTGATCAATTGTAAAGTTTATAAACATTATAGATTAATATAAATAATTATGACATTTATTTCGGAGTTTTTTTAATCAAAATTCAATAAAGGATAAAAATAGTGCATTCAGAATGCACTCTTCCTTTTGGCATATTATGAATGCGCTATTTTATTTGATGAATTTACTCTTTTTAGATTTTGTATTAAATATGCTCCCCTTGTTAATTCTGTGGCTTAATCAGCTCCTTCATAAAAATAAACCCTTTTAACAATCATAAAAATTCTTGCAAATGTTTCAAAATCACTGCAAGACCGCCGTAATTAATGTTTATAATGGTTCTTCAATCACTGAGGAAGATGAATCACAACGCAAATTTTAGCAATGATTTAAATTTTTGTAATTCTTTAGACATTGGTGTTTGTTAAGACTGACAAATTTGACAAAATCCAGTGGTTTTAGCCTCTCCTTTTTTTGAGTTTTTAATCTTTTACTTTCAACATGCATCGATAGGCTTTATACACACAAATTAATGTATGATTAGTTACCACAGAAGAATAAAACAGAATTCCAATACAAAACACATTATTTAACATTAATCTATAATATTCTTGCAGGATAGAATATACCTGATGATAGAGTTAATATTTTTCGTCTCAGCATTATATGGATATCCAGCACACACACAGAAAATTCAAAAAAACGTAAGATTTTTTATTTGAAAACCCTTGGAAATGATTGAAATGAACCCACTAGTGTTTAAATAGATTAAAAATGATCGATTTGTCCTTGAAATGGAGGATGATCATATTACAATATTCAACCTTTGGCTTGAAATCTCATGACAAACGGAGATCTGGCAAAAATCCAGTGACATTTGGTGGTCGGGTGGAAATATAGTATCAGTAGGTGGTCAGATGGATGTCTGGAATCATGTGGTGGTTGTGCGAAAGTCTGACGATAATCGATGACAGGGCAGAAGTTCAGTGTCAGTCGGTGGCCAAGCTAAAGTCCGACGACAGTCAATGGCCGAGCGAAAGTCCGGCGGTGGTCGAAGAGGAGTATGGTGGCAAGAGAATTCTAATTTCTCGTTCTTCCTTGTTTCAGTCTCTTTCCATGAGAAATGAGGGGTTTATTTATAGTTTTCTGAGAGTATCATGACCAGTAAATAGGAGTGAGATCAAGGATAAGTTGGGAGTGGAATGAATAGACAGCCGATGTTGATCCCCTTAATCGTGGACCGTTTACTGGGCATTTGAATGTTTTAATGATATCATAATTTGACGATCTTGGGCTCGTTTTTGGATTCATCACGTTGAGTCGCTCAATTCAAATATAAGCATATCACGTTTGGAAATCATTTGTTTATCCAATTTATGGTTTGAACTTTCCAAATGTGCGTCGGGTCTTCGATTTGGACCCATTTGGGCTCGGATTGAGTCGAATTTGGTGTCATTGAGTTTGTATTTTTGATAAGTCCAGTTCGACTATAAGTTTGCTGAAATCGGAGTTTGGATGATCCCATATTTAATTTCAGAACTTTTCGACTTGATTTTGCCTCGAGATTCGTGTCCGATCAACATAAATTTTTGATGACATATCAAATATAATTCTATTAAAGTTTTTTTATCACTTAATAATTTTAATACATATGTAAATTGTGATTAGTGTCACACATCTAATGCATGACTCTTTCCCTGTACAGGCATTCCTTGCAATTTTTAAATTCATTAATTGATCCTTTTCCTTGAAAGTTTCTTAGATATTTATAAATTTTGTGTATTTTTGCAAAACTTCATTATTTTTTATTCAACAAAAGCTTGGAAGGTTTATTTTGCTTTGTGCTGTTTCTTCTTATGTATGGTCTCCAATTGGGCACTATTAATACAAATTATTGAAATTAATCATAATTAATTTTCTTGTTTGACTGGCTCAGTTGAGCTTTTCTCTATAAATAATAAAACAAAAAGTGATAGCTGGATAAAAATAGAAAAAAAAAAAAAAACTTTTTATCGTAATATAATTAAATAATTATTTATTTGCACATTCTCTCCAAGTGCCTTGGAAAATACATTTAATTAATTCACAAATTAATATTTTAATTATATGGCAACAACTAGCTTTCAGGAAAATTTTATTTACTGTAATTATTTATTTATATAAATATATATTTTAAAATTCGATATGAGGGCCCGACTTGGTATAGTTCAGCCATTTGCAATTGTGAAGGGATCGGTATGCAAATGTTATTATTATTAATTTTTTTTTTTTTTTGGAGATATTTTGTTTTAGACTGGGTTGATTTCTTGTAGAGAAAAAATCAAAAGATATCTTTTTCTTAGACTTAAAAAGGGCAAAAAAATCACCGGATTGACCTAGTTGAATAAATCTACTAAATAATAGCAGATATAAGAATCCTCCATTTTTCACAATTAAAGATTATATATTACATAATTGAAAATAATTATTTAAATTCTTATTGAAAGGGCTATAGAGACAGTTCAAGCCCAACAATAACGTTATACGTTAAGAGTCAAGTGATAATAGTCAAACGATAGATGTTCTAGAGATGTGGAGGTAATTAATGATGCTGGTCATCAACAATGATTGTTAAAAAGTACAACAGAGTTTTGTTGTTTTCTCTACTCTTAAATCTTCTCTTCAAATGGAGAAGGAAGCCTGTATTTATAACTTTTTTATAGAACTTAAAAAGATTAATGAATGTTCAAGATATTAATGAATGATTCATTCAAAATTCATAGCAACAACATTAGTGCTGATGGTAATGTGCTTGTTATGTATGGAATCTGATTGTGTTGATCAATCTGATTATTATGTTGTCTTAAACTTCAAAGCTTGTCGTATTTTTTGGGGATGCGTGAGGTTTATCCTCAGCTTGGGTTAGGGCACTTTCACATCTCTTTTTTTTTTTCTTTCGTACAACACCCTGATGATGCATACACGAGCTCTCCGACGTTACATACCCAAGCACCCCTGCGTTGTGTTCTCGAGCACCCCAACGCTAAGCGACAAAGAGTAGAGGGCTACAACGACATAGATACGACACTGCAGTGAATCAAGACAGAGGTTCAAGCGCCGCAACGGACTGACATCGTAGCGTTGCGAGACGAACTGGACGGTTTTCTTTTCTTTTCTCTTTTTTTTTTATTTTTTTTTTTATTTTTTAAAGGGTTACGTCTCTTGGGTTTGTTTACTTGATTTTCTCTTGTATTTTGAGGGTTAGATATTGGAGAACGAAGGATGTGAGGAGAGAAGTGAAGAGAGAGTGAGAGAAAAGAGAAATATGTACTTATTTCTCCCAACTTGCATAGTGAATTTCTTGGTGTGGTGTGCCTCCGTAGGCTTTTCCCTATTTTGTGTTTTTCCACGTTAAATCGTAGTGTCCTTCATACTTCTATTGTTTTTATTTCCTTGCTTGTTTCGTCATTATGATGTTTACTCCTCATTCTCAACAGTGCTAAATCGAATGATTGAATAAGGACTATGAGATTAATTTTGATGCGATTTTAATCGATTGGCACAAATCTTATTGTGATCAATCATCTCTAATGCCAAAAGATTCATCATCTAATGATTCCAATTCAAACTATGATGCACATAGACTACCCCAACATATGATTAGTGACGACAAGGAAAAACCTTTTGGAGTTGGTCAACAACAATTTTAGAGGACCTTATCAAGAGTTTTTTTTTTATATATATATAAGTATTTTAAACTTTCTCACAATTAATAACCAATTGGAACTATGATAGGAAATTACAACAGCCAGCTTTTAACAGCTTAAATTGTAGAAAAGGCACAGCCAGTAAGGTTTATTATTGAATCCTTTAACTATTAAACTTGCCAAGCCATCCAAGTCTATGGCTTATGTACATTTGGTAATAGCAGAGCTCTTATGACTTATGAGACTTCAAAATTGCGAGTACTCCATGCTTTTATCAGTAAATGATTTATTCGCGCATTAACTTTATGTTGTCACTTCTTAATTTTGGGTCGGATTCGGGTCAATTCGAAAATCCGAATTTGACCTGAGTCAACCCGAAAAGGCGCTCGCATGTCGTCGTGTCATCTGTTCTCGTGCATCGTGCTCGCCCACTAACACATCTCTTCCGCTCGCACTCAGGTCAACGGTTTAGGTCGTGTCAATTGGGTTGGGTTCGGGTCCAGACTTCTAACCCTTTTATGTAATCACGTTGGGTTTGGGTCATGCTAGTTGTAGGTGGGTTAATTCCAAATTAAACCCGCCTGACAGACCCAATAATTCATTTTGACACTCTGAAATGGACTCTCTCTTATGGAAAGAGTATACAATTTTGTTTTAAAATGTTTTTTTAAACTAATTTATTTCGTATTCTTCAAAGTAAATCATTTTATTTATCTTCTTTAATTAACTGTGTCAAATAATTTGAATCAAATTTATTTGATTTATATGACGATATAATAACAAGTCAAATATATTTAGGTATTCATCCGAGTTGTTATAAATAATGAAAATATCTGCGCCTCAGTGGTTGACTGAGAAAATTATTTCTTCAAAATCACGAATTCACCCACCACGGGTGTGGCCTGGTGGTGGAGACTTGGCTGGCCAAAGGCCAGGTCTCAAGTTCGAATCCCCTCGGCGCCTCGTGAAAGCCCTAAGTGTCGGCCCGTGTAGATGGCGTGGGTTGCACGCAAGATCGACCAGGGAGATTAGTGGCCGAAGGCCGACACTCCCTGCCAAAAAAAAAAATCACGAATTCAAATCACGTAATTTACCATTTATTGTTTCTAAATAAATTATAGATAAGGAGGATTTGCGGGATAACTTCTAATATCTAAGCTCATTGATTTTTTGTAAATAAAAATAAATAAAATCTTTTAAAAAATTGCTTATTTTATATCTAAATAGTTTTTTGGGTTCTTTTTTTAGTACTGTTATTTATTTTTTTAATGAAGCTGATTTTTTTCATTGCAAGCACTGATGATTTCTCTCATACTTAATGCTCTACTTATATTTTTCTATTCTTAAAATTTCTCCTCTTCATATTTTTTTTGTGACTTTTGAGTCGATTAAAGACAAACTTACATATAAATCACGTTAATAATCTTCGAAACATAGACCTCTTGATTGATAGTTAATGCTCTCAATCAAAAAATCAAGATGAGTTGTATTCCTTTTAGGGTTGCAAACAAGTCAAGCCAACTCAAGGTCAACTCAATGACGAGCTCACGAGCCGAGTGTATCGAGATTCGGGCTTGAGTTCGACTGAGTGGTTGCTAGACTCGTTGATTGATTGAAGACACGAAAGCGAAACTGCGGGCGCAAAAGCTCGGATACAAAATCGTAGATATGGAAGTAGGAATCAGAATGGAAAGCGAAAGAGAATGGTTGGCAGCCTTACGTCTTGCGAGCTCGCATCCATCACCATGAGCCGAGCTTGAGCAGGCTATTTGAGCTCGAGTTAGAGCTCGTGATTTGGCTGACGAACCGAGCTCAAGTTAAGCATGACTCTAACTCGACTCGACTCGTTTACACCTACTTTCTTCTCATACTTCACTTATTACCTTTCAAAATGAATCATTTTGCTGATTTATAAAATAACATTGAAATGTACCATGGAACTATATCAGTGAAAAAGAAGATTTATGAGAAGAGAGAGTGCAAAATTGTACCTCGGCAGGTTGTCAAATAAATAAAAGGAGAGTAAAAGCATGAAACCTATTTCTGATCATCTGACAACCTAAAAAGAATCTAAGTTGATCCAAACACTTGAGACAAAGGCCATCCGATAGCAATAAAATACCAATAAAAATAACGGTTAATTGAGAAACTTATAAACTACTGTATAGCCAGCAGGCTTTTTCCTTCCTTTATTTATTTTTTATTTATAATTAGAAATTAAAACTATTTAATTGTTGATCATTTGAACAATAATGACTTATAAGCATTAATGTTAATATATTTTGAAGAGTTTAATGCATTATAAGTGATGCTAATTTAACGGTTTAAGATTTGTTTGAGATGAATGTAATATTTTATAAAATTGTAGAAAAAATACTTTTTTCATTAAATAATAATTAATAATTATTTCCTTCAAAAACATATAGTACAAACTTGCATTGAGAAAAAGAGACGAAAATAAATAACTTTAATTTCTTGTAATTGTAATTAGCATCATCCTAATCATTATAATTACAAGTTTAAATAAAAAGAACCTGTCTCTCTTTTTACCTGGCCTCCTACTTGCCTCTCTCTCTCTCTCTCTCTCTCTCTCTCTCTCTCTCTCTCTGTGGGTTCCTAATAAATTATAACAGTGAAAACCTATCATGTTGCCTATAAATCCCCCTCACCACACACTCCCTCTCATGCATCCTTTCTCTTCTTTCAAATCCCAATTAACTCAAATCGATCCTGGGAGAAGGAGCTCTCTCTCTCTCTCTCTCTATCTCTCTCTCTCTATCTCTCTCTCTGTTGTTTTTGCAGGGTTCAATAGAGCAAGAAGATTATGGAGGAGCTCGATATCTTTCTCACAGTCTAGGAGGAGGAAGAAAGGATGAAGAGGTGAAGTGAACAGGCAATGCCTGGCTCCCTGTATGCCACACGTGTGGACCAATCCATGCACAGAGACTGGCCACTGCGGGTGGCGTGCGAGGAGCCAAGCATTCTCTTAATCTCTCTCTCTTTTTTTTTATTTGAGCGGATTTAATCATAATTATTTGGGAAAAAATAATTAATGGACTCTAATTCCACTATACAATTTTTATAAAAAATTATTAATTTATTTTGTGATTAGTATAATATTAATTTTTTTATAATATTAATCTTAAAGTAAATTTAAATATTATTATGTTCATCGTAATATAATTTATACTAAGCTTTTTTTTTTTTTTTGGAAAAAATATATAATGTACATTAGCTTTCTCTGAGATTTATGCAGAAACTAAGTGAAAATCTGGTTGTTTTTGTTATTTTAATTATTTTCTTACTAAACAAAAAATGTTTTATACCAGCTTAAAACTAGAGAGCCATATCATTAAATGATTAGAGGATATTAGATGTTATCAGGACTAATTGGGCAATGTAGCTTATATTTAATTTTGCTAAAATTTAGATTTGGTTTGAGATAGCTTTCTTGCAACTTTATAAAACATTATTTTAGTATAAATTTTTTTTTAATTAAAAAAAATTGTACTAAAAAGTTATTTTAGAAAACAAAAAAAAACTATCAGAAAGAAAGAGATGATTTTTTTATTGCTTCTTAAAATAGTTTTATAAATCAAATTGTAAAATATAATTCTATCTTTGCAATTTATATTTTGGATCCATCACCCCCAAATTTCACATAAGGTACTATTTTATAAATTTGAAAATCGCATAATGACATTAGTGACACACCTCCTTTGTAATTTGTAAAATCTAAATTGTGAAGGCCGGTCGAACCGTTCAACCCTCTTATCTGAATGGACTCTATTCGACTGATTATTACAAGTAATTTTTTAATTTTATAAATATTATCATGAGAAAGATGTCTTTGGCGTTTGAATAAATCTTCTTCTGTTCTTCATTGTGCACATTACCGGTTCCAATGAATAAAATACCCTTCCCCTACGACTTTTTCAAGCCATGATTCGCCGGCCTGGTGCTTATTCTCTCTCTTTTTCCTCTTATTATTATTATTATTATACGTTTAAATATAATGATCTATTATATAAATTGAGATTACAAATATATATATTCTCTATCTCAATTAGAGAAGATGATATTACTTATGTGGGAGAGTGATAGAGATGCAGTGAAGGGTAACAATGGCATTTAAACAATGTCGGTCAAAAATTGATGATAAGTTGACTATGATTAAACTGCAATAGTTGAGTGATGATAATCTAATAAGTGGCACTTGGGTGGAGTATCAGATGTGCAATGGTGGTCGGATGATAATGATTGGGCGTAGAAGATTGGACATTGATGAACGGACTAAGATGGATAGAAGATGATGGTCGATTAATGACCATTGGATGGCGGCGGTTGGCTGATGGCAATCGAATGACAAAAGTCAGATGATGACAGTTGTTTGTGATAATCATTGGCATCGAATTAATATTGAGTAGAGCTCTAAAGTTTTTTAGATATCCGAGTTTTCTCCAATCTCAAGTCAAGATCTGCTTATGTGAAGAATGAGCCTGTTTATATTTTTTTTGGGTGACATTTTGATAAATTTAGTCAAAATTTTTTAAATACTTCATATGACATTTCATTTATTTTTTATTCATAGTGTTCAGAGATAAAAATAACATTCCCCATTCATAGGACGTTTCTTGTTTATTCTTTTAGTCATAAACCTTTCTTTCAATTTTTAAGAGCCTTAATGACATCGTAATTGTGTCATCTTAGGCTCTCGATTCCTCTCATTAAGACACTTGTATTGACTATAACAACGTAAATTTAAAATGTCATTTGGTCTATCAACTAATATCAAGAAGTTCTCAATCATGTTTCTGGACTTCAAGTGATTTATTTGAGTTAGTTTGGAGTCGAATCAAATCACTTTTAACATTTTTTAGTTTTATCTTATCAGGATGTTCAGTTTAACTATAAATTTGTTAAAGTCATCATTTAATGATCCATAATTTAATTTACAAATCAATGGATTTGTGTTTCGAGGGATCATTGGCAAATCAGAATCAAGGAGGGTAAGGTTTCCTTGCCGGGTTTACAAGCCATGTGATGAAGTGGTTCCTCGAATGTATGATGTAGTAGATCACCGGAAGAACAACAAGAGATAGAACAAGGAACTAACTCCATCTTAAAAGCTTTAAAATGCCATAATATCCATCGTTAATTGAGCTCGAAGACTCATTACATTAGCTATATGTAACTTGTAATATAACAATCTAGAAATAGATAGTTTTGCACTACTATAACTAAAAAGGTAATTTGATAGTGGAGAGCAACAATAACAAATAGGAATTATAAGGCAAGAAAGGGTATATTAGTCCCTAAGCATATTATAACTAAGATGTCTACATCAATGCGTCTAAGAAGGCCTTTAAGGTTTTGAAAGTAAGATGTGGGAGGATTATAAATGTCTTGGCAGAAGAGATTGACTACGAAACAAATTCCCGGAGGAGTGATTGTTAGGTAATGGAGGACTCTCAAAAGAATTGTCAAGATTAGAGTGAGCCGAGGGCGGTGGATCAGGAACGAGGACCCAGCTTCTTTGATCTTGAAGGGCATTAAACTCGTGGGACATGGCCGCACGCCGGCGGTGATGTTTAGAGTCTTGTGTGCGTAGCTTGTCGGATCTGAGTTGCAGGAAAGTTCATGAGGATTATAGGTTTATAATGGTTTTTGGTTTTAGCTTTCCCGTTTGGAAGCGCGAGATCGACCATGCAGCGAAGCTGTTGCAGGCAATAAAGATGTTGAGGTGAGCTAGCTTGTTGTTTGGAGATTGCAAAGACAGTGATGCTGTCTCCGGTGTTGGAGACGAAAAGACAGGACCTTTGCCGACGGTGAGCCATGGTATGTAGATGGTTTTAAATATTGTAATTCTCAAATCTGTTTTCCATTTTATGGCGATGATGGATTTAGTACCGTTAGTGCTTGCTCAATACATGGAGAGATTATTACGTGTGAAGTCTGGATCAGTAATCTGTCCAGATTCTATAAGTGTGTGCAGTAAAATCAAAGTTAATGTGCATACTGCACTTTTACTGTGCACGCTCATCGAATCCGGATGTTTCTTCCGTCTGGACTCCGCACATAATAATCTCTCCAATGCATGGTTACTCGATGAGGATGCTGATCTAAATGTTTAATGTATTTAACAACAACAAGCCTTTATCTCACTATGTAGGGAATTTTTATTGTCTCAGGTTACCTGACATAGAGATACATCAGGTAGCCTATAATATATCGCTACGTGCTCTTACTCTTTACTGCACGGCCCGACGACCCAACCCGGAACGAATATTGCTCAGTATTGAACATATATCGCCAAAGAACTCGGTATTGCTCGGTATTGAACTCGGTATTGCTCGGTATTGAACTCGGTATTGAGCTCGGTATTGACCTCGGTATTGCTCGGTATTGAACTCGGTATTGAGCTCGGTATTGAACTCGGTATTGCTTGGTATTGAACTCGGTATTGAGCTCGGTATTGCTCGGTATTGGTCTTCACATAATAGTATTTTTCATTTTTGTCGAGTAAAATCGACCAATACCGAGCTACGCAAACTCCCGGGTCCGTTTCGGGTTGGGTCGTCGGGCCGCGCGGTAAAGAGTAAGAGCACGTGGCGATATAGTATAGGCTACCTGGTGTATCTCTACGTCAGGTAACCTGAGGCAATAAAAATTCCTACGTAGGATAGGCTACATGAATATTTTTTCTTCATTGTGTCATGTTAAGAGTTAAATTCTCATCTAAATCTAATAAAGAAAGTTCATTTCTAATCTTTTCTAACCAAGTGATCTTCTTAGGCCTACCGCTACCTTTCTAGATATAGGTTAAGTCTAATACATCTGCTCTCCTAATCTGGTCATCGGAAGGCCGTCATTTTATATGACCAAACCATCTAAGGCGACACTCTCTAATCTTTATCTGCCACTGTAGCTACTCCAACATTTTCACGTATATGCTCATTTCGTATCCTATCTCTAAGAGTAAAGCCACTCATCCACCTGATCATCCTCATCTTTGCAACACTTAACTTAATATTATGATTCTGTTTTAAGAATGCTATTCATGCCAAAGTCTTTAAGCGGATATCATATGATGACACTAAGCATCTTAATTTTTGAGTTTACTCCATCTGGGATGATTCGGCCATTGCTGCTTATTGATCTCCTTTCGCATTCTGATCTTCTTCAGGATTTTTGGTGGGCTTCGTTAAGTTGGTTTTTGTGGCCACCTTTGTAAGTTGTCTTCTCTTTCAACCAGCTACCTTGTCTTGGAAGGTCATCCATGGCAACCAAAGGGTCCAGCCCTTCTCTATGATTTTTCTGAGTCTTTTGGACTTATGTTATTCTCTTTAAAGTCTTGTAGTTTTATTTTAGCTGTTCTTGCATCTATTTGTTGGATGGGCTTTGCCCTAAATATCAAAAAAATTATTTCAAATGGAGCTTTAATGATAAATGCTGATAAAATACTTTATTTAAAATGAATTTTATGTATTTAATTGTGTCGAATATGATTAAGATTTTCTCTTACCTCTAATAATTATTTTTAACAACCCTAATTAGTGGCATGCATATTAATTTTAGTATCTCGATCGATATGTGAATTTTATTTTAGTTGTTCGATTATGTTATCTTTTTTAATGATAAGTCATTTTGCCACATAATTCTCAGATCTTATGCTTAGTTTGAAATGATTTTTTTACTAATTCTTAAAACAGTTTTTTAGTATAAAAATTTTAAAGAAAATAGTTAGTAACGAAACCTTCATTAGCTACTTAAAATGTTCAATAGATAAACAATTGCATAACCGTGCATGGAATGTAAGAAATATGCTTTTTTCGGGAAATTTGAGGGCGGAGATCAGGAGAAAATTGACTTACAAGTGAGCAAATACAAGAGCATAAAAAAATCACAAATTTCGAAGAAAAAATATGAAAAGAAACACAAATTGCTTCTTTAGGATGCAAGTCTTTTTGTGTATGAAATATGCTTTTCCTAATGTTACCACTTATATTCTTGACTTAAGAGTAATAGTTTTTTGACAGCTCATTTTGGTCTGTTGATTGAGAATTTTGGGTATCAATCAACATGTCTTAAATTTGAGTCTTGCATATGTGATGTGTGTATGAATTTGCTTTAAACTTCATTTGGGATGACTTTCTTACTACTTCTTAAAACAGCTTTCTAGTACTAAAATTCTAAAAAACTACTTTAAGGAGCAGTAAGAAAACCTTCCCAAATAAAATCTTAACTGATCCAAATGTCAAAAAAATAAAAATTCAAAGTCATTCATTTAAGTTAAAAGTATAAATATGATAGCCTGAATAACAGTCAGAACTTAGACAAGAATGCTCATAAGTCTTTTAGATGCCAATACTTAAATTTAGTAAAAGAACATATGAGAATATGAATAGAGTACACCATTATATTATATAATTTTGGCTATATTACAATTTATCAGTGGAAGCTGCAGCAGGCCCAAGGCTACGAAAGCCAACCCAATAATGGAAGATTTCAGTAAAGGGAAATATGAGCACACCTTAAAAGAATAATCATAAGAACTTCTTCTTTCCTTCTCCACGTTTTATTTGAGTGAGAAGGGGGTGTAGGAAAGAGAATGCATCTTTATTTAGAATGAATCATAAAATAATTATAAAAAAAATTAAAAATTATGAAAGTGAACATTTAAATTTATATAATAGAGCTTAAATGAACCTAAATTCAAGAGTCACGACTCTATAGAGATTAAGATCAAATAATTTCATTGATTTTATTATGAGATTTACTCCTATCATGATTATAAGAAAATCTCCGCTTATAGCATCTCCCTCAACCCTGCAATAATCCATTAGTTACTTTATCACTTTCCTCAAACATACAAAAAATTATCTCTTTTAACATCCTCTAATCTTATTATGTCATGATCAGAAATTTTAGTATCTAAAAAATGCATAAGAGAAGCAAATAACAATAAAGTTTAATCTTCATCATTGATAAATCACATTAATATTCCTTAAATCTTGAATGATTAAATCAAAATCATTTCAAATATTATTTAATAGACAAGCATTCCAACATGCAAAATAAATAGAATCCCTACTTCTAATTAAATTTAGCAAAGAGACATTTGATTATATACAAAGACTCCATATTAAGTCACAAATCTTTTGCGGTTGTTTCTTCTAAGACCTCAATCAATATCCTATTTGCCAAGCACAACTAAATAGCTGAGAGAGCTTTCTCATCTATTTTTGTCTTATCTTCCTCACTTACGATGTCAAACATCTTGCTACGCCCCACGAATGTCTTTATAGTTTGTATCAGACGAGCACACCAAATATTTTGGCTATCTAAAAACTCTTTAATTCATCAAACATCTTAATATTGAATTTCATGGCTATCATATTTTTTTATAACCTTGTTTTGATTCTATTTGCTAAGAAAGAGCAATAAACCAAATATATCATTGAGCATGGCAAGTATTTTGGCAACACTCTCTTTCTCCTCTTTCTCTCCTTTCTTTATTTCTTATTATTGTGAGATGCCACAACATAATAAAACATCTCTTTATTTAGTGCTTAGACATGATGAGTAACAAATATAAATCTAATGTGACTTGACTTTGGCAGCCATAATAAATTAATCTAGAGTTAGGTTAGCCAACATGAATCTTAAATTGCTTTCCACTAATTAAAAAAAAAATCAAATTTAATTATTATTTAAAGCGATTAATAAAATTAAACTCTTCACTTAATAGGGGTGGGGGTTCTCATTGAATTAATGTAGGGTTTTATTTTTTAAAATCTGTAAAGAAAGAGCAGATTTCATGTTTATATATGTGGGTAATCTTAGGATCTTAAGCCATGTATTAAATGGAAAATTAAGCTCAAAGTTTTTGAGAAGCAGCTGTCAATTATCTTTCTTTGATCCTTACTCTCTTACATAATGTTTGTTCTATTTGAGCCTAGGCCCAATCATATTAAGTGGCTGTTTGATTGAAAGAAAAAGTGAATGCAAAGTAAATGTATTATTTTTTTTTTTTTTTTTTTCACTTTTTTGTGTTTGGTTGGATGAAAAGCAAATCCAAAATAAAATAAAGTAAATACGGTGTATTCCATTTTAGTTTATTTTTTAGATAAAACGTTCTCGCTCAATCTGAGCGAGAACATTTTACACCACTCAAGTGCTTCCTTGACCACCCACGGCGGTCACAGTCTCCACTGCTACCTGTTGCCCACCACTTGCAGCCATTGTCCATCGGCGGCCCCAAAAAATGGCTGCATCCAACAACTGACTGCCCGCCACTGCCGCCCCTCGGCCACCTCAGTCACAACCTTTAAACAATGTACATAGCATTCACTTCAAACCAAAAAAAAAAAGTAAAACAATGCATTCTTTTTTCACTTATCCAAACAGCATTTCCAGGGAACCAAACAATACCTAAACATAAAGGAAGTTTATTGCACTTTAATAAACAAAAAAGAGCTATTAAATTTAATATAGCTTTGATAACAAAACAAAAGAAACAACACATAGGAATAAAGCCAAGTGTAGATAACTCAACAGAGCTCTTTGAAGCATTGCTTAATGAAGAAAGACAAGTGGAATGAGCTCATAGAAGAAAGTATATGAATTACCTCTACATAATAGTATCCAATATTCAAAACTACAACAACAATAACAACAAGCTTTTATCCCACTATGTGGGGTCAGCTACATGAATTCATTTTTCTCCATTGAATCTAAATATAATAAAGAAATGTCATTTCTAATATTTTCTAACCAAGTCTTTTTAGGTCTACCTCTACCTTGCTTAATATAAATCAAATCTAATACATCTACTTTTCTAATCGGGTCATCGAAAAGCCGTCATTTTATGTGACCAAACCATCAAAGTCGAGTCTCTCTAATCTTATCTTCCATTGGAGCTACTCCAACCTTTTCATTTATATGCTCATTTGTATCCTATCTTTAAGAGTAAAGCCACTCATCCACCTGAGCATCCTCATCTCTGCAACACTTGAACTTAATATTATGTTTCTATTTTAATGGCCAACATTTTGCACCATAAAACATTGCAGGTCTCATTACCATCTTATCAAAATTTCTCTTAAGTTTGAGAGGAACTTTTCTATCACATAACAAGCCCGATGCATTCCTCCACTTCAACTATCCAACTTGAATTCTACTAATAATATTCTCATCTATTTCACCATCACTCTGCACAATAGACCCAAAATATCTAAAATGTTTGCTCTTATTAATGACTTGATTACCCAAATTCACAATCCCCCACTAGATTTATTATTACTAAAATTACACTATATATATATATATATATATATATATATATATATATATATATATATATATATATATATATATATATATATATATATATATATATATATATATATATATATATATATTTATACAAACGAAAACCTTTAGACTCTAAGGTTGACCTCCATAATTCAAGTTTACCTTCAACTCCCCCTCTATTCTTATCAACAAGAATATTATCAGCAAAAAAGCATACACCAGAGCATAACCTCTTGCAAATGTATGGTGAGAACATCAATTATTGAAGCAAAAAAGAAATGGAATTAAAGCTGATCCTTGATGTCCAACTGAAATAGGAAAAAAGTTGGTCAAACCACCTTGTGTTTAAACACAAGTAACAGCTCTTGCATACATATTCTTAATGACTTGAATATAAGCATTATTAACACCTTTCTTATTTAGAACTATCTATAACACTTCTCTTAGAACTTTATCATATACTTTCTCTAAATCAATAAATATCATGTAGATCCTCCTTATTCTCTCTATATTTCTCCATCAAACCTCTCAATAATGTATAGCTTCATAGTAGACCTATCTAGCATGAATCCAAATTGATTTTGATAAACATTAGTGTGTCACGCCGCAATCTATGCTCCATAACTCTCCCCCATAGTTTTAAAAAATGACACATTAACTTAATCCTTCTATAATCCACATAATCTTGTGCATCACATTTATTCTTAAAAATAGGAATCAACATACTCATTATTCACTCATCTAACATCTTTTTAATCTTCAAAATAATATTAAAAAGTTGAGTAAGCCAAGAAATTCCTTCATCTCCTAAGCATTTCCACACTTCTATTGAAACATCATCATGTCGAACAGTTTTTCCACATTTCAATGATTTCATTTTATTTAAAGCCACTTTAACTTCAATTTTACTAATACGCTAATAAAAGCAAAAGTCTTTATTTTCATTTAGAATGCTAAGGTCAACAAAATAAATCGCATTCTTATAATCCTCATTGAAAAATTTAGTAAAATATCTCATCCACCTTTGTTGAATATCCTCTTCTAATAAAAATACTTTTTGATCTCCATCCTTAATACACTTCACTTGAAATAAATCATTACTACTCATATCTCTTTGTTTAGCTAATTTATACATATATCTTTTATCCTCCTTAGCATCTAATCTATTATATAAATCATTAAAATAAAGCTAAAATCTTTGCATTGCAAATTGCTTTCTTACACTCATTACATACCTCTTTATATCTTTCACAATTATCAAAGTTTTTAGAGCTAAACTAATTTTTATATCAAATCATCTTACTTTTTTATCTTTTCTTAAACATTTTGATTCCACCACTAATTATTTTTACTATTAAAAGTTTTTCCCTTTGATGCTACAATAACATCTTTTACAACATTCTTAATATCACTAACTACATTTTCCCATATAACATTAACTTTCTCATACATAGACAAAATCTTAAAATCTAAAATCTTACTCTAAAAAATATTTTATTAATATTATTTAAATGCCACAATCTAATCCTAGAACAATAATTTACTTTATTTTAATATTTTGTCCCTTTATCTTAAAGTCCAAAACTAAAGTGATGTTGGATACATAAACTTTCACTCGAAATAACTTTATAATCTTTACAATCTAAAGCATCTATTTTCTTATAAGAAAATAATCAATATGAGTTTTACTACATCTATTTTTATAAGTGATGAGATGTTCGTCTCTTTTTTTAAATAAGATATTAACAATTACAAATTCATAAATGAAAGAAAAATCTAATATTGTCTTGCTACCTTCATTAGTTGCTCCAAAGTTATAGCCATTATAAATGCATTTAAAATCATATACATCTCTACCAATATGCCCATTTAATTCTTTTCTAATAAAAACTCTTTCTTTGAGAGAAATCATTTGTATTAATTTTTCTAGGTCATTCCAAAATTTTAATTTTAAACAAATATACAAACATACTTGAGAAGCATAAGTACTCGATATATTAATAATCTTAACATCAACAAAAATTCATAAATCTATAATTCTATCTCCAATTCTATTAATTTGTACAACATTATCCTTCAATCTTGTATTTATAATCACGCATATACCATTTCTAATACGACTTTTACTAGAATATTGTAATTTGAATCCTAAACTATCAATCTCCTTAGCTTTCTCTCCAACTCATTTAATTTTTCGAATGCAAAGAATATTTATCTTCCTACGAATCATAATATCTATTAATTCCATTAATTTGCTTGTAAGAGAACCTATATTTTAAGTTCATATCCTAATTTTAGTTTCATGAACTAGCTTTATTGCCCACATCCGTCTATGATGCGAGAACCCTAGCCCATTTAACACTATACGCGAGCACCGATGCAGCGGCCCTTGCTCACTTGTTGTTGTATCCAAGCCATACAACGCGTCGCTTTCAGGGAATGCCTAAACCCGAATATTCAAAACTAAAGAAAAATGAAAAGGCACGGACAACGAAAACAGTAACAGTTGAAGTCCCAAAGTAACCAAATGAAATGACCAATATATAAGTAAAATAAGAGCTGTCCAGATGGATAAACATCACAGTTAAACCACCATCCAAAATAAAAAAAGCTAGCGATTTGTCGGTAAATTCAGATGCCTCAGTCCAAAAATCAGATGATCAGTATATGGTTATTGTTTATATAACCTGAAATCTGATCCTAGTCTTTAGAGTTTCAGGATTCATTGAGTTTTTGTTATGAATCCGGTTATTCTTTTCAGGCCAATATTTGATCTGAGTATATGATCAAGCACTTGCATAATACTATAATGGAGATTTCAATCAGAAAAAAAAAAATTCCAATGGGAAGAGCATTCGTGATTAATCAATCACATACGAGCACGGAGAAAAGAAAAAATTATTAGGTGCGGAGTGTGCACTGTCCGCACAAATATTGGATAACTAGCAGTACCCAATGATATCGAGTGCGGATACCGCTAGATATCAAATACTTGTGCAGACAGTTCCCCCCTTCAGCACTCCGCACCTAATAATCTCTCCGAAAAAAGAGAGTTACTTTCATCATATCGATAACATATAGTCTTCGTATAAGACACTATATAATTGCAAGATAAAAATATACCATTACTACTGCTTTATGGTATTTCCTTGGATTACTGAGTGACCGACCTGTTGGAAAAAAACACTGTAGATGAATAGAGAATGAAATAAATAAAAAAAGGGGTAAAATTAGTCTTCCTATAAGAGGAATCTGAAGATCTGAAGAGCTGAAGAGCTTCAGCTGCTGTTTAGCTCAAAATCAAGACTGTATTAAGGACGCAATGAATGTATAAAATGATAAGTGTCCGTAAGGAATTTTTATTCTGTGAGGAGTCCGGACCGTCCGAAAACCAATAAAAATGCACCACAAGCGGTACCGAGAGCGGAACTGGATGGGAGAACCATCCGGTGTCCGCACATAATAATAGTTCGTCTGTAAGACATGATGGCCCTACAAATTTCTCCAACCATAAAGCCAAAGCAAGCCTCATAGATCTCAGAAACCTTTGAAACAAAATAATAAAAAAAAAATTTAGAGAGTTGGAATCCTTACCGCTAACCCATCATACTTGCCACCACATCCCCAAAGCCAAGAAGTCCTTAATTTAAATAAAAATATATGTATCTGAGTATTCTCAACTAAATCTGATCATGATGAAAGTCAGTCATTAGATTTGCTAAATAAGTACAATTCATAACTACAAAATCAAAATTGATAATCCATTTCATCTCAAAATAAATTTGATGATTGCAAACCCGATTTAACTAAATTTGAATTAGACCAAATGATCTCCATTCAACAAAAAGCTTTCTCAAAGCCAGCAAATGATGACCACCATAGCTCCAAATTTAATCTTATTATTTCACTATATTTTCAGATATTATGGATCATATCTATCCCATGCACAACCTATATTTTTCTTAGATTGATACAATATTGCAATAGAAACCCAAAAAAAAAAATAGTGAAGTTGTTATTTGAGCCCTAAATTGCCCAATATTTCCATCTAGGTCAATAAATTGAAGCTTCATAAATGGCTATGCACGATCAATTATTGCATTGAAACTCATAGAAGCATGTGTGGTGTCGCCTGAAGATTTGGGCGAAGCTTCTGGAGGTGAGTTAATAGCAGAGAAGACAATTGGGGCAAGATTCTGATTGTTCTGTCTCACTTTTAGATCCATAAAGTCAGTGATCATACCCGGCTCTGTGATTTCAAAGGAATCAACATCAATCTCACCTTCAAGGATCTTGACTACTGTAGACATGGAAGGCCGAAGCTTTGGGTTCTCTTGAGTGCAAAGGAGACCAACCTTCAGAAACCTGCAGGCCTCCTCAGCATCAAAATCACCATCTAAGGATGTGTCAATGATGCTTTCAAGCTTACCATTCTTATAGAGTGTCCACATCTGCAAAAAATAAATTCAAGATTAACAGATGTCAGACACCATAACGATATCATCTACATATGTACATAGCAATTTTATGAGATGAGGTTTTTTCATTTCTCAGGGAAAGCATTCAGCAATTATTGCCAATGGTGTCAACAAATCAATCAGTTTGCGTTGAAACTTCCCTTTGTGCTGGCAGTAAGGTGAGTATTAGTAGATGTTAGACTGGTCCATTGGACCGGTCCAGGCGGGACTGGTTTACGGGCGAAACAGTGGAGCTATTCCGCCACTTGTGGATGCAGCGCGAGCCGCAAGCTTTGTGGGAGCCGAATAGGAAAGTTTTTTGGGGAATTAAGAGGGAAATTTGAATGTAGGTCTGTTTAGGTAGAGAAAGCTCGCTGTTTTTCGAAAGATTGATAGGAAATACTTTAGATCTACAAGTACTTCTGATGTGGACATCGACCAGAGGTTCAGACATGTGTATCGCCGTAGACAGCGCAGATCGACGGCCGAGATTCAGAGTTTATATTTCTAGCTATTTATGTATTTCTTTTATGCATTGTTCTTTTATTTCCTATTGTACCCTTGATCTAAGTTGAGTCATGAGTGTAGCCCTGAGGGCAAGAGAGTCATTGTATTTTCTTTTTATGAGGACCTATATATAGGCCATGTCATGTAGTATTTTGGGTTAATGAATTATTGAATGAAAAAAATTATCTTTGTTTCTACTTTCTTAGCATGAGTGCTTGAGAGGGAAGAGAGCTCAAGTGGAGCATTTTGCAAGGCCCACCAATCGTCGGAGGAGTCCTCGATTCGTGGTTAGTTTTATCCTATCTTCTTGATCTTGTACCCTCTATTTCCTTCCTCCTCTCTCCCACAAGAAATTCCTCTCCTCCTATTGCCGCCGCCCCCTGTGAGGAATCCGCCGCCGACTTTCCCAAAATTTCGGCCGGCCACCTTGCCGGCGCCACCACCTTCATCCACCCGACCACCCACCACCACCGGCCACTTTCAACATTTCCCCCATGCTCAAACTTTGAGTTTCAAAATCATTTGAATTCCCAAACTTTCCAAATTTGTCAAAACGTCATATTAGGAAAGTATGACACGTCATTCAATCTAATTTTAAATTAGATTGGATAACTTTATTTTCACCCTAAATTGGATTTCTCTAGTTTGGAAACTTGGTAACTCACCACATCACCCCCTCCCCTCTCAACATGCCGCCGGCCACACTAAGGAAAATCCCCCATTAATTGCTATTTAGTGTCATGATTTTTTTTTTGGAATCAAATTGGATTTCAAAATTTCCCTCCCAATCCACTTAAAACTGAAATTCAATTTCAGTTTTAATTCCTCTCTCTCTCTCTCTCCCTATTAAACTGCCGGCCCATTAATGCCCCTCTTGATTACCCATTAATTCCCCTTAATTGCTTTTGAATTTGAAATCCTTTTCAAACTATTCCCTCCAAATACACTTAGAGCTGAAATTAATTTCAGATTTAGGGAGGATGTGAATAGGATTAATTTTCTCAAACCCTAGCATCTCACCTTGGAGCCGGCCGACCCTTCTCCTGTGAAATTCCGCCGACCTCCCTCACCTCTTCCTCCCCTCTTGTCGCAAGGATCCCCTCATCTCCACTTAAATCTCTCCTCTTCAATAGATTTGCCATCATCAAGCATGTATGGCGGATCCGGAGTTTGAGTGGGGATTAGTTTTCAACGCCGACGGAAGCATCAACATCCTACGGTCTCCATGTTTCGACGTAGGATTTGAAGACGAAACCACCGTGGAAGAGTACTTGGAGAGAGTTGTCCCAATCCTTGCAAGCATCTACGACCGACAATTCTTAAAGCACACTTGGAGTCTCGAAGGCCAAGCGTTCACGCCTTCCTCGTCACCGCCAACCTCTCCGTGGCTAAAGGCCATTGGTGTGGTCACCATCTTCGTGGCATCCTTGAGTATACTAAAAGCCTTCTCCCGCTAAACCCGACATTGAGTGTAAGTGAGCAAGGTAATCGTAGTGAAATTTCTTGATATTAACCGGTGGATTCTATGTTATTTTCCGCATTCGATTATTGTGAAACTTTTAAGATCTATCCATAATTGGGCTCAAACGACTAACTTGTGATTGATTATCATAACATTTTGATAACGGATAATTTCTTGAATCTCAACTTAAGATAATCTAATCTTATAGTGGTAGACTTTGTAATTCTTAAATAATTTCATGTGCAATTCTTGAAGTTTCACATCAACTTCCTATCAGTAGACTAACTGCAGGAAGAGCCCAAGAGGATCTAATTCATGATAGGACATTGTTAGACCGGTCCACTGGACCGGTCCAGCCGGTCCATGCGGGACCGGTTCACGGACGGAAATCGCGAACAGGCGGAGAATCTGCCTCTGGTGGAGAACGAGCGGCCCGTCCGCCCCCTTAGAGCCGTTTAGGAAGTTTTTTTGAGCGTTTTGAGAGGGAAATTTGAACGTAGGGACTGTTTAGGGAATTCCTTTTGATTTGTATCAATTAAATAGTAGATTTTCCTAGGGTTTGATCATCTTGAATTTGACTAAAATTTGAGATCTCTTAGTTTTAGGTTTTCTTTGGGCTCTAGCGGCGTCTAGAGATTTGGGAGAGATCGATCCTCCTCTCGAATTGAGGATCAATTGTATCTTGCTCTTTTATTCATCGTCTAAGTGGAATACAAATCTTTTCTTGAGTTTTCTCTCGTATTTTCCCAGACAAGTGCTGTTTTCCTGCTGTTGACAGCCATTTGGCTGCTGTTTGCACACCGATTTGGGTTAGGTTTGCTTGGGAACTCAAGTATTACCATAGGATTACTTGAGGACTCAAGTATTTCCTATCAGACATTTCATATTAAAGTGAACTTTCTGAACGTGTTCTACTACAATCATATAATAAGCATGATTGCTCTAAAGTTATTAGAAACCTTAATATCTCTTTTGTTCTTAAAACAAGTGCTGTAATGATTCTCCGATCAATTACCCTACCCTTGATCTTGAATTGATTAATAATAGACCACTCCAATTTTTATGCATTTTTTCCAAAGCTAATACAATCAAACTATGCTATGCTTGATGATTCTATTTACTCTGCTCATCTAGAAAAGTTTTCTCATAAAAAACTTCAATTTATTCAAACAGCATTTCAATCTAATCTTTGATGTTTAATTACTAGCATCTTATCTCCACTCAAAATACATCTAAATTGATTGCTGTCTATCTCACTTATCTCACCATAGCTATGTAATATATTTCCTTTTCTCCGTTATTAGTACCTACTCAACCATATAAATCACCAAGAAAAGTATTTTTTGACTTGGTTAATTATCTTAGTAAAATTTTCAACTTTCATAGAACTCTGAAGTCTAAATAGTATTTGTTGAAATTTAAGAAATCCCATGTATAAAAATCATAGAAATATAAGAAAATAAATATCCAGAAATGGGTTTAAGTTGAAATTTCAAAAGGATTCTGTTAGACTGGTCCATTGGACTGATTCAGTTGGTCCTACGGGACTGGCCCGTGCGAAACAAAGGTGGAAATCTTCCGCCTTTGCTGGAGGCCTATCAGATCGCAAGAGCTAACGGAGCATCTTTGGAAGGTTTTTTGAAGAAGTTTAGGAGGGAAAGTGAATGTAGGGACTGTTTAGAGATTTCCTTTTAAATTGTATGCATTAAATAGTTTGTTTTCCTAGGGTTAGGGCATCTTGAATTTGGCTGAAATTGGAGATCTCTTAGATTTATGTTTTCTTTTGGGCTCTAGCGGCGTCTAGAGATTTGGGAGAGATCGATCCTCCTCTTGAATTGAGGATCAACTGTATCTTGCTATTTTCCGTTTCTATTTCATCAAAAAATACAAATTTTCTACTGTCTTCTTGGTTTTGTGTGGATTCTTATGGAGGATTTTCGCTGTTTTTCTAAAGATTGATAGGAATTACTTGACATCTTCAAGTGTTTCCTACCAGATTCCCATGACATTACTTCATCCAAACTTCTACGAGAATAAATCCGATTAACAAATACATAGAGCATGATGTGCGTACCAGGTTGTTAAGAAATTTATCCAAACAGAAATATTCATAGAATTCATCATTTTATATAAATTTAATTGTCGATGCCTTCACACTTCCTCCAATTTCCAGAATACATTAAAAGAACAGAATTATAAGTTGCAAGCATAATTGAAATAACGATTGCTAACTCGATAGAATATACATAAAAATAGATTGTGAGCTAGATATGACACGGAAGATATTAATTTAATAAAAAAAATGAAAATAACGCCTGCTGGCAGAAAATATACAATTTTCTTACTCTTTCAAGCAGAATCTGATCTTCATATGGTAATCTTGTGTTTGTGTGATTTCGTCCACTAATTATCTCCATTAGAAGAACACCAAAGCTGTATATGTCGGCCTTCCTTGTCAATTGCCCACGTACAGCGTACTCTGGGGCTAAATAACCTCTACACAATCAGAAAACTGAAGTTAGAAGAAGAATTTGTCCTTTCTTATAAATAAGCTTTATTCTGATTATAGCCATATACATATGATACTGCAAGCTTATTGAAGACTTCTAACTAGGGTTGTAAAAGGAACTGAGTAAGCACAAGCCACCAATCGCTCAAGTTTAGCTAGACAATTAATTGAGCTCAAGCTGTCTTTGAAGCCCAGGTTGGATGAGCTCCAGAAAGCTTAGGTTAGCTGTCTTCTCAAAAATTTGAGAAAATGAAGTTGAACCCAGGCATCAAGGTGATGGAACCATAGAAAGAACAAGAGATAAAAAACGAGAGAGGGGAATCAAGATTTCTAATTTTCTTTAATAACTTTGAATTAAAAAATCTTTGGATTCCAGTATTTTACAAAATTATCTTACGTAACTTTATTAAATGAGCTGGCTCATGGCTAATAAGCCATGTTAGTTCAAGCCCAAATCATTTTCCGAATAAGCTGGGTTTGTTAGAGATATTTTATCATCCTCAACGGATTGCATATTTTGTGATCGAACACGGCATAGAAAATGATATATTATCCCAAATGTCAAAAAATATCATTCTCTTATGGACTCAATGATAAAATTTACAATTTGTATTTTAACAAAGATTTTTCAACACTCAATATTTAGTTGAATGAGGTTTATTTTATTATGGGGTATGAATGTCACATAGGGGTGTGGACCTCCGAAAGAGCACCGCGCGAACGGGCTGATTGGAAGGGACAGATTGGATCGCGCATACGACTAACCATTGAGGATAGAGGCTTTCACCAACACACATCGATGGGTAGTAATATACACGACCAAATCACGGGTTTCCCCCACCCGATGCAAGAGCTCGAATGGGGTTTAGTAGATTGTGGAGACCAAGTTTCCCACGGGCGCAAGCCCCCGTGGTTAATTACATCCCAGGCCGGAGCCTGAGAAAACTCTCGATTAAGGATTATACATTATTCTCTCCTAAAGTGGGATTGACACAAGGGCACAGACTAGGAAATCCTACTCAAAGGGAAGAAAGGTCCGAAGGGGCTGAATCAACATGCATGGCTCATACCAGCATTCGGAGGCTCTAGGGTACTACAGAGAAACTGGAGAAAATCAAAGTCAAACATCCGATCACATGTGTGAGAGAGGGATGGAGGTGGCGTCATCTTGTGACGAAGATAAGTAGGATTTAGGGTCCCTGAAAAGAAGGGACCTACCTACTATTTAAGGCATACTACGAGACCGAATGTAGTAGCCCCGAATCTTAAATCTAGTTTGGACTTAGTGTTCGACACACACTAAGACCAGTGTCCTAGCTAATGCGATGCAAAGATCTGGACTTATCCCGGCCTGGATTGGGGGAGCCAGCTAACCACCTAGTCGCTTTAAAACCATGCAATTAAGTCAGTTATGAAAGATAGGTAGGTGGTACAGTTATTAGAAGTAGGACTGACATCTAGAGAATTTCCTAAGTGGTCCTGGACTTATGTTGGGTGAATGCCCCTAACTAATGCAATTAAACTTTAATTAAATTGATTTCTAATGCAATGCATGCTAGTTGAATTGTCAGCTCATGAATGCTTTGGATTTTAAAAACAGGCTTAATATAAAATAATTTTTTGAAAAGACTGAGTCTCCCTAGGTCCGGCACTTCATCCTCATAGGCCAGATTATCCGGACTCTACCCGCAGGCAGGGAGATGTCTTATAGCAAGGAAAGAGAAATGCAGTAATATGCATGCGACCCCGGACGATTCCGGCAATTTCCTAAGTTCGTTAAGTTTCTATATTATTTAGAACTTAAAATTTTAAGAGTTAGTTACGAGTAGAAGAATTTTTAGTCCTTAGAGAGCCTAACGGAATCCAGGCGAAAACAAGAGTGGCATGCAAGAAAGAAACCTAGAAAAAGCAGGTAATTCTACTGCGCAATCAGGTAAGCACATCAATATAAATCCACAAACTAATCAAATAAATGTCCATAGGCCAACTGCCCTTTAATTACAACCCAGGGTATGCAGAAAAGTAAAGTGGCCGGGCACCACTGCCAACAACCCGGATTTCTAAGCCTATGACAGACGCCAACAACTTTGAGTGGGATATTGGGTCTTCAAATCTTCAATATCTTCAGTCTCCTGGGTATCTTCTCCTTGGACTCCTTGGATCACTCCTCCTTGGACTCCTTGGATCCGTCATGACTTGAATATCCAAACGAAGAGACAATTCACCCTAGTATGGGTGTATTGCCTTTTCTCTTTGGATATCTAAAGCCATCCAGCTCGATCTTCCAAATGGAAGAAGACTCTCCCCTTAGGGATGCCTTCTTCTTTTGGAATCCGAACTGGATAAGAATATCCCAACTCGAAGTTGTTTTCACAACTCTTAACAATATTACAATTTTTTACATTAAATAGAAAGCAGAAAATTCTAAAGCCCTGCAAGGTTATCCTAGTAAAAATCATCCCAAGCAGTTTATATGTAAATGAAAATGCTAACACCATTGACCCTGTGCCAAGCCATGCTCTTTATTATGAGGGCTAAGCAGCTCCATCTGTGCAGTTATAATTATTTAGCCCTCATTTTTATTTAAGGGGAGCTGAGCAAGCACCTGCATAAAACACATTATTAGAAATCATGACATTGCTCCCCCTTTTCCATCAGCTTGAGCATGGCCACCTGCACGGAAGAACAGTATATATATGGCGCTCCTAACCTAGGGGTAAATCTAACGTTCACATCCAGAGTGCAGAAAAAGTAAGCAAACACAGCAATCATTTTTCAAACAGCATGCAATGAAAACCACGGAAAGCTCCGGCACACAGCAGAAAAATAAAACCCAGCGGCCTAACCTAGATCTAGAAGTGGTGCCCTAGCAAACCATTCTATGTGTGAGTGAGGCTTGTGTAGTTTGGATAGGTCCTAGGCAGGGTAGTTAGTTAAAATTGTCCAAAGTTTAAGTCTGTTGAAGGCCAGAAAAGGAAATTTTTGTTGAAATTCAAATATTAATGAATTGGGGTGCGTTTTAGTTAATATAGTTTGTTGATCAATTTTAAGAACTTAGGGTGATGATATTTGAAGTTAAAGTTATATTAGCCAATTTTGGAAAGTTCTGGGTCCTCCTAAGAACTAGACTAAGGGTCCAAAAAGTCACTATGGGAAAAAGGCTATGTTTGGGATTCCTAATACCCTAGGAAAATACTAGACCTCAATACGAGTAGTTAGACAGGTAGTAGGCTGGAATCGGAGTTTCCTATCCGAAGTTATGAATTTTCTAAGTTTCGAGTAATTAAGGGATTTTCTAAATTAACTAGGAAAGGGCCCTTTTTTACTATTTTGATCCAAATGAGCTCCAAACTGATTGGAATCACTCCCAAAAGTCAGGGATGACCTAAGAAAGTGTTCCCAAGTGTTTGGAGAAAATTTGGAATTTTTAATAATTTTTAATGATTTATTAGGGGCAAAACGGTAATTTCTACCTATGGTCAAATTAAGGGTCAACCTGAAATCAAACTAGGGAGCCCTATTTACCTAAGGTCAAGGGTCATATTCTGGTCAATTCAAGGTATTGTAGGTAATTTTCTGACCTAATATGTAATTATTGCATTTTTCGGAAGGTCTCGGGGCCTTAATTAGCAGGTTAATTAGGGTTAGTTAACTAAGGGGTCTAACAAGCCCTAAAAATTCCTAGAAAATTCTGAGGGGTTTATGATGTCACTAAGTTTAAATGTTGAGGTTTTGGTGTCAATCAGTGATCTATCCTAGCTCCTAGAAAACTTCTAAGTTCGCTAGACGGGTCCTTAATTATTGTCCTTAAGGTGTCACTACGTTATGTGGGTTTAAACTGAAGTTCGTACTAACCCTCAAGGTAGTAAATGCATGGAGTACATAAACAAAATAAACACGCCATGTCCTTAAATCTAGGAGAGCCTAGACTAAGTGCTTGTGGTGCGACGACCTACACATGCAATCTACGAAAGATAAAAAAAGTAAAGACACCTAAAGAAAGGATTAGTGAATGATTGGGACTCAACCATTCACTAACCCACTCCCCCATGATTGCTCTTCACACATAAGATCCATGTCTAAAATTTCATGAAGCAAGTCTCCCAAGGTTAAGAGGTTTAATATATAAGTAGTTTCAAAGTAGTTTAAAAATACTTAAATATATATATACATAAATTTTGGAAATTAATATAATTAAAAAAATAGGTTGGATTATAGTAAATAGGTATATGGGCGACTTGCTGACCACTCAATCGAGACTCGCAACGATTTAAAAATATTTTGTATCCTGAAAATAATTATCATAATTAATATTTAATATCAAAAATATTCGAATAATCGAATCCAAATAATGATTGGTCAAAACAGCCAAAATCAAGGGCTGGAAATGGCTTCAAAATATAAAGCTCGCTTTTCTGAAAAGAACGAGGGGTTACACGTCAAAATCCGAGTTAAAACGGCGAAGATACGAAATTCCGAAGTTAAATCATAATAAAATAACATTTTAAAATAGCCCTATTTCACTGGTTTTGAAATAACAGGAAATACAGACATAATTTTCACCTGAAAATAGTTTTAAAATATGCAGAATTCAGAGTACATCCAAAACATGATGCTGTGCGCAGAAAGCGGACTTAAAACGACAAAGTTATGTAATTTCGAAGTTTAAGTATAATAAAAATAATATTTGAAAATAATCCAGTCTGCTGTTTTCAAAATAAGTACAGAAATACTAAAAATATTTGTGTAATGTAAACTCCAGGATGTGCAGAATCAAAATACGATCAAATCGAGGTGCTGTGCGCAAAAATCCGAATTGAGACGGAAAAGTTATTAATTTTTGAAGTTTAAAACAATTAAAAGGATATTTTTAAAATAATTTTAAGGTGATCTTATTTAAAATAAATATAAGCATATATATATGGTTACAAAATTAATTTTTAAAATATAACCAAGATCTCTGAAATTCAACATCACATATTAAAAATGGTAATAATAATAATTCTAATATTAATGATAGGCTAATTTAAACTAATACTAATACTAGAAATAAAATTAGAAGTAAAAATAACAAATTAATAATTTTTAAAATAATAATAATAATAATATTATTAATAATAATAATAAAGATGAATAGTAAACTTAACCATTTAAAACACATTACTAATTATAACAAATAACTATAATTAAATAATAATATAAAAATAATTAAAAAAAATATTTAAATAATAAAAAAAAGGGTTTCTTTACTGTTTTTTTAAATTAATTAAAAAAAAAATTCTTAATTTTGAATGAAAATAATTTTAAATAAAAGAGGATAAAAATCCGAGCAATTCGGTATATTATACGTCAAAAACGGAGCGAAATTGGATTTATTATGAATTATTGAGTGAAAATAGCTTAAAAAAAGTTAAAATAAAAAGAAACTACAGAAAAACTCTCGGCGCGACACTTGGCAGCACCGGGTTGGCTCCGCGGTCCGCGCCAATGATTGAGCCACTTATCCACGTAGGCAGATGGTAGATCCGCTGTTTGTCCCAAACACAGAACAGCGAAATCTAAAGTGACGAACCAAAACCCTAGAACACTATTTCGCTTCGTTCTCTCAAAATACAAGACGAAATTCAACGAAATTTTAAACGTAGATTCTACATATGTACAGAAATCTTGGGGGAGTGTCCGTTTGGCTTAAAAAGTGCTTTTCGAAAAGCTATTTAGACCCATGTGATGTGAGCTATTCTAAAGATTTTGAGAGATCTAACCGTCCGATTTTTGCGTTCTTGGGCTCGTTGGATTCGTTGAAACTGCAGAAATATTTCTCTAGTTGACGTCGAACCCTGGTTCTCCTCGGATCGAGCGGAAATCAGCCAGGAAGGGACGTGGGGCTTGGTTCCGCCGGAGTTCTTGCCGCCGGCGACTCGAGCTCGTCGGATCTTGGTTGGGGAAGATGAAGGGAGGAAGTGGGAGTGCTCTCCCAAAGTTTCAAGGCCTGAGGTGGTCTCTCGAGAAAGGGAGAGCCAAAAAGATCCTCATCATGACCTAATTTCTCCTATTTAAGTCTCTAAACTCTAGATCAACGGCCTAGATCTAATCTCAATTGAATTAGGAGGGAAATAGGAGTCAATAGGCCGTGGTTTTCAAAATCCAAACGTTTTTTTGGCATTCAATCTCATTAATGGGCCTTTAAATGGCCTTAATAGGTCAAAAATGACCTATTAAAGACTTGGGTTGACCAAGTCAACCATTGACCTGGTCAACCCAGTCAAATAGGTCAAGGGGAGGGGAAGAGATCAAGCCATGATATGGGTGAGATTTGATTCAAAGTTGATTTGAGCTCTAAATGGGCTAAGTGGTCAACCTTGGTTGACTTGGTCAACCGGGTAGACCCCGGGTCCAAGCTCGGGCTCAACAGACTCGACTTGACTCCCTGAACCCAATGGGATGGGTCCTGGGGTCTAGCTTGGTCAAATTTGACCAGGTCAACTCTTTGACCTGGTCTGGGCCAAAAACTAGGTCAACAAGGGGCAAGCCCTATGGTTAATTACATCTCAAGTATTTAGTACTTGATATTTTTTTTATTAAACTAGTGATTTCCTTTCTTTTGAAAATCATCAAAATATTGGCTAAAGGCTTTCATTTTAAAATTCATAAAATTATTGTTTAAAGATTTTTAATATTTAGAAATTTCAAAGAAAGAGGGGAATCAACTTTGATTAGAATTCTTGGAATGAGAGCCAAAGAGAGAAAGAGTAAGAATACTTGATTCTGAGAGAAACTCAAAAGTACTCAAACTATCTTATGTTGGGCTTTATATTTTAGAATACAATTTTTTTTTTAAATTAACAATTTTAATTTAGAGTGTTGGGGCTTACATTCCAACAACACAAGTTGGAGAAAATGCATGAAAGTTGAGGGCTAATGAAGTGATTCAAGTCAACAACTGCCTCAGAGGCTCAAACACTAGAACTAAGATGAGGACTACTAAGAGGTAGAACCTCAAACCTAAGCCTAATGGAGTGCAAGGGACTTAAAAACTACACCTCACATGAGGCATAGCCAGCCCGACCTCTGAATTTATTGCTCTGTCTAGAAAGAACTACAAGCTAACTCACCTAGTCACTTTTAAAACCATGACATCCAATTTCAATGCATATGAAGAGTATGAATGTTATTTCGTTTAGAGGATAGTGATTATAACTTAGCTTTGAGGCCAAGATGTCTGACCATGAATAGTATGCAAAAGCTTGATTCACAAATGTAGATTTTTTTTTTATCTGATCTTTAAGTGAAGACTTTTCGACATGAGACTCATTAGGCTATGCATGATCATTTTAAGTTTTTAAAAAATTAGCTCCTTAAATGAAGTCATGCAATTTTTCTTATATTTGAAAATCATTGAGCTTAAAGTTGATTTTAGATTGCTTACATTTCAACGTGTAGAAAACTTATTTTTATCTTAAGAGCCTACCGCATCAAAAGTCTAGACAACTGTTGACCTCAATTTTTATAGTGATTTCTCTTCGAGCATGCGTGATTGACTCAATTGAGCTCCGACGATCCCAACTTGGATTGAATCGACGTCGACTTGAGTTTAATTTCATCAAATTAACGTAATCAGACGAAATTGGACCCAAATTGACTCGAGCAAGTTAAACTATGTTTGATTCGAACCCAATTTCACTCCAATGTTTGAATGTTAACCCAATTGCGAGAAAATAAACAAAAATTGAGTTTTCCATCAACTCAAATTTGTTCCCAAATCATGAAGCTTGATCGATGGGCCAAAATAAAATTGCAGTGGTCCGCATCTGGGCCAAAATCAATTCCCCTCTAGTACAATCTTCGGAAGCCAGTCCAGTCAGCTGGCCAGGTGCTCAAACTTCTCAAATATTCCACCGTCCCCCTCATGCGTCAAGGCAAAGAATTGATCATAGAAGTCCCCTCCCATGCTGATTCGAAAAAGTTCCAACAAGCAATCTTTAAACTCCCTCTAGGTCCATTTGGGTCGTCTTGTTTCCCTCCACTGGTACCATGCTAAATATTTCCCTTCCAAGCAAATCCTGGCTGCAGTCAGACTCTCCTTCTCCATCAGCATATTGACAATAAAGTACCTTTTACACCTTCTAGATCCACCCATGGGCATCATCTACATAAAAAATAGGCATCTTTAGCTTCTTCACCTTCGGATCTCCTCCATTCCCCCTGTTTCCTCCATAATTTCCCATTACCCAAGGAGGTGGTTCCCCCCAAGTGTCCCAATCATCCCTTCTACGCTCATACCCAAACCTTTCATCAAATTCTCACATTCTCCTTTCAAATTTAGCACCCCTTAGATCATAATAAATCCCTCTCATTTCAATTTCAGCTTCCCTTCGATCATAATTACCCCTTTCCCTTTCAAATCCAGCCCCTCTCCCTCAAATTCAGCACCCCCTTGTTCATGTTCCACCTCCTCACACTTCTCCCCATACCCTCTACACGGCTCCTCTTTAGGAACAAACTCTAAGGGAGGTATTCTCTCTTTTTTCTTTCGAGCCTCCACCTCCTGATCTTCCCTTTGCCTTATTGGATAAAAGTTTTCCCCGCTTCCTGGGTTGTCGGAGGCTTCGCTCGCCTCTAACGACGTTGTTTTGGATTGGCCCTCGAGCAACTTCTTCAACATCTCTCCCAGGTTGGAAAAAATCCCATCCATCTTCTCGTGGATGGCTGAAATTTATCTTTTGACATCTGAAAGTTGAGTGTGGAGGTCTGAAATTTCAGTTTTCAATTGTCCGATCTCCCCTTCCAACACTTCTACCTTTCTTCCTGCCATAGGAACCTGAATTTAGGCTCCAATAGAAAAAAGAAACAAGTTTGACATGCATTCTGGCCTCTAATCAGCAAAAACAACAAGATTGGATACGGAACACAACAAAATTCAGTGAGGAAGACTTCTATTTCAGCCCAGGAAATTGCTCTGATACCAATTTGATAGAAAACACTTGTATACACCTAGAAAACCCTTGTTGAAATTCGAGAAAATCTGCCACTTGCAAACAATTTTTGAGAAGGAAGACGAACAACAATGAAACAAATTTTATTTGATGAAAGATGAACAAAAGTAAATAAGATACAATGGAACTTCAATTCAAGAGGAAGATCCGGCTCTCCCAATCCCTAGCCGGCAGCTAGAGCCCAATTATCTAAGAGAGATCTCAAATTTCAACCAAATTCAAGATGCCCTAATCATAGGAAAACAATCTATTTAATGCATACAATCCAAAATGAAATCTCTAAACAGCCCCTACGTTCAAATTTCCCTCCTATACTCCTAAATCTTTTCTAATCAAAGCTTTTGGACTTTACGGTTTGAGTGGCATGAGCGGGAGGCGGAACTTTTCCGCCTCTGTTACACGCGAGCCAGTCCTGTATAGACCGGCTGGACCGGTCTAGCAGACATCAAGCTTTGTTGTGAAAACAAAGTGGCGACCCGCCAAACAGAAATGAAAATGAAAATGTTCGATGAATGAGATATTGAGTGTGGGCGATTGATTTGGGGTTGTGGATAGAAAATAAGAAATTTAATTTTCATATTTAAATAAATAAAAAATTTAAATACAAGAAATAATATTTTAAAAAATATCATGAAATATATAAGACGCGTGTAGGACATGCATGCCCAAATTGTATTAATATTTTCTAATCGAACACGTTTTCGGCATATATGGTACATATCGGAGGCGTGTCAGATGCGTGTCGTTTTGGACACTACACGCCTCTTTGAGGATAAGTCTCGGTGCATCATAGCTCATCGTAAAAAACTTATGAGCTATTTATCAAAACAAACCAATACAACTCATGATTCAGCTTAGCTCGGTTACACGCCTTCATTGGAGCATCTCAAAATTAGGATATATATAAATTAGTCCACTACTTCCAAGAACAGACCTCCGAGTATGATACAATCCCAACAGTCTCCAACTTAATCCATTGAATTGGAGTATGTAAGACCACAAAGTCAGTATGGGTCTATAGTTGAACAAGCATATAAAAAATCGAGGATGCCGAGAATAGTGTATCAATTAAATATGTGAAGGATGAAAGGATCGAGGACAAGCTAAAGAGTTTCACTCACATTGTTCCAGCTACCTTGGTGCTAATATGGGACATATCAGCAGGAAGAAGCTTTGCTATACCAAAATCTGAAATTTTAGGAGTCAAATCTTTATCCAGAAGAACATTGCTTGCTTTGATATCACGATGCACAATGTGAGGCCGGACCTCCTCATGAAGGAATTTAAGTCCTCGAGCAATACCAATGCAAATTTTTCTTCGTGTTATCCAGCTGAATTGAATATTGCTATAATCCGTACCTAGAAATAGGATAAATTTAAATATTCTCAAAAGCTAACGCATATGGTTATGACAGTCACTGTAGAGAATATTACAACATTAAAAATCAAAGTGGAAGAAACAAGTTACCAAGAAGTGTTTTTGCAAGGCTATTATTCTGAAGGTAATTGTAAACCAATATTCTCTGGTTTCCATCCACACAGCAACCAATTAGACTAACAAGATTCTCGTGAACTACATTGGAAATCACAGTAAGCTCATTCAAAAACTCCCGCACTCCTTGTCTTGACTCAGAGGAGAGAACTTTAATAGCAACAATTTCACCATTTTTTAGCCTGCCCTGAGAAATTCAACAAAATAACTACTTTAGAAGGTTCAGCTTAAGTTAAAGTAGAATTAAAATATACAACAATTACCTTATACACACAACCAAAACCTCCCTCTCCAAGCTTATTAGCGGGGCTGAAATTATCAGTGGCCTTCCGTAATACTTTGTAAGAATATATTTTCACATTTTGTAGTACTTCTATAACGAAGATCAATATCAGCAGTTACTTTTCAATACAAATATAAATTAACAATTTCCAAGGGATAAGAGAAAGTTTGTGTCTGAAGAACAAGATTCAACTTTAAAATGAAATACTGAAAAGTACCAGCCAAAAGATTTTCCAACCTTCATCAGATTTATCTTTCTGCCTCGATGACCTCTTCTTTAAAATGAAAGAGCAACAAGTCATTAGTTCTTAATTAAATCACTGCAAACTTGTTGATGAAGAACAACTGACTGTCTTATATGAACAGTAGCAACCTGCCAAATAAAATGCATTAATATGAGAGAAATATGCCCAAATAGTGCATAGACCAGAATTACTAATTCAAACTTGTGTTATAGAACATAAATGAACTAAAATGACACCGCGGACAATTTTTTCTAAAAAAAAATTAGCTAAATAATGTTTTCAGTTTATCTGCATGCATAAAATAATAATTCCGCTTATTTTATTTCTTATTCCTTGATAATTAATACTTAAGAACGTTGCAAAGTTCAAAATTTCATCAATAAGTTATAGAACTTTTAGCGGCCTTATGGTATCACTTTGGTTTTTTATTTATATTTTAATTTGAAATAAAACTTGTTTCATATCTTAAAAATATATATTCACTTATGTTTATGTTTTTATGGAGTCATCAGTGTTAGCAGTTGTCATGGTCGACAATGGTTGCCGATGATCAGTGGCGGAGCCAGAAATTTTATTCGGGGGGGGGGGGGGGGCTAAATTAAAATAATTATGTTTGTCTTGTCATCTTGAATGTTATAATACATTAAAATAGTTGTCCTTGAGTCTTTGGTGGTTCTCATTTGGATTGCCTTGCCCGATTAATATCACATTTTACTAGCCGGAAGCTGACAGTGGCGGAGCCAGAAAGAACCAAATTTTATTCATTAATTTTTAATTCTTGGTTTTTATTCAAAGAGGCTGAACTGCTTGTCATTCAAAAAGGCTAATTATGTTTGTCGTGTCATCTTGAACTGCTTTCCATTCAAAAAGATTGAACTGTGTCATAAATTTTCTTCCTTTGTTGGATCGAAATTTCTACTAATTTGATTTCTTCTCCTTCACCGTCGTCAGAAATGAAGGCTCATTTCTTCTTCTTCTCGCTTAATACCAAAATTTTGACTACCTTAATAGAAAATTTTGTCCTCCTCCAATTTCTTTTTCACACAAATTCCTCTCAATCTCTGCTCCTAAATTTCCCTTTTTATCATTCAACTTTATTGGATAGAGCAAAAGTTGATATTTCACATGAGGAGTCGTATTTATATCCTTTCGATCGCGTTGGTCTAATCGTTAATGCGTTTTTGTGCTCTCATGCTCCCCCACGCTCTGCTACTTCATTCGTTTAGTAAGGGGACCGGTCCAATACAACTGGTTCTTATAACAATGGACATCATCCATATTGGAGATAGCTAGCGTCTGTCTTGTTGGCAAAGACTGATGCTAACATTAGTGGCTACAACGAATGTCATCGTTGGCGACAATGATGAACATCAGTTTAATTGGCGATGAAGGGAATTTGCATCGTCAGCATCAACATCATTAGCAACAATATGAGTCTGTGGTGGACACTATGGCAATGGTGACGTCCTGTATCGACAATAATGACAATGGAGAGAGTTGGGTGTCATGGTTGATCTACGTCAAACAATGACGTTGGTTGATGGAAAGAGTTGGTGGTGGGAAACATCAAGCATTGTTATTCGTTAATGTCGTGAATTAGTGTTCATAGGTTTCTATGTTGTTCAACAAAGGGCGTTAAGTGTTGATGGTCAGAGCTCGTGAATTCTCCAAGTACATGAATTATTTCTATCAAGTCTTCCCTACAATCACATCCCCCCTTTGTAAAAGTATATGATATTTATAAATTTCTTTAGGGGAATTCGGATTATTTCAACTCCAAAGCATTCCATTTGATAGTAGAAGTCAATCCCCCTTAATTGTATGACATTTTCTAAACATCTTGGTGCCTTAGTAATATAACAACAACATCAAGCCTTTATCCCACTAAATGGGATCGGCTAATGAATCATTTTTCTCTATCATGTTTATTAAGAGTCAAATTGTCATTTAAATCTAAAAAAGAAATGTTATTTCTAATATTTTCTAAACAAGTCAAATCTAATACATCTACTCTCCTAACCAGGTCATCGGAAGGCCGCTGTTTTATGTGACAAAATCATCTAAGGCCACCCTCTCTAATCGTATCTTCCATTGGAGCTGCTCCAACCTTTTCACATATATGCTCATTTTTGTATCATGTTTGTAAGAGTAAAGCTACTCATCCACCTAAGAATCCTCATCTATGCAACACTTAGCTTAATATTGTGCTTCTCTTTTAATGGCTAACATTCTGCACCATAAAGCATTGTTTCCCTTAAGTTTGAAGGGGACTTTTTCTATCACACAACAAGCCCAATGCATTCCTCCACTTCAACCATCTAACTTGAATTTTGCTGATAATACCCCCATATATTTCACCATCACTCTGAATAATAGTCACAAAATATCTAAAACGTGTACCCTTATTAATGACCTGATCGCCCAATGTCGCAAACCCTTCAGTATATTTATTACAACTAAAATTACACTTCATATATTCAATTTTAGATCTACTCAAATAAAAACCTTTAGGCTCTAAGGTTGACTTCCATAATTCAAGTTTACCTTCAACTCGCTCTCTAGTCTTATCAATAAGAAGAATATCATAGCAAAAATCATCCACCAGGGTACAACCTATTGCAAATGTCTACTGAGAACATCCATGACTATAGCAAAAAGATATGGGCTTAAGGATGATCCTTGATGTAATCCAACTGAAATAGGAAAATACTTGATCAAACCACCTTGCGTTTGAACACAAGTAACAACACATGCATACATATCCCTAATGACTTGAATATAAGCATTATTAACTCCTTTTCTAAAACTTTCCAAAGCACTTCTCTTGAAACTTTATCATATGATTTCTTTAAATCAATAAATATCATATGAACCTCCTTATTCTCTCTATGCTTCTCCATCAAACCTCTCAATAAATGAATAGCTTCCATAGTAGACCTATCCGACATGAATCAAAATTGATTTTGAGAAACAGTAGTATCACGTCGTAACCTGTGCTCCATAACTCTCTCCCAAAGTTTTAAAGTATGACTCATTAACTTAATTCCTCTATAATTCGCACAATCTTATGCATCACCTTTATTCTTAAACATACGAACCAACACACTCATTCTCCGCTCATCTGACATCCTTTTAATCTTCATTAAAAAGTTTAGTAAGTCGAAAAATTCCTTTATCTCCTAAGCATTTTCACACCTCTATTGGAATATCATCAAGTCCAACAGTTTTTCCACAATTCATTTTCATTAAAGCCTCTCTCACTTCGATTTCACTAATACGTCGATAAAAATAAAAATATTTATTTTCATTTAGGATGTTAAGGTCACTATAGTCAATCGTATTCTTACAATCTTCATTGAAAAGTTTAGCAAAATATTTCATCCACCTTTGTTGAATATCTTCTTCAAATAAAAGTACTTTTTATTTTCATCCTTAATATACTTCACTTGCACTAAATCCTTACTATTCTTATCTCATTGTTTGGCTAACTTATACATATATTTTCGCTCTCCTTAGATTTATTATATAAATTATTAAAAGCTAAAATCTTTGTATCGTAAATTACTTTCTTAGACTCCTTACAGACATCTTTATATATTTCCCAATTATCAAAATTTTACATCTAAAATAATTTTTTTAACAAATCTTCTTATTTTTTATCTTTTCTTGCACATTTTAATTCCACCACCAACTATTTTTACTATTTGGAGATTTTTTCTTTGATACTCCAAGCACATCTTTTGCAACTTTTGCAACATTCTAAATATCACTAATTACTTTTTCCCACATAGCATTAGCTTCGTCATGCACAAACAAAATCTTAAGATCTAGAATCTTACTCTCAAAAATATTTTTGTTAATATTTTTTAAAAGTCCTCATCTAATTTTAGAATAATGTTTTACTTTATTTTTTATATTATGTCCATTTATCTTAACGTTCAAAACTGATAAGCAATATTGGGTATATAAACTTTCACTATGAATAACTTTAAAATCATTACAATCTAAATGATATCTTTTTCTTATAAGAAAGTAATCAATCTGAGTTTTAGATGTTCATCTTTTTTTCTTAAATAAGGTATTAGCAATTGTCAAGTCATAAGCTATAGAAAAATCTAGTATGATTTTATCCTCTTTATTAATCACTCCAAACCCATAGCCACCATGAATGCTTTTAAAATCATCTAACTTTCTATCAACATATCAATTTAAATCTCCTCAAATAAAAAAAAAATTTTAAAAGGTATCTTTTGTAGTAATTCTTTTAAGTCATTCCAAAATTTTAATTTTGAATGCATATTCAAACCTATTTGAGGAGCATAAGCACTTATAATATTAATAATCATAGCATCAACAACAATCTTAACGACTAAAATTATATCTCCAATTATATTAATTTTTACTATATTATCCTTTAAACTCTTATCTATAATCACACATACACTATTTTTAGTACAAATCTTATCACAATATCATAGTTTAAAGCTTAAACTATTAATCTACATAGTATTCTCTCCAACCCATTTAGTTTCCTAAATGCATAGAATATTTATCTTCCTATTAATCATAATATCCATTAATTTTATTAATTTGTCTGTAAGAAACCCTATATTTCAAAATCTTATTCTGTTTTAGTTTCATGGATTAGTTTCTTAGCCCACATTCGTCCATGATATAAGAATTTTTGTCTATTTAACACTACACCCGGGCACCGGTGCCTTAGTAATAATGGAACTAAATGATCTTGTGCTAGTTAAATTCATATTTTTCACCCAAACTGCGAAGGATGTTTTATCATTCAAATAGCTTTGGAAAAATTTCAATTATACTTATGAGTGCTTGATTTTATTTCATTTGAACTTAGATCAAGTTGCTCTTGGTATAATTAGGTCGGTCTTACCAAACTGGTTGTTTTCATTATAAATTTGTTAAAATTATAATTTGGATGATCCTAAAGTCGCTTCAGAAAAATTTTTATTCAAAATTTTGGATGATTTAAGATCGAAATATTACGTCAAGATCTGTGCTTGAATAGATAAATTTTGAGTATTAAGCAATATAGAAGTTGAAAAAAAGTTAGATTTGGCATAAATGAGAGTGTTAAAATAGAAATTTGATAAAACTAAAAGGGATGTGACACCTATTTAAAATAAAATTATTAAAAGCAAAGCTAGATGATTTAAAAATGCACAACATAAAGCAAAGGATAGCCAAAAAAAATAAGCAAGAAATTATTAAAACAAAATTTCCATGAACAATAGCCAACAAAAGCAATATTTAGACTAGCAGAGGAATGTGAAGGTTTCAACCAATCCAAACTAGTCAAGCTAAGTTTAAAAAAGAAGATGGTGATTGCATGATTTAGGTTTTAAAGCAATAATACTACCTTGACACTTATGAAACTAATTAGAACTTAGTGATCTAGAAGTAGCTTTCTTAAGGTAGTTCTGTCCATATTTGATACACAAATAAGGCTTGTTAATTTCATAATAAGTTTTTTAAAGTGATTAGAGCTGAGTTATGGAGGCAAATTTCTTTGAAGTGAGTGTCCATTCTCTCTATCTGTTTTTTATAAGTCACTTCTTTAGAACTCAATTATTGTGTTCGTATGGGGTGCATTAGGCTTTATTCTAATTTATCCTTACATTAATTTATACTATTTGAGTATTATGAACCATCATCCCATCAATTTTCTATTATTACATTGTTATTAGATCTAAAAAATTAAAACTAAAAGTGACTTCCTAGCCTTCAAAACTGAAACCCACTCATCACGTATATGAAAATGTGTTCCAAAAATAAGAATTCACTTTCATTCACTTCCTGTCAAATAAATATTTGAACTCACTTCCACGTGATTGAGTTTCAATCACTCCCACCCGCTTAAACCAAAACAAAGTAGCCCTTAGTGTAGCATTCGGGGCAATTCTAAGGTCCGTTTTGAGTTCCCAAATTTGCATTTCAGATTTGTGTTGTAAATCACATCATTGGCTGATAAGCATTTATAATTTTGCTTATAAATTATGCCCTTTTCAAAGTGAACTTATCACCGCTACATTTACAATCACCTGCTAATAACTTTATTCTAAAAAATCAACAGAAAAATTATAAAGAATTTCATGCAACTAGATTTGCCTTCATGATTGCATAGAATTTCATGTAAACCAAGTCATTCATGTTAATGCTAAAATGTAAAATATACATTAGCTTCCAATTCGGATCGCCACAAAATTGTAAATGCCCAATAATGAACTTAGAATCAACCCTGAAAGGTTTCATTTAGGAAGACGTGATATGTTAGGGTCCATTTGGTTGGCTTTTAAATGACTCTTAATACCACTTAAGAACCAAAAAGAGTATGGAAAATTAGTGATGCTTATCATGTTCCATTTGCTTAAGCATGACTAAGCCAAATTGACCTTCACCCTATCTTTTGATGATTATCCTTTTTCATTTGATGATTCAAATGAAACCAATCAAATAGTTTTCTTAACTTAATTCAGTTTAAAGAAGCTTATCTTTTTAGCAAACAAACATCTTAACCATGCTTAAAGGCTTAGCTTAGCCTAATTGAAGCCTCAACCAAGTAGGCTTTTAATCCCACTAAACAACAAATTCCATTTACTCCATGTATCTGGTCATTGTCTTGCCACTTCAAAGCCCATTCTTCCCATAAAGGGCGAAGTTAAAGTCTACCAATAATATCTTTACCCAAAAAGAACTCTGCAAAACCTAGACTTCTTAAAAAATCAACAGCAAACCTAACCTAGCAATAAATTCCCTACATGATTGCAAGAACAAAGATATCCTAAGAATTTCACAGCATAACTATCTTCGGAAAAACAGAACGGAGTAAGGACTGGATCTATATTAAGCAATTTCCATAATTTCCTATTACTAAGATAAGTCGCCCGCCAACAAGCTCAAGATTAGGGTTTTTTCTATAGAATTTGAAAAGGAAATAGAAAGCTCATGATCAGTTGCATTCAATCACAAATTAATTTTGGAACATGACACTTTTACTGCAATCCAAGAAGATAATCCATAAGAAAAAATGACAATTAACTAACATCACCTGAAAATTTATAGAACATCAAACACAAAAATAGAACAACTTTGCATTTGGGGAAAATATGCCCAATCAAGAACTTACTCTCACCGGCTAAAGAAACGAAGTTATCCCAACACGTCTCCGAAGTTAGAAAACTCAGCCTCGAACTGTATATAGAGAGTGAAAAGTTTGACGACGTCTGCCTTTGAAATTTACTTGAAATTTCAAGCGGAGGGCAGAGAAACGAAGAAGCCGTGGCCCAGTGGGTTTCGTCTTCAGTCGCCCGAGCCGTCTGAATCCATCGGAACGCGGAAGCCATTACCGACGAAGACATTTAAAACAAATTAAAAAAAAAAAAGAAATTCATCCCAAATAAATTATTTTCAAACTTGCGGGTCCAACCCGACGTGATCAACCCCTGATTGTATCTTTGGCCGTAGGCTTGACCATTTATTTATATAATCACAGTTGTCAGTTGATATGAATTTTGATCAATAATATTAAGAAAAGAAAATAAAACTCATACTCCATGACCTCACCTTCCCCACTAATGACGTACGATCGTCCCCTATCAGCAGCTGTCACGAACTATCACATGTTGATGTTGTTGCTGCTGCATCCAACTAGGGTGTAAGTGAGTGGCGAGCCAGCACGAGCTTAACAAGTTTATGGACTCGTGAGCTTACTAAACGAGCTAAAGTTCGAACTTGACGAGGCTTGGCTCGTGAGCTCGCGAGCCTGCTCGAATAATTATCACTATTTTTAAAAAAAAAACTCATTTTATTTATTAAATTTAAATAATAATAATAATAATAATAATAATAATAATAAATGTTTAAAATATTTAATAATATAAAAATAAATTACTATTTAATGTTTAAATCAATAATAAATGTTTAAAATATTTAATTAAATTTAAAATAATTTAAATATAATTAAATATTTCAAATATTCCGCGCGGCTAGCGAGCCAGCTCAAGCTTGTTTATAGTATGACGAGCTCGAGCTCGATATTTGATAGTTGAGCTCGACTCGAACACCCCCTGACTCAAGTTCTACTCGACTCATTTGCATCCCTACCTTCAACTATCACAAAAAATCAATAATGACACTTCTGCTTTCCTTTGCAGTCTCTTGTCACTCCCACCCGTCGTCCCGGTCGTGCTAACCTACCACTCATCCATATATACATTTCAATTCATTCGAAACATGTCATAATTGTTGCGTCCAGGAGTATTCGTGGCGGTAGAGAAATATAAAGTTTATCTTCTTAGCATTGTACGAAAATCCGGCACGCAATCAGATAAGAGAGAGGGTCTAGGATTTATGAGACACCAAGATTTTTACGTGGAAAACACCTGAAAAAAGGGGGAAAAACCACGGGGCCTAGCCCAGTTTGAACGAATCCACTAGTATTTGCAGTCGATTACAAATAAGGCCCTTCCTTGGGAGAAGGCCTTAGCTTGATGTACATCTTATGGAGTACATTACATTGTGTAAATACAAAGAGCTACTATTGACATATTTGCTTTATTAGAAGGACTGTAGTTGGCGGGCGACAGAAGTCAGGAGGACCGTAGTCAGCTGGCGACTGAGGTCGGAAGGATTGTAGTTGGCGGGCGACATAAGTCAGGAGGACCGTAGTCGGCGGGCAACGGAGGTCGGAAAGACTGTAGTCGGCGGGCGACCTAAGTCAGGAGGACCGTAGTCGACGGGCGACGAATGTCGGAAAGACTGTAGTCGGCGGGCGACGTAAGTCAGGAGGACCGTAGTCGGCTGGCGATGGAGGTTAGAAGGATTGTAGTCTGACGATGAAGATAAGAAGGACAACATCAGGTAGAAGTCCAACAATGGAAAGAAATCCATCTTCGCGTAGACGTCCAGCGAAGTCCGATAACCGGTAGAAGTCCGGCATCGGGTAGAAACTTGGCGAAGAGTGAAGGTCCGACGTCGGGTATAAGTCCGACGTCTGTTGGTGGCAGAGAAGAAATCCGGCTTCACTTGGGCGGAGTTTCGGCATCAGGAGGGAACTCTGCTGTAAATTGGGAAGAATTTCCGCATCCCATGGAAGTTAGGCAGAATTCTGGCATTCTCCCAAAAATCCGGCAGAGTTCCGGCGTCTTCAGGCGGCAGGAAGAGCTCCGGCGGTGGTCGAGGAGGTGAGGAATCTCCTTTTCCCCTTTCTTCTCTTCTTCTTCTCTCTCTTCACTTTTTTGTCCCTTTGGTGTAGAATGAGGGCTCTATTTATAGTTTTTCTAGAGTGGCATAGCCCGTAAATAGGCGTGAGATCAGGGGCGAATTGGGAGTGTTTCGAATGGACGACCGATATTGAATCCTTTGATCATGCACCGTTTGTTGGGCATTTGAAGGCTTTAATAATGTTGGAATTTAGTGATCTTAGGCTCGTTGGATTCGTCTTGTCGAGCCGTTCGATTCGAGTATAAGCTCGTCAAAATCAGAGACCGTTTGGTAACTCAAATTGCGGTTTGAACCTTCCAACAGCGCTTTGAGCCCTTGATTCAAACTCATTTGGGCTCGGATTGAGTTGATCTTGGTGTCGTTGGGTTTGTATTTCCAAGACGCTCAGTTTGAGTATAAGCTCGCTGAAATCGGAGTTCGGGTGCTCCCAAAATTAATTTTTGAAGTTTCCAACTAGCTTTTGCTTCGAGATTCGTGCCCGATCAAGCTAATTTTTGCATAAGTATCAATAATAAATAAATAATATATTTTTAAAATATTTTTTTAGTAAAAAAAATTTAATAAATTATTTTAAAAAACAATAAAAAATTTTTGCCAAACGAAACCTACCTAAGTACTCAAAAGAGTGGTCTGCAAAAATAAATAACTAGGAAGGGTTGGTAAAAAAAAAAAACTAGGAAGGGTTGGTGATCCTCTTGCCAGTACAAATTAACCTGTCAGCGTGACTGTTATGAGATATGACTGAGAAAGAGAAAGCGACAAAAATAAAAAGTTTATTAACTAAATTGACATTTTTTTATTTTTAATTATTTTATATTAACTTAGTTGTCAATATATTAACAACTTTTCAATTATTAGAAGAGAAAAATTAGGATTGTTTATCATTTTTTATTATGAGTTATGACTACTGACTTCAGAACAAATCCTCTTGTGACTATTTCTAAAATAAAAAATGTATCCAAAATTATTTTGCAGTTATTTATATGTAATATGAAATATTCGCAAATCTTAACTTAGGATATATTATTTTTTTTCTTCTCATATGATAAATTATGAATTTCTTTTCATTATTTTTGTTCGCTTATTATATCTTTGCAGCTCTATATGTTATCAGTTTTGTTTGAATTTGATGATTAAGGCTTTGTTTGGGACGACTTTTTTATTGCTTTCTAAAACGGAGTTTTAATACAAACTTTTTTTATTTTTGTACTAAAACTCTGTTTTAGAAAGCAATAAAAAAGCCGTCCAAAACGAAGCCTAATTTTGAATAATTTGTGTAATCATGTATGATATATCACTCCATTGGGTTAATTCTACGATAAACTATCACTCAATATTTGGCTTCGTCATTTTTGAAAATTGAAATCATGTATGATAGATCATCAAAAATTAATCATGATTGGACACAAAGATCGAGGCAAAACCAACTTAAAAACTTTGGAAGTTAAATCTAGGACCGTTAGAGCTCTGATTTCAATAATAAAACTAAACGTCTGAAAAAGACGAACCAGTCAAACCAAATTCAACCCAATCCAGGCCCAGATGGGTCCAAATCGAAGAACTGAAGTGCATTCAGAAAGTTTGAATCATAAATTGAATGATTAATTGATATCCAAATGAGAGATGATTATAGTCGAAATAAGCAGCTCGACAAAACGAATCCAACGTGCTCAAGATCTTCAAATTTTGATATCATTAAGATACTCAAATGCTCGATAAACAGTCAACGATCATTGGAATCAATATCAACCATCCATTCATAACACTATTGGCATGCAATTGATCTTTTTCATATTTACTAGTCATGTTACTCTAAAAAAATTTATAAATAGACCCCTCGAAAGAGAAGAAAGATAATGAAGAGAGAGAAAATATAGTTATCTTGTCACCAAATTCCTCCTTGACCACCGCCGAATCACCGTCGGAACATCGATCATCATAGAACCACTGACTGACGTCATACCATCGCTAGATCACTAGTTATTGTCGGACTTCTGTTCGGCCATCAATCAACACTGGACTTCCATCGACTATCTATCGACATCGGAATTTTGCACAACTCTCCAAACTATTATAATTTTATCATCCTCAAGTTTCTAGATCGGTCAATCTTTGTAACCTATTCAAACAATTGTAGAATCATTTCGACTTTGCGTGGCCCCGTGATTTTTCTCTTTTACAAGATTTTCCACGTAAATTTTTTGGTGTTTTTATTGTTTCTGTTTGTAAGCTAAATACTCGTACAACGCTAAGGTGCACAATTTTTCATGCTTTACTGCCGCGAATATTCTAGCCCGCAACAATGTCTAACATGTATTAGATAAGAGTTGAATAATATTCAAATTGGTTAAATTGTTCGATTCTCACATATCATCCATTCACTTGTTTAGACAAGTCATATGATTAAATGTGACTAACAAAGATCTAAGTCATATAGTTATTAAATACCAACACATAATCATGATCATATAAAATATGCATTTAAAAATAAAATAAAAATGATCAAATGAAATGCCCAACCATTAATTATAAAATAAAATTTAAATAAACTTGATTATAACATTTATTTTGGAATTGAGTAAAAACAAATTAAAGCCCTCACTATCATAGTAGAAAAAATAGTAATATGCAACTACTATCCACTTCATTTGGCTATCAAATGTGTTAGGGCAAGGGAAAAAGGGTTGATTGATAGCGATAAGAGTTTCAATCACTCAATTATCAAATTGGGTGCGAGATTGTTGTGAGAAAAGTAATTTTAACTATTTTGGATGCAGAAAACAACTTCGTATGAAAAAAAAAAATGAAAAATAATAAGAAAGCAGTACAAAAATAATAGTCAGATCAAATTGTAATTGCTTTCTAAAAAGTAAAGCAACCTCCCAAATAGACCCTTGGGGGTTGTTTGGCAACAAGATTTATATTGGATTTGAAATGTTAAATCTCAAAGCGAGTGAAATCCTCCATTCCGCTCTTTTTTCCGTAAATCCCGGATTTACTGAAATTGGGAGTTTGGTGGATTTGCTACCTTCACAATGAGCAAGCTCCAGTCGTCGTCGTTACTTCCAATCGAACAAACGAACGACACTGTGTTTATTAGTCCGAGAGGAAGGAACATCGTCAAAGGAGGCCAAGAAGTTTATTAGCCACTCGTTGAAAACTCTACCTACCTGTCACGTGAAAGAGGTCAAGTCGAAGAGAAACAAACAGACATAAGGGGAAAAGCAAACTTAGCAAAACTGAGGAGTCAAGTCAATCAAAAAATATGAAAATAAAATAGTAAAAGAATTAGTAAAAAGAGTTTCATAAAAAATTTAAATATAGCATAGAAATAAATTAATTTAATTAAATAAAAATATTATATAATTAATTAATAATTTAAATTTTAATTATAATATTTATATTGATGATTTAGTAACAATAATTAATTAATAATTATTGATACGGCATCACAAAAATTATCTTGATCGGGCACGAATCTCGAGGCAAAAGCTAGTTGGAAACTTCAAAAATTAATTTTGAGAGCACCCGAACTCCGATTTTTGCGAGCTTACAGTCAAACTGAGCGTCTCGGAAATGCGAACCCAACGACACCAAGATCAACCCAATCTGAGCCCAAATGAGTCCGAATCAAGGGCTCAAAGCGCTGTTGGAAGGTTCAAACTGCAATTTGAGTTACCAAACGGTCTCCGATTTTGACGAGCTTATACTCGAATTGAAGGGCTCGACGAGAAAAATCCAACAAGCCCAAGATCACAGAATTCTGACATCACTAAGGCCTTCAAATGTCCAATGAACGGTGCATGATTGTAGGATTCAATATCGGCCGTCCATTTGACCACTCCCTATTCGCCCCTGATCTCGCGCCTATTTACGGGCCATGCCACTCCAGAAAATCTATAAATAGAGCCATCATTTCTCATAAGAGAGGACTCAAGCAAGAAGAGAAGGAAGAGGAGAAGGAGGAAGCTCCTCCTCGACGGCCGCCGGACCACCGCAGAAGCACCTCCAGACCTCTGCCAGACCGCTGCAGGAACCTCGCCGGACCACCACCGAAGCCTCGCCGGACCACCGCCGGAGTTTCATTGCACCACTGCCTTAAGGTCCGACGTTCAGTCCCGATGTCCTGCTAAAGACCCGACGTCCTGCTGAAGACCTGACATCCTGCTTAAAACCCGACGTCCTACTCAAGGCCAGACCATCGATATCCTATCTTCCAAGTGACACTGGGACTAACACCTGACTCCTTGTCTCCTACCGTCTACGGTCCTTCTGACCTCTGTCGCCTACTACGGTCCGTCCGACCACCATCACTAAACAACGGTCTTTCAGACCCCAGTCTCCTACCGCCTACGATCCTTCTGACCTCTGTCTCCTACTACGGTCCGTCCGACCTCCATCACTAGACAACAGTCTTTCATACCCCAGTCCCTATCGCCTACGGTCCTTCAGGCCTTCGTCGCCTACTATGATCCTTCTGACCTCCATCACCAGACAACAGTCTTTTAGACCCAGTCTCCTACCGCCTACGGTCTTTCAGGCCTTCATCACCTACTACGGTCTGTTCGACCTACATCACCAGACAACGGTCTTTCAGACCCCAGTCTCCTACCGCCTACGGTCCTTCAGGCCTTCATCACCTACTACGGTCTGTTTGACCTACATCACCAAACAACGGTCTTTTAGACCCCAGTTTTCTATCGACTACAGTCCTTCAGGCCTTCGTCACCTACTATGGTCCTTCTGACCTCCATCAACAGACAACGGTCTTTCTGACCCCGGTCTCCTGCCGACTACGGTCTCCTGCCGACTACGGTCCTTCAAGCCAAACAAACCTGTATATGTAACTCCTACCATGTAATGCAATCTATATGATGTATATTTGATACATCAATCCAAGGCCTTCTCCTAAGGAAGGACCTCATTTGTAATCGACTATAAATACTAGTGGATTCATTCAAATTGGGCCAGGCCCCGTGGTTTTTTCCCCTTTTCAGGGGTTTTCCACGTAAAAACTCAGGTGTCTCTTATGAATGCTACACCCTCTCACTTATCTGCTTATGTGCTGGATCTTCGTATAATGTTAAGACATTAAATTATATATTTTTCTACCGCCGCGAATATTCCAGGACGCAACAGTTTGGCGCCGTCTGTGGGAAAGTGATTCCCGACTGGGGGGCAATTAGTGCTCTAATCTCAAAAGATCACACATAGCATCAATATCATAAGAAGCAAAAGCGGACTGGGGGCAACTTTGACTCAAACCATGGTCAAATAGATCCTCCAATACCTTCAACATCAAGTTGATATTTCAGGAAAATCCAAGCAAATGCAAGGATACTTTCTATCACTTATAAGTTTCATACAGTCCCCTACAGGACTCATACTCCTTGGGAAAGGTCTTGATCTTGACCTCAAAAAGGTAGTAACGGTCTAAAGATAGACACTTCATCACCTTTGATTCGGGATATACGCGGCGTTCGCCCCCTCCCAATCAAAGCAAAATCAATCCCAGGGGGATTCGATTTGACCTCTTCCACACAGGTTAACGTCGTCGAGCAAAGGCTCCGACATACAACCTCGGAAAGGTCTAACATCCTTGGTGGATTCTCTCAACCTCTTCCACACAGGTTAACGTCATCGAGCAAAGGCTCCGACATACAACCTCGGAAAGATTTAACATCCTTGGTGGATTCTCCCGACCTCTTCCACACAGGTTATTGTCATCGAGCAAAGGCTCCGACATACAACATCGGAAAGGTCTCACATCCTTTATGGATTCTTTCGACCTCTTCCACACAGGTTAACGTCGTCAAGCAAATGCTCCGACATACAACCTCGAAAAGGTCCTACATCCTTGGTGGATTATCTCGATCTCTTCCATACAGGTTAACGTCATCGGGCAAATGCTCTGACATATAACCTTGAAAAGGTCTTACATCATTGGTGGATCCAATATTGGTTAATATCATCGAGCAAAGGCCCTGACAAACAACCTCGGATAGATTATACATCCTTGGTTAACGACACCAGAATTCCGTCAATGGACTTCTGCACAAAGTTAAATTTCTATATATTGTTGAAGTTCCTCCTGTCGCTGAATTTTTGCCTTACAGGACTTTCGACGTAGGACTTCTCCCTGTCGCCGGACTTCTGCTCGTTAGCGGACTTCTCCCTGTCGTCGGACTTCTGCTCTTCAGCGGACTTCTACTCGTCATCAGACTTCTGCTCGTCGACGAACTTTCATCGGTCTTCTACCCGACGTTGAACTTCTACCCGACGTCGAACTTCTTCCTGTCGTCGGACTTCTGCCCGTCGTCGGACTTCTGCTCGTCGACGAACTTTTGTTGGTCTTCTACCCGACGTAGGACTTCTCAATATTGTCGGACTTCTGCTCATTAGCGGACTTCTACTCGTCGTTGGACTTCTGGTCGTCGACGAACTTTCGTCAGTCCTCTACCCGACTGCGGACTTCTTGTCACGCCCCGAGATCTAACTTGGAAAGAATGTCGATCAATAGCCAAACAATTTACCAGAGTTATCTATAAACCATCAGTAAGCAATCTATCAAACATCTATAAAATTTAAAACATCAATATTCAAGTCGATTCATATATCAAAACATCATGTACAATACTCAGGAACTACAATATCAATACAAGTAGAGAAATCTATCCTGTCCTGAGTACAAAAGAATCATCTATCGATCAAAAGAACTAAAACCTGTCGATCAGAAATCAACTCCTATCTCCTGCTCCCGAGCCCTGACCTGAAAATATCAACCACATATAATGAGCTTTACAAAGCCCAGCAGGTCACCTAATACCTATAACTGAAATCAAAGCACGGCAATGCTATCAATATGCATGTCAATCTATCAATCCGAATCAGTCAATGGTCAATGAGTCTATGCAGCGGAAATTCATAGTCAATAAAACCAGTCAATGCAGCGGCAGGCAATTCGATAAATCAATTCAATCCATATCCGTCAATCAAATCAATACGGTCAAATCGGTACGATCTAATCAATGAAGTCAAATGAGAAAAACGATACGAGACAAGAAATTTATAAAACGATCAATACGGTGTAGAACAATAGCAACAGTGAGTCTATAAAATCTATAGGCAGCAATACAATGAATCTATACGATGTCCATGCTATCAATGCAATATCTATATCTATCTATGTCCATATCAATGCTCAGTAGTCAATCGATGAAATCAATGAAATCTATACGATACAGTAAATCCAATCAAAACAGTAAAACGGAAATCGATAAAGCAATAGATCCGTAAGTCAATACAGTAAACATGCATTTCAATACTATATACTGAACAAGTACAATCTACTGGCTATGTTGCTGTTGTAGAATCCATATTGCTGTTGTAGATATCAATTTACATTGGTTCAATCAATAAGAGTCGTCACTCTTTTCGCCCGTCGGCATATCAATAAACTCCTTATGTCTCCCTTCAATATATCAATAATCAATGTTTAAAGGAAAGCCCGTCGGCCCACCATCCTGTACAGGTATCAATATCAATCTCCAACCAATGTTCAACCAGGTTCCACTTGTGATCAGTATCAATAGTCAATCAATAATCCATATTAGGGCAATCATATCAATAATCATATCTATATCGATTCAATCTATCAGTTTCATACAATTCAGGAATCATACGAAAATCGGGCAGCATAACGGTAGTCGGTCAAAATTACACAAAAATCCTGCAAAAAGACACAATATCCAAATCTTTCCAAATTACAATAGAATATCTATAACATCAATACAAGACTATTATCCTATAGAAACCAAATCAAATCAAGTCCCGATTATTTTCTATTCGATTAAAATCACGTAGAATCAATTCCGACCGGTAAAATCTTCGTAGAATACAGTCAAATCGTGTACAATAATCATATCTATAACATACTAGAAGTTGTGCGGTGGAAGTTGTGTCAAATCAAAATCATGTCGAAAAGTCGACTACGAAAACACAAAACAAATCCTAACTCGGTCAAAACACAACATCTTTGAAAACAGAAACAGGGTTCGGAGTCCTTACCACGAGATCTTCACTTTCTCCAACAGCAGCGTCGGACGAAAAGCGCTCCGCGGTCTCCGAAAACCAGCTTTTCTCTTTTTCCTTTTCTCTTTCTCTCTCCTCAGATATTTCTGATTTTTAATTTTGATTTTTCTCTCTCCTCAAAACGAGCTCATTTCCATATATCATACTCATATCGGCCTGGCCGATCGCCCGATCGTCCCGGGACGATCAGACCAAATTCTGATCGTCCTGGACCATTCCCAGGGCGATGATCAGGACGGTATTGTGAACAGTGCCGATCGTCCCGGACGATATCAATATCGTCCTGGACGATCCTGTCCAGAAATCATCCAGAAAACACACCAGAAATCAGCTGTTTTCAATGCACTGATCGGCCTGGACGATCCAAACTTCGTCCAGGACGATTCTGGGAGGAAAATCCAAATCAGAGAGGAACAGTAAGGGAATGAGATATTACACTTCTGCCGTCGGACTACTAACCGTAGTCGGACTTCTACCCGTCGACGGACCTTCATCTGTCTTATACCCTATGCAGAATTTCTACCCAACGTCAGGCTTCTATATGTCGTTGGACTTCTGCCCGTCGACAAACTTTCACCGGTCTTCTACCCGATGCTGTACTTCTACTCGTCGTCGGACTTCTGTCCGTCGATGAACTTTCATCGGTATTCTACCCGAGGCCATACTTCTACCCGACGTTGGACTTCTCCCTATCGTTGGACTTTTGCTTATCAGCGGACTTCTCCTCGTCATCGGACTTCTGCCCATCGACGGACTTCCATCGGTCTTCTACCTAACGACGTACTTCTACCGGACGTCAGAATTCTACCGGACGTTGAATTTACGCACATCGTCGGACTTCTACTCGATGCCAAATTTCCACCATTCGTTGAACTTCTATTCGTCGTAAGACTCCCACCAGACACTGTATTTCTTCCTGTCACCCATCCTTTCAACATCCCTCATAACAACGAGCTCTCCGACCTCCATCGCCAACTGATTAACATCAGACCTCCGTAGAATATCTCGAAGAGAAGGAGGAGGAATCTCCGGACTTCCTTGCCAAGAGAGGGGCCTCGAAAAATCGAGGTAAAGCCTCAATAGTAAGGACAGAGGGAGAAGAGAAGGAGGGGGAATCTCCGGACTTCCTTGCCAAGAGAGGGGCCTCGAAAAATTGAGGGAAAGCCTCAATAGTAAGGACAGAGGGAGAGAAGGAGAAGAAGAAAAGAAAAGAGGAGAAGAAGAGGAGAATGACAATTTTTCTAAAGGCCCTAGGGGTCTATTTATACTTTTTGTGAGAGAAGGGGAGACGTTTCTAGAGTTTTCTAGAATTTTCAAAAAATTTGAATTTTTCAGAATTTTTTCGGATTTTTTCTGAATTTTTTATGATTTTTCTATATTTTTTGGATTTTTTAAATCCATGTGGGGCCCACTTTAATTAAAAAAAAAAACTAAATTATTACCGCCTCACAAGGGGCGCCTCACGCGCCCCTCCAGCCCGCGCTGACGCGCGGGCTCTCGCCGGCGGCTGCGCCGCCAGCAGCCGGCGGCCGGCCGGCCAGCCGGCTGGTTCCGCCGTCAAACTTTCCCGGGCTCCGTTTTTTGGCCTGGACGAACCAAATTCTATATTTTTTTGGGTCCCCTGACACGTTTTTCGACGTTCCGGACTCAATTTTGACACTTTCGGAACTCAACGGGGCCTCTATGATCAAGTTCGAGCAAGCCATTAATTTTTTGAACTCAATTTTTTGTGATTCGGCCAGTGTAAAATTTCAGAACAAGTATTTTCGGACTCCTGGAGCTTCGACATCCGAAAATAGGGGGGCAATTGATACGACATCACAAAAATTATCTTGATCGGGCACGAATCTCGAGGCAAAAGCTAGTTGGAAACTTCAAAAATTAATTTTGGGAGCACCCGAACTCCGATTTTAGAGAGCTTACAGTCAAACTGAGCGTCTCGGAAATGCGAACCCAACGACACCAAGATCAACCCAATCCGAGCCCAAATGAGTCCGAATCAAGGGCTCAAAGCACTGTTGGAAGGTTCAAACTACAATTTGAGTTACCAAACGATCTCAGATTTTGACGAGCTTATACTCGAATCGAAGGGCTCGACGAGACAAATCCAACGAGCCCAAGATCATAGAATTCTGACATCACTAAGGCCTTCAAATGTCCAATGAACGATGCACGATCGTAGGATTCAATATCGGCCGTCCATTTGACCACTCCCTATTCGCCCCTGATCTCACGCCTATTTACGGGCCATGCCACTCCAAAAAATCTATAAATAGAGCCCTCATTTATCATAAGAGGGGACTCAAGCAAGAAGAGAAGGAAGAGGAGGAGGAAGCTCCTCCTCGACGGCCGACGGACCACCGCAGAAGCATCGCCAGACCTCTGCCGGACCGCTGCAGGAACCTCGCCGGACCACCACCGAAGCCTCGCCGGACCACCGCCGGAGTTTCATTGCACCACTACCTTAAGGTCTGACGTTCAGTCCCGATGTCCTGCTAAAGACCCGACGTCCTGCTGAAGATCTGACATCCTGCTTAAAACCCGACGTCCTACTCAAGGCCAGACCATCAACATCCTATCTTCCAAGTGACACTGGGACTAACACCTGACTCCTTGTCTCCTACCGTCTACGGTCCTTCTGACCTCTGTCGCCTACTACGGTCCGTCCGACCCCCATCACTAGACAACGGTCTTTCAGACCCCAGTCTCCTACCGCCTACGGTCCTTCTGACCTCTGTCGCCTACTACGGTCCGTCCGACCTCCATCACTAGACAACAGTCTTTCAGACCCCAATCTCCTACCGCCTACGGTCCTTCAGGCCTTCGTCGCCTACTATGGTCCTTCCGACCTCCATCACCAGACAACGGTCTTTTAGACCCAGTCTCCTACCGCCTACGGTCCTTCAGGCCTTCATCACCTACTACGGTCTGTTCGACCTACATCACTAGACAACGGTCTTTCAGACCCCAGTCTCCTACCGCCTACGGTCCTTCAGGCCTTCATCACCTACTACGGTCTGTTCGACCTACATCACCAGACAACGGTCTTTTAGACCCCAGTTTTCTATCGACTACAGTCCTTCAGGCCTTCGTCACCTACTATGGTCCTTCCGACCTCCATCAACAGACAACGATCTTTCTGACCCCGGTCTCCTGCCGACTACGGTCTCCTGCCGACTACGATCCTTCAAGCCAAACAAACCTGTATATGTAACTCCTACCATGTAATGCAATCTATATGATGTACATTTGATACATCAATCCAAGGCCTTCTCCTAAGGAAGGACCTCATTTGTAATCGACCATAAATACTAGTGGATTCATTCAAACTGGGCCAGGCCCCGTGGTTTTTCCCCTTTTCAGGAGTTTTCCACGTAAAAACTCTGGTGTCTCTTATGAATGCTACACCCTCTCACTTATCTGCTTGTGTGCTGGATCTTCGTACAATGCTAAGACATTAAATTATATATTTTTCTACCGCCGCGAATATTCCAGGACGCAACAATTATAAATATAATAAATTATTTCATAGTTAAATTATCTTCTAATTATATTATTTTTGTAATTATAATTTATTGATGGTAATTATAATTAGATTTAACATATATCTTCTATTTAAAATATAAATTAAAATAAAAACACAAATTAAATTATTTTTTTAATGAACTAACCATCTTAAATCCTCAATTACATTGTGAAATAGTTTCATAGGGTTTAACAAGATTTAGCATTTGTCTTGTCAAACAATTTGCAAGATTTTACTTTAGCAGAATTTAGTAAATCTGGTAAATCCAGATTTACCAAATCCTGCTAAAGTTAAATCTTACTCGTTGCCAAACAACCCCTTAGTTAGAATATCTTCAACCATTTTTTTTTTAATTTCAAAAACAATGTTTTTTATTATTTTTGAAAATAAGAATAAGTAAAATATGATATTGATAAGAAAAATATAAAGGGTAAGTAGTTGAGTGATCAAATTTTAAGCTCTTAATCATAAAATAACTCGAGATAATCATTAATTAATGTTATACTTATCGGCTAGTGCCTAAACTGCCTGTGTTAGGATTAGAAAATCTATGATTAAGATTTTGTTTGGGACAATTTTTATATTGTTTTTTAAAGCAGTTTTTTAGTACAAAAAATATATTGAATGGAACATTTTTGTAATAAAAAATGTCCCAAAAAAGCATAAATTTAAAATAAAATTTTTCAAAAGCTAAGGATATCTAAAGAAAAAATAAATAAAAAATAAAAAATTGATTCTTTTATTTTTGTTAGTTTTTATTAAGTGTTCTATATTTCAAAATTTTGAACATTTGTCTTCTCATACTAACATAAAACATATCAAAAAATGCTAATCTTTTTATTTATGTGGGACATTTGAGCCACTAAGGCGAATTCATACACAAATCACAAATGTAAGATTCGAACTCAAAGCCTCTTAATTAGTAGCCAAATGCCTTAACCAATAGACCAATACGAGCTGCATCGATCTAACATATTTTTTCCTCCCATCTTTGCCGCTTATCTCCACCGTACAAATTAAAATAAAAAATAAAATTATAAAAAATGTGAACACATACAATAATTCACTCTCCTCTCTATTTTTTTTAAATGTCAATTAAGGTAAATCAGAAGCATATGATTTTGAATCTAATTCTTATCAAATAAGAGCCAAATATTCCGTAGATCATTCTATCATATATATTATATTAATATAATATATATTTCTTTGGATTCTTCCTTTTTAACTATCTAATACCTCCAAGTTAATCATGACAAGAAACCCTAATCTAATCTCAATATTAATATGCAAGCTGTTCTTTGTTTGATGCCCTTTAGAAATGTTCACAGACATGCCATAAAAATCATTATTAATTTCATGATAATTTATAGCTTGTTATGAAAATATAAATATTTTATCCTTATTAACAAAAATTAACTAATTCAATATTATCTCTAGAAATAATATATTTGAAAAGTATTTTTAAATGAAGCACTAGCTTTTAATTGAAGTTGTTTCCTTATGTAACCACGCATGCCTACAAATATTTAGGTTTTATTTGGAACTATTTTATTATTACTTTAAAAATTAATTTTTTAGTACAAAAATTTTAAATTAAAAAAAATAATAAATTGTTTTAGAAAGCAGTAAGAAAGTTATTCCAAACCAAGCCTTAGACTTTGTTTGGGACGGCTTTCTTACTGCTTCTTAAAGCAGGTTTTTAGTAGAAAAATTTAAAAATTTGTACTAAAAAGTCGCTTTAAGAAGCAGTAAGAAAGCCGTCCCAAACAAAGCCTTAATTTGGGATAGCTTTCTTATTGCTTTCTAAGATAATTTGTTAGTAAAAAAATTTTGAAACTAACAAATAGTAAGGAAATTATCATAAATGAAACTAAAATGACAAAAAAAACTGCTTTTTTGTTTATTCTGGTTTGTAATTTTTGTCATTTGTTATGAATATATTAAAGTCCAATCCCTTATGAATTATTTGTCATTGATAATTTTGAATTATTTGAATTTATGAATCGATTATAAAGTTTGAAGATATGGTGGTGGCATCAATAACTTTGCTATATCAAGTTGGAAATAGTGTAACCCCCCCCCCCCCCCCCCCCCAAAAAAAAAAAAAAAAACAAAAGTTGGAAACATTGGCAGAGTGATTAGAAATAAGGGAAATAAAACTTTATTGCATGGATTAGACATGGTGTCCTTTGCCCATATGTACAAATTTTTTTTTTTTTAAAGAGAAAAAATAGTCCCAGACGAAGCCTAAATGGCAGAGCCCTGCATTGGGTACCCATACTCACACTCACCCATGTACCCACCCATACCCAATGGGTATGAGTACACCCATGACCTTGTGGGTGAGTACTCAACATTAGAGGATAAATCGATTTACTTTGCTAATCACCGTATATCTTATATTATTGCAATCATCACTACATAATGTGCAATACTTAACCATGCTACAGCTACAATAAATTATGATATGCATTTTGAAAGTAATTTGCAATTAGAGAAAAGGGCAGCAAGCCTCAAGGCCATTAATCTGTGGCAGACTACGTTCAAAAAATATGGAAAGTAGGTGGGTATAAGTGGGTATGGCATCCCGAAAGTCACCATGGGTGGGTGTGGGTGAGCGAAGCTCATCCAAGTAAAGCATGGGTACCCAACCAGGACCCCATGTAGTGCTTTGCTAAATACTAAATAGCTATTTGATTTGAAGTATAAGAGGTCTAAAGTACTTAAAATATTAGAGTTTTGAAAAATATTGGTGTTTGATTTAAGGTGTAATGAACGCAAAGTAAAATTTTGAGGTATGTGAAATTCGCCAACTAATTCAATATTGGTGTCTTTGAAAATCTTTAGATTTGACTTATTCAAATATATTACAAATTTTATGTCATTGTCGTCGCCGTCAGCTACTATTCGACACCGCTTGTCACTGGCGGCTAGGCCATGCTGCCATCGCCGACCACCATCATCATCAAGTTTTACACTACATTTATTTACTTTAAATTAAAAAATTAATTAATTATATTTATTTTACCCTCATCTAAATAATTTAAAATATGTTGTACTTCTTTTACCCTCTTTTTTGTTTCACTCTTGTTGCGTCCAGGAGTATTCGCGGCGGTAGAGAAACATAAAGTTTATCGTCTTAGCATTGTACGAAAATCCGGCACGCAATCAGATAAGGAGAAAGGGTCTAGCATTTATGAGACACCAAGATTTTTACGTGGAAAACCCCTGTAAAAGGGGGAAAAACCACGGGGCCTAGCCCAGTTTGAATGAATCCACTAGTATTGCAGTCGATTACAAATGAGGCCCTTCCTTGGTGGAAGGTCTTAGCTTGATGTACATCTTATGGAGTACATTACATGGTGTAAATACAAAGATCTACTATCGACGTATTCGCTTTGTTAGAAGGACTGCAGTCGTCGGGCGACGTAGGTCAGGAGGACCGTAGTCAGCTGGCGACGGAGGACTGTAGTCGGCGGGCGATGTCAGTCAGGAGGACCGTAGTCGGCGGGCGACGGAGGTCGGAAAGAATGTAGCCTGCGGGCGACATAAGTCAGGAGGACCGTATTCAACGGGCGACGGATGTCAGAAAGATTGTAGTCGGCGGGCGACGTAAGTCAGGAGGACCGTAGTTGGCTGGCGACGGAGGTCGGAAGGACTGTAGTCTGACGACGAAGGTCAGTAGGACAGCGTCAGGTAGGAGTCCAGCAATGGAAAGAAATGCATCTTCGCATAGACGTCCAACGAAGTCCGATAACCGGTAGAAGTCCGGCGTCGGGTAGAAACTTAGCGAAGAGTGAAGGTCCGACGTCGGGTAGAAGTCCGACGTCTTTGGTGGCAGAGGAGAAACTCCGTCTTCACTTGGGCGGAGTTTCGGCGTCAGGAGGGAACTCTCTTGTAAATTGGGAAGAATTTCAGCATCTCATGGAAGTTGTGCAGAATTCCTGCGTTTCCTGAAAATTCGGCAGAGTTCCGGCGTCTTTAGGCGGCAGGAAGAGCTCCGGCGGTGGTCGAGGAGGTGAGGAATCTCCTTTTCCCCTTTCTCCTCTTCTTCTTCTCTCTCCTCCTTCCTCCCCCCTTGTGTAGAATGAGGGCTCTATTTATAGTTTTTCTGGAGTGGCATAGCCCGTAAATAGGCGTGAGATCAAGGGCGAATTGGGAGTGGTCTGAATGGACGGCCGATATCGAATCCTTTGATCATGCACCGTTCGTTGGACATTTGAAGGCCTTAATGATTTTGGAATTTGATGATCTTGGGCTCGTTGGATTCGTCTCGTCGAGCCGCTCGATTCGAGTATAAGCTCATCAAAATCGGAGACCGTTTGGTAACTCAAATTGCGGTTTGAACCTTACAACAGCGCTTTGAACCCATGATTCGGACTCATTTGGGCTCGGATTGGGTTGATCTTGGTGTCGTTAGGTTCGTATTTCTGAGACGCTCAGTTCAACTATAAGCTCGCTGAAATCGGAGTTCATATGCTCCCAAAATTAATTTTTGAAGTTTCCAACTAGGTTTGGCCTCAAGATTCGTGCCCGATCAAGATGATTTTGCGATGCCGTATCAGTTGCCCCCCTATTTTCGGACGTCGTAGCTTCAGGGGTCCGAAAATATGTGTCACAAATTTTAGAAAATTTTTCTGAGTGACCCAGGATTGATCGGGATTGTAGAAGCCCCGAACGGCTCTGAAAATGTCAAAATTGAGTCCGGAACGTCGAAAAACGGGTCCGGGGACCCCAAAAACGTCCGATTTGGTCTTCCCGGGGCGAAAATTTGGGCCCAAAATTAATTGCGCGACCGAGCAGCCGGACCGGCCGGCCGGCCGGCCGCCTCCGCTACGCCGCCGGCAAGAACGGCGCGGAAAACGGCGCGGAAACGCGCGCCGGAGCACGTCCGCGCTGCGCCCGCTTCGCGGGCCGTCTGGACCGCTCCGCGGTCCGCCTGGACCGGCCCGCGGTCCGCCTGGACCGCTCCGTGGTCCGCCTGGACCGGTCCGTGGTCTGCTCCGCTCATGGGGCCTGCTCCGCTGCAGGTCGCGCGGCTGCCGCACCTGGCTGCCGCCGGCAGCTGCTGGCCGCAAGTTTCACGCGGCCAGCCGCGATCCAAGGGCTTCACACGCGGATCTCCGCGCTGGTCGTGGCGTTTCACGGTGTCTTTTCACTGAACCGACCTATGTGGGGCCCTTTTGCCGAAAATAGTCATTTTTTGGTTGTTTTTGGGTCTAAAAAATCCCAAAAAATCCAAAAAAATTCAGGAAAATTTCTAAAAATAGAAAAAATTTTAAAATGATTGTAACTTCCCCTCATTCTCTCAAAAACCTATAAATAGGCCTCCTAGGCCCTTAGGAAACTTGCACCTTCTCCTCTCTCTCCCTCTGGCTCTCTGGCATTGAGGCTACCGCTGTTTTTGCGCGTGGGAAATGTCCCTAGCTCGAATTAGCGCTCCCTCTCTGGTGCAGGAGTTACGGGATTTCTTCCTCTCCCTCTGGCTCTCTGACATTGAGGCTACCGCTGTTTTGCGCGTGGGAAATGTCCCTCGCTCGAATTAGCGCTCACTCTCTGGTGCAGGAGTTACGGGATTTCTTCCTCTCCCTCTGAGCGGAGGTTTGCTTGCAATGGACGATCGAGTTGAAGCCCGTTAGTAGTCAACGATCGAGTGTGGAGCCAAAGGGGAGAGTTCGAGAATGCGTTGCAAATAGCATTCAAGCGAGAAGCCGATGGCGAGTAGCAGTCTGCCAACGAGGAGAAGTCCGACGACAAGAAGAAGTCCGACGTCGGGTAGAAGTCCGCTCTGCTGACGAGCAGAAGTCTGACGTTGGGTAGAAGTTCAACGTCGGGTAGAAGACCGACGAGAATTCATCGACGAGCAGGAGTCTAACGACGAGTAGGAGTTCGCTGTCGGTTAGAAGTCCGCTGACGGGCAGAAATTCGACGACAAGGAGAAGTACGACGTCGGGTAGGAGTCCGCTAACGAGCAGAAGTCCGACGTCGGGTAGAAGTCCGCCCTCGGGCAGAAGACTGATAAAAATTAGTCGATGAGCAAAAATACGATGACGAGTATGAGTCCGTTGACGAGCAGAAGTCCGACGACGAGTAGGAGTCCGCTGACGAGCAGAAGTCCGACGACGAGTAGGAGTCCGTTGACGAGCAGAAGTCCGACGACGAGTAGGAGTCCGCTGACGAGCAGAAGTCCGATGTCGGGTAAGAGTCCGCTGACGAGCAGAAATCTGACGACAGGGAGAAGTACGACGTCGGGTAGGAGTCCGCTCACGAGCAGAAGTCCGATGATGCGTAGGAATCTTCTGACAAGCAGAAGTCCGATGTTTGGTAGGAGTTCACTGACGAGCAGAAGTTCGATGTCGGGTGGAAGTTCAACGTCGGGTAGAAGACCGACGAAGATTCATCGATGAGCAGAAGTCTGACGATGAGTAGGAGTCCGCTGACGAGCAGAAGTCTGACGACGAGTAGGAGTCCGCTGACGACAGAAGTCCGACGACGAGTAGGAGTCTGCTGACGAGCAGAAGTCCGATGTCGGGTAAGAGTCCGCTGACGAGCAGAAATCTGACGACAGGGAGAAGTACGACGTCGGGTAGAAGTCCGCTGACGAGCAGAAGTCCGACGTCGGGTAGAAGTTCAACGTCGGGTAGAAGACCGACGAAGATTCGTCGACGAGCAGAAGTCTGACGACGAGTAGAAGTCCGCTGACGAGCAGAAGTCCGACGACGAGTAGGAGTCCGCTGACGAGCAGAAGTCCGATGTCGGGTAGAAGTTCAACGTCGGGTAGAAGACCGACGAAGATTCGTCGACGAGCAGAAGTCTGACGACGAGTAGAAGTCCGCTGACGAGCAGAAGTCTGACGTCGGGTAGAAGTTCAACGTCGGGTAGAAGACCGACGAGAGTTCGTCGACGAGCAGGAGTCTGGCGACGAGTAGGAGTCCGCTGACGAGCAGAAATCCGACGAGAATTCGTCGACGGGTAGAATTCCGATGAAAGTCCTGCAAGGCAAAAATTCAGCGACAAGAGGGAATTCAACATCATATAGAAATTTAACTTTGTGGAGAAGTTAAATGGAAGTCCCTTGACGGCATTGTGGCGACATTAACCAAGGATGTAAGACCTATCCGAGGTTGTACGTTAGAACTTTTGTTCGATGACATTAACCTGTGTGGAAAAGGTCGAGAGAATCCACCAAGGACGTGAGACCTTTCCAAGGTTGTATGCCGGAGCCCTGCTCGACGACGTTAACCTGTGTGAAAGAGGTCGGGAGAATCCACCAAGGATGTAGGACCTTTTCGAGGTTGTATGTCGGAGCCTTTGCTCGACGACGTTAACCTGTGTGGAAGAGGTCGGGAGAATCCACCAAGGATGTAGGACCTTTCCGAGGTTGTATGTCGGAGCCTTTGCTCGACGACGTTAACCTGTGTGGAAGAGGTCGAATCGGATCCCCCTGGGATCGATTTTACCTTGATTGGGAGGGGGCGAATGCCGCGTGTATCCCGAATCAAAGGTGAAGGATGATCTATTTTTAGACCGTTACTACCTTTTTGAGGTCGAGGTTAAGACCTTGCTCGAGGAGTAGAAGTCCAACAATGGACTGTATAAAGCTTGCAATTGATTTGAAGTATCCTTGCATTTGCTCGGATATTCTTGAAATATTAACTTGGTGTTGAAGGTATTGAAGGATCTATTTGACCATGGTTTGAGTCAAAGTTGCCCCCCAGTCCGCATCTGCTTCTTATGATATTGATGTTATGAGTGATCTTTTGAGATTGGAGCAAAAGTTGCCCCCCATTCGGGAACCACGTTCCCACAGACGGCGCCAAACTGTTGCGTCCAGGAGTATTCGCGGCGGTAGAGAAACATAAAGTTTATCGTCTTAGCATTGTACGAAAATCCGGCACGCAATCAGATAAGGAGAAAGGGTCTAGCATTTATGAGACACCAAGATTTTTACGTGGAAAACCCCTGTAAAAGGGGGAAAAACCACGGGGCCTAGCCCAGTTTGAATGAATCCACTAGTATTGCAGTCGATTACAAATGAGGCCCTTCCTTGGTGGAAGGTCTTAGCTTGATGTACATCTTATGGAGTACATTACATGGTGTAAATACAAAGATCTACTATCGACGTATTCGCTTTGTTAGAAGGACTGCAGTCGTCGGGCGACGTAGGTCAGGAGGACCGTAGTCAGCTGGCGACGGAGGACTGTAGTCGGCGGGCGATGTCAGTCAGGAGGACCGTAGTCGGCGGGCGACGGAGGTCGGAAAGAATGTAGCCTGCGGGCGACATAAGTCAGGAGGACCGTATTCAACGGGCGACGGATGTCAGAAAGATTGTAGTCGGCGGGCGACGTAAGTCAGGAGGACCGTAGTCGGCTGGCGACGGAGGTCGGAAGGACTGTAGTCTGACGACGAAGGTCAGTAGGACAGCGTCAGGTAGGAGTCCAGCAATGGAAAGAAATGCATCTTCGCATAGACGTCCAACGAAGTCCGATAACCGGTAGAAGTCCGGCGTCGGGTAGAAACTTAGCGAAGAGTGAAGGTCCGACGTCGGGTAGAAGTCCGACGTCTTTGGTGGCAGAGGAGAAACTCCGTCTTCACTTGGGCGGAGTTTCGGCGTCAGGAGGGAACTCTCTTGTAAATTGGGAAGAATTTCAGCATCTCATGGAAGTTGTGCAGAATTCCTGCGTTTCCTGAAAATTCGGCAGAGTTCCGGCGTCTTTAGGCGGCAGGAAGAGCTCCGGCGGTGGTCGAGGAGGTGAGGAATCTCCTTTTCCCCTTTCTCCTCTTCTTCTTCTCTCTCCTCCTTCCTCCCCCCTTGTGTAGAATGAGGGCTCTATTTATAGTTTTTCTGGAGTGGCATAGCCCGTAAATAGGCGTGAGATCAAGGGCGAATTGGGAGTGGTCTGAATGGACGGCCGATATCGAATCCTTTGATCATGCACCGTTCGTTGGACATTTGAAGGCCTTAATGATTTTGGAATTTGATGATCTTGGGCTCGTTGGATTCGTCTCGTCGAGCCGCTCGATTCGAGTATAAGCTCATCAAAATCGGAGACCGTTTGGTAACTCAAATTGCGGTTTGAACCTTACAACAGCGCTTTGAACCCATGATTCGGACTCATTTGGGCTCGGATTGGGTTGATCTTGGTGTCGTTAGGTTCGTATTTCTGAGACGCTCAGTTCAACTATAAGCTCGCTGAAATCGGAGTTCATATGCTCCCAAAATTAATTTTTGAAGTTTCCAACTAGGTTTGGCCTCAAGATTCGTGCCCGATCAAGATGATTTTGCGATGCCGTATCAACTCTATTTTTTTTTTCCAACAAATCAAACGGCTCATAATTGTACAAGTTGAACTCATTGTAAGGATACCATGTGCTTGCTTGCGCGTCCTATTCGGTCCTTTTGCTTCATCCGAGCACTAATTTGCTTGGTGCATAAATATGAAAAAAAAAAATTAAAAACTCATCAAGACATTCACATTAGGCCACACAGGACTCCTTCATTTTTAACTCCAGTTGAGCTTTCAAAACATCATTAGATTTAAGAGAAACATGAATATCAACTAAAGGCAAATTTTTATTTGCTCCCAAAATATCATGAGACAAATTGTTCCCAAAGAAACCTCTCCACTAGAGATAACAGCCACACCAGAAGAGCCGTCCATCAAGCTATTATGAGACAAAACATTATCAAAACCCAACTGAACCTTCTCAACAATAATAGGAGATGCAATAGGAGATAGATCTAAACCGGCATCAACCGCATTGTTAGCATCACACAAACACAATTTCTCTATGTGCATATTCTCGAGACAATTTTTAGTGTCAAAACCTTTATGACCCAACTCTATAATATCAGAAGAAACAATAGATTTAACACCATCAACAACCATTAAAGAAACATTATTATCAGCCCCCATAATTATATCATCACTAGCCTCATGGAAAGAAAAAAACATAATAATTTCGAGCATCAATCACATTAGGAACAGGAGAAGACATATCAACCATATTAAATTTAGAGCATTTTTTTCTAATATGGTGTGGTAGGAGTTAGGGTAGTAATTGGCTCAAGTCGATTTGCGAGTGGGCTCAAAATATGTTCAGTTTGTCAAGCTACAAGCTCAAGCTTTAGCTCAAAATATATTTCTTATATTAAATGAGTTAGAGTTTGAGCATGATGAGACTCAACTTAGTGGCTCTCTAACCGGCTTGATTATAAATACTAAATTGCAAATTTTTCCATGAAATATTTTATTCGTTCCATTTAAAAGATTTCCGCCTCGATTTTCTTTTTTCCCTTATAATTACGATTGACATCATTTGTTATTATTTTGGTTATTGAAATCCCTGTCTTCTATCAGACGAATTTGATTGCCCCAATTAAATAATTTAAAATTTTGATAAAAATAAATTAATAAATTAATTGTCATCTTTATTATTATTTTTTCATAAAGTTTCATACTTATCAACCCTAAAAATATTTATAGACGCAATATTAAATTATATATCTTAATTACCCTTACCATCAAAACCTTTCTTTGCTATTTCCACACGCAACTCAAAACATGAGTGCTTAGTCATCATTTTTTTCGTTAATTTCAACCCTTATAATCTAAATTTCCAAACAAAGCAACGTAAAAGGAAACTTAAGGAAAGAGAGATATAATTCATAAAAAAAATAATAATAATTGACCAATCTTAGATCGTATATAAATTATTATCATTGATTTCTACCTAAATGAAAATATTCAATTTTCAACTAATATGATTGAGTTCATTAATAAATGACCTAGCCGAAAATATTTGACTTAGAATAAACCCTATTTTTTTGGGTTTAGATCAACCCGTTTAATAAAATGGTCAAGTTTGAATTTAGTTTTCCGACTCATTTCATAATCAGGTTGGGTTCGATTTGACCAAGCAACTCGAAATTGACCCTTTTTTTAATCCGAGTTGATGGGTGCTTTCTGTTTCTTTTTTTTTTTTTGCTATGCCCAGTTTGCTTAAAACTTTTTTAATATAAACATATAGCTGGTCTAGTCGGGTTTAACGAGTTGTCGGCAGATCAGGTTCGGAGCGAATGAGTTCAAAACGAGTCAATTTCAAGTCGATCCAAACTTGACCAATAAACTCATTTTGACACCTCTAAATATCATCATAAAATAACTAAACTAAAATATAAATATCTATAATTTCTCTTATGACTTCATCCAAACTTAGCTTGCAAGCTTAGTTTTTTGTCCAAATGATTGCATAGGTCATCCTAGCTAAACAAATTTAGCAGTCATGGCTACTAATAGAATCATGTGAGAAGATTTATGAATGGTCCATCATTATAAATATTTATATCATGAAATAGTGTAGGACAAAACAATAGAAAACTTAAGGAAAGGACATTGGAGGACATAATAGTTAACACGTACATAGGTCTTTAATAATTAAGGGGCTTAACCATCTATGAATCCAAACGAAGGAAAATACAAAGATTTGAGAATCAATTGGTTGGCATTGTCAGATAGCCAAGTTACCTAGCTAGCTTCGTAGAATATCAGATTTTTTTTTTCTTGCAAGTAATTGTGCATATTAATAAAATTTGATAATATTTTTTTATTAAAAATATCAAATAATTGTGCATATTAATATATACTTAATTATAAAAAAAAAATATTATAAATGAGGGATGGTACATCTCTTATGTGCCTCCAAGGGTAGAACTGTGTAGTACTGAGGAGGGAAATTGCTCTCCATAAAAAAAAATTAAAACTATTAATATAGTAAGGGTTATTTGTAATCTGTCCACCGAATTTTATTTTTTGCCCCCAGCCTACCTCTTTTTCACGTAATTTGCCCCTCAAAAAATCGAAAAACCTCTTGGCCTCCTTCTATGTTCATCCGATTATGTTGAATTTTTCTAACACTAACAAAAAAGTCTGTGAAAAGCGATTATGGGTAAAATAAATTACTTTTGCATCTTTATATATTTTTTTTATAAATTTGTCACTTGCCCCTCCTGAGAACTAAGACTGGTTCCGCACCTGAGAACTAATAATCTAATTGAGATAGCTCTAATTCTTTTATAAATGTGGTTATGAAGTTTTTTATGGATAAAGTACTTTTTTTAAAGCTGCTATAAAAAGCAGCTTTTAAAAAAAATATTAAAATTAATGAGAATATAGTTATCAAATAGAGCCGTGGTTGTGATTTGAAAAATAAAACAATGAGAAAAATGATCGTAAATGTGCTATTACCTTGGGAGGTTTGATTAGATGAGAACTTATAAGAGCCTTCCAAGAAAATAATTTAATGAACTAAACCTAACATAATTGGAATTAGTAGGGCCAAAGTACACGGAATGGAATGGGCCATGGCAATGTCGAAGAAATTTGATTGTTATGGAAAGGAAAGGAAACAATGAATTTAATTAAATTAATTCATTATTTGGTCCACATGAAAACAGTGGTCCATAGAATGACCAGTGCAAGTTGTACGGTTGATTGCATCAACTTTAGCAATTTTGACGAAGCTTATCACTAAGGGGTCTTGAGTTCGAGCGAGTTTATCTTAATAGGTCTAAATATCAAAAAAATAAAAAATAAATAAAAGAACTTTAGAAATTTTTTATTTAATTTAGCGAGTCCGTGTGAAATGTGAGTTTGTAGGTTTTGTTTTTAAATTTAATTGTATGTTTGAAATTGTCCCAAACGACCTCAAATTTCGTTTAAGTAGTTTTCTTATTTCTTTCTAAAATAATATTTTTGTACAATAACAATTAATAAGTAAGCAACAGAGCCCTGCATTGGGTAACCATACCCATACCCACCCACGTACCCACCCATACCCAATGGGCATGGGTGGGTATGGGTACGCCCATAGCCTCGTGGGTGGGTATGGGTGGGTACTCAACATTAGAGGAGAACTAATTTACATTACTAATCATCTTATACATGCAATATATTATAATAATCCTTACTATATAGTGCGCAACACTGAACAACGTAACGACTATGATAAATTTTGATATGTGGCTTGAAAGTTTGTTGTCAGAGAAAATGGCATAAAATCTCAAGGCCATTATTCTATGGCAGACTGCATTCAATAAGCTTGGAAAGTGGGTGGGTGTGGGTGGGTATGACATCCGGAAAGTCACCATAGGTGGGTGTGGGTGGGAAAAGCCCGCCAGCGCAGAGCGTGGGTACCCAGTGGGTACCCAACCAGGATCCCATGTAGGGCTCTGGTAAGCAACGTCGAAAAGTTGTCCCAAACAAAGTCTGGTTTTTTTATTTTTGAAATATTGATCTTAACCTGACCCGATTTTATAAACAGATCGAAAGTTCATACTCGGATCTGACCCTTCGGGTGACCGGGTTCACCCGACCTGACATGGTAACCCTAAATTTATCGGGCCTAGTTCCACAAGGGCGGTTCGTGCTTGCCCTCCTGGAAAAGAAGACAAGGGAGCCAAGGTGATGTTACGTGCGGGTGAGCATAGTAGAGTGGGTGTGACACGGGACTCCTACCCAAGTGCAAGCTGGTCAGGTGTGGAGCGGTGCGCACCAATAGTGGTCAAGCGGTGCAGGTCATGCGAGATCGGCAAGCGGAGCTGCCCTAGGGTTTGGACCGTTCGGTTTGAAACGTCCGATGCAGATCTGAGCGCAGGAGCCGTAAATCACGGGATAGACAGACGGCTGGGCTACAGGATCTTGCGAGCGCGAAGGGGGGTAGGACTACAGGAGTTATGTGTCCGGATCGGTTTCGGGTTTATGAGTCAACTCAAACCCGATCCGGTTTTTGAAACGATTTGATTTGTTAAATCCGAACTCAATCCGTATGACAAATAGGTTGGCCCTAACAAAAAAATTTTGGATCGGAATGTCCAATTGTTTCAAATATTAATATATATATATATTATATATATATATATATATATATATATATATATATATATATATATATATATATATATATATATATATATATATATATATATATATATATATATATATATACCATGTTCATGTAAGAAATAAATGCATCCGTATGACAATTAAATATCTGCATAAAATAAGGAGATGCCCGTGAACCATTATTTTGATCTATAAATATTCTGTCCAATTCATCTTTCTTTTATCTATAATGCTTGGCTTTGTTTGGAGTTTTAGGGCTACATTAGTTGTATATTGGAAATAAATCTATCATTTAAACACCCATAAAAATAGATAATAATTATTTAAACAGTGCTTGTCTTCTATATTTGTTATCATTTATCTAAAAAAAATTAATTTAAGACCGTCTTAGCTGTTTGAAGTAAGAATACATTATTAGAAAATAATAAAATAATTATTTTTATTATTTAATTGTGTATAATTAGAGTCATTATTGGCTTCAAACTTCACAGGCTCTCTTAAGCCTTCCTCAAATATAATAATTTTGATTTCTCACTTAAGACAAATAAAAAGGAAAATTACAAACTCTTAAAATTAGTGTTATGTCTTAAGCAAATAATTGAGTCATTATCATTATAAAAGCATCTTAAATTTGTTTAGATTGCGGTATTTCTCTCATTTCAATGACTACCTTAACAGAGTGCACTAACTTTTCACATAGTATGCGGCCATTATTTTCCGAACAACTATTTGTTATAGGGTTTATAGTAAAAAGTCATAAATTTTATTTTTGTTCGATGACATTATTGGTATTGTTGCATGTTAGAACGTTTGAGGTGATAAAAAGATAGAGAGTTTAATATTCTAGCTTCGTACAAAGATCCAATACACACGGATAAAAGAGAGGAGTGCAGGACTTAAATAAGACACTGAAATTTTATATGAAAAATCCAAGAAAAAGAGGTCTAGTTGAAATGATTCAACTAGTATTTGTATTTGATTACAATTAAAACTCTTTCTCGAGGAAGGCATTGATAAAGTATATATTACATTGTTGAAGTTTGTGAGAGCCCTTTAGCAATAATCCAACATAAATGAAGTTGGGCATCAAAGTTTGATGTTGATGGTGTGCATCAACCCTGTAAATGATAGCATCTAGACATTGAAGTGGCCAATCGACACTAGCTAGGAGGTTGTATGTAATGCCCCGAGATCTGTGTAGCGAAAGGATTCATCTATTTTTTTTTTTTTTTTACGGTTTCCTCATCTGTTGTTCATATCAATCCATACCAATATATATCCAGAGCAAGAGATAATTACATTACAGAAAAGAAACAGCAGCGGATACTATAATTCACAAATAATACAAGAGTCAAGGTACAGCCAAAAGAAAATACTACACTAGCCATACAGGCTACAAAAGAAAGCCTACCAAAGCTACAAAAGAAAAGCTACAAAACTCGGCAGAAAGATCGTCAAGCTGGAGGCCCTGCACCTGAAATCATTAACCACATATAATGAGCTTACAAAGCCCAGCAGGTCACCAAAGCCTACAACTGAAATCAAAGCACGACACTGAAAATAATATGCAGGTTAATCAAATCAAGTCAAATCAATTAGTCGAACATGATCAATGAGTCAATGCAATACAGAAATCAACAGTCAATAAAACCAATCAATGCAGCGGCAGGCAGATCGATAAATCAATTCAATCAATCAATATTCGTCAATCAAAACGATACGGTCAAATCAGTACGATCTAATCAATGAAGTCAATCGAGAAAATGCGATACGAGACAATGAATCTATAAAACAGTCCATACGGAGTAGAACAGTAGCGAAGGCAAATCTATCAAATCTATAGGCAGTAGTACAATGAATCTATACGATGTCCATATCCATGCTCAATAATACTCATGCTCGGTAATCAATCGATGAAATCAGTGAAGTCGTATCAATCAGTAAATCCGATCAATTCCAATAAAGCAGAAATCAGTAAATCAGTAAATCCGTCAATATCAATAAATCAATCCGAAATCAATAAATCAATATGGATCAGAAAATCTATGCGATGCAATACCGAAAAAAAAGAAAAAAAAAATAGATGAATCCTTTCGCTACACAGATCTCGGGGCATTACATTGTAGGCTGATGGATTATAATTGGGGAGGCGACGATAATTAAGGGATAATAGTCAGCATAGATGGAGATTAGAAGACTATAGTATGCATGCAACAGATGTTGAAGGACTGTAGTTGGTGGGAGACAGATATCGAAAGGACTGAAATTGGTAGGTAACATAGATTGACAGGATTTAGTTGGATGACGATAGTTTGAGGATTGTAGTCTGACGACGTCAAAGGGTCGTAGTTGATGGGTAATAGAGGTTGAAAGAACCATAATTTGGTGACAATATTCAGATGATCATAATCGGATGACGATGCATCTGACATAGGTGCCATTTTCTTGTAGATAGATCAAAGAATATATATATATATATATATATATATATATATATATATATATATATATATATATATATATATATATATATATATATACACACACATGAATACTTCGGCATCTTGCATTATTTGTTTTTCAAAGAAAATCCAAAAATATTAATATCCATCATAATTTAGATTTATTTGTAATATTTTGACCTTAAAATTTTCTTATTTTATGACCAAAGTTTTTATTATTAATATTAATTTTTAGCTGATACTCATAACAAAAACATAAAAATTGACAGCTAATACAAACAGTTAAATTATCAAAAAATCAGATGAAGGACAATACAGAACAACATTTTGGGCCTGAGCCGCTTTGGATGGACCCGATCCACCGATCCGCTCGCTCCGCTGCCAAATCCAACGGTGTCACCTATTTCCCGACACATCTCTGCTGCAAGATCTCAACCGTTCGTACCATTCTTCACGGCCCTAACGTGTTTCGTCGGCAACTGGCAATCCCATATTAAACTGGACCCGTTCGCACGTGCGCTGTGCACAGCCAAAATTTTTTTTTTTTTGGGTTAAAATGAGAGTGAAGTACAAATTTATTCCACTATGTAAAATAAATATAAATTATGAATACAAGAAATACAATAAGTATACTCAATTGTATAAAAAAAGAGAGAAAAAGATAGTATATCTATATGTGATATATCACTAAATTTCGTCTTGATCTGACACAAATCTTGATGCAAATAGTAATTGAAAACTTTCAAAATTAAAATTGATACCATCCAAATTCTGACTTCAGCAAACTTATAGTAAAACTGAATATCTTAGAAATACACTCAACGACACCAAATTCGACTCAATCCGAGCCCAAACAAGTCCAAATCAAAGACCCAAAGCGCATTCGGAAGGTTCAAACCATAATATGAATTACCAAACGGTTTCCAAATGTGACATGCTTATAATCAAATCGAGCGGCTCGGCGAGAAAAATCCAACGAGCCCAAGATCATTGAATTCTGATATCATTAAGGCATTCAAATGATCATTAAACGGTCCACGCTCAAAGGGACCAATATTGGCCGTCCTTTCAAACCACTCCTATTTTGACCTTGATCCTCCCCATATTTACAAGCTATGTCACTCTAAAAAAACTATAAATAGACCCTCATTTTTCACATGAAGGGGGATGAATAAGAAGGAAAGGAAGGGAGGAGTTTGAGAGCTCTCTTGGCGTCGACCACCGCCGGAGTTCTTCACAAACACTGCCGGAATTCTTCCCGACCACCGACGGACTTCAGCCAGTCTGTCGACCGCCACCGGACTTCTATCAGTTCGCCAACCCTCGTCGGACTTCCGCCAGTTCGTCGACCACCACCGGACTTCCGCCAGTCCGCCGACCATCACAGGACTTTTGCTCGTCCGCTGATCACCGTTGGAGTTCTTCCCAACCATCGACGGACTTCCACCAGTTCACCGACCGCCACCAGACTTTTGCCAGTTCGCCGACCATCGTCGAACTTTTGCTCGTCCGCCGATCATCAGCGGAGTTCTTCCCAACCACCGACAGACTTCCACCAGTTCGCCGCCGCCGCCGTACTTCTTCCAGTTCGCCAACCACCGCCGGACTTCTGCTAGTCCACCGACCACCATTAGACTTCATCCAGTCAACCGATCGCCTCTGGACTTCCGCCCGTCCGCCGTCGAACTTTTGCCTGTCCGCCGACCATCGCCGGACTTCCGCCAATCCTCCCAATAACTGTCATCTGATTACGGTCATCCTGACCTCCGTCTTCGCCGACAATGGTCCTTGCAACCCCCCGTCAGCTGCCGACTATGATTCTTCCAACCCCGTCACCCGTCGAATATGGTTCTTCCAATCTACATCGCTCGCCAACTACGATTCTTCCGACCCCCGTCAGCAGCCAAATATGTTCTTCCAATCTACATAGCTTGCCGACTATGGTTTTTGCCGCCCCAAATAAACATGTCAACATTGATTCATCTAACTCCCACCATGTAATATAATATGTATGATGCATATTTGCTACATCGAGCCAAGACCTTCCTCTTAAGGAAGGGCCTCAATTGTAATAGACTGCAAACACTAATGAATTTATTCAAACTGGGCCAGACCCCGTGGTTTTTCCCCCTTTTCATGGGTTTCCACGTAAAAACTTTGGTGTCTCTTATGAACGTTACACCCTCTCCTCTTTCTGCTTGTGTTCTGGATCTTTGTATAAAGCTATGACATTACATTTTATATTTGTCTAATGCCGCGAATATTTCAGGACGTAACAATATGCATGGCAAAGTAAAAAAAAAAAAACTACAAAGAGCACGACAAAAAAAGGCTAGGCCAGAAGGCTGCCAAGCTAAAATATACTCATAATGTTCCAAAGTTGGGCATACCCAATAAACAAAATTGGCAACGGTTACCCTGACAACCCAAAGGCCTTCCACGAATAGAGACAAGATTGGTAGCCATGAAGGCCACACAAGGGACAAAGCTAAAAAATAAGATGCACAACATTCAACATGGTCCACCAGCTTCGAATTTACAAAGCAAAAGAAAGGCAACCCATCATACAGAAAAAATTAGGGAGAACAACAACAGCCACTAGAGCCCCCGACCACCTTCAAAACAGAGACAGCATGAAGCCCAAAACTCCAACAAAACCCAAGCCAATCAGCATAGAGATCCAAAAACACAGTGCCAAAGCATGAAGCCAGAAAGAAACCCAAAAAAAAAAATACAACAAAGCCAACACCACCCAGCTACTAAAACCAGCAGGCTGCACCCACCACAATCACCCACACAATAATGCCAACACCACCCAACTATCAAAATCAACATGCCACACCACCAACCAGCAAAAGCACTAAAAGAGGAAGCTCAGGCCAAACTAGCAGGACACACCCACCCAAAAATTGAAAGAATAATAACAAGTCAACATAGAAATCTCCTGAGATCATTGAAGTTGTTCTTGCAAGAGATTTTAAGCAAGATTGACTTTTCAATGTTTGAAGAAACTGTAGATGAGATACTGAAAAGGGAGAAGTTATTAAGTGCTCACAAGAAAATAAGAACTCCATTAAGTTTTACAGCCTTCAGCCAAATCAACGATTATTGAGCTTCCTATTAGGAGAAGTTATTAGGTGCTGATGCCTGACAAGTTAAGTAAAAGGTAAATTTTATTTATTTATTTAAATTTTAAATTGGATCTGAGTTAAATTATAATTGAAGTCAAATAAATTTAATATAAAATGAATTACTTTTGAATCGCCTCAAATTCAACCTCTCTATTTTTTTTTCTGATGATTTGATCTACCAAAATCAAAATAATGCAATAAATAAAGTTTGAGTCACTACGCACCCCGTCCCAAACAAAGCATCAATTGAAGCTTCATTTGAGAGAGCTTTCTTACTATTTTCTAGTACAAAAATAATTTGAACTAAAAAAAATTTGTACTAAAAAGTTCTTTCAAAAGACTAAAAAAGCTGTTTAGAATACAATTTAAACACAACTCCCCTTGGCCTATTGGTTGAGAGCTTAGGCTTCCAACTAAGAGGTCCAAGGTTCGAGTCCATGTGTATGCGTTGTGTGTGTGAGTTTGCCTTAAATGGCCTAAATGTCCCAAAAATAAAAAAATACAATTTAAGATGTTAAATCCTTCTTTTTTAACATCATAAAAATTCTAGCACATAATAATTTATATTTAAAAATTATTTTAAATAAATCAAATGAAATAAATAATAATAATTTAATTAATCTAAACGATTTTTTATATTTTGAAAACAAATACATTAGTAAAATTGCAATTACTATTTCTAAAAATTTTATATTTTAAAAGCATTTAACGAAGCGACCCAAAATCGAAATCAAATGAAGGGAAGCCCGAAAGCATTTACCACGCTTATCCCCCTCCTCGGATCTCGCGCACAACAAGACGCCTAGATCGTCGCATCACCGCCGTCCGTTCTCGACAGCACCTAGCTCGTAATAACCCGGGGCTATTTAAGTAAATTCCGCACCACCACTAAAGTGCGCCCACATTCCTAGTTAACCTACGCTTTCCAACTATTTAACCGCCCACACAGTCCAGCGTCTTCTCCCATCTGTCGCTCTCGCCGCACTCTTCTCTTAATTAAGCTCTGGTCGTCTTATCCATTACTCACCGGAAAAAATGGCTTCAACGCCGGCGATGGGTGATCCATGCTTCGACGTAGACAAGCTCAGCTACGAGATATTCACAATACTGGAATCTAAGTTTCTTTTTGGCTACGATGATCCAAAGCTCTTTCTCAACGAATCCTCTCCTGAAACCCCAGCGAAGAATCATGCCTCACCGAAAATATCATCCGGCAAGGTACGCATCCTCTCCATAGATGCAATTAGCGATTGCCTACTTGCCGCAGCCTTCCTCGCCCGCATTGAATCCTCTCTCCGCATCCAATCCGGAGACCCCGCCGCTGCGATCGCCGATTTCTTCGACATTGCGGCAGGTTCAGGCGCTGGAGGCGTCATTTCCGCCATGCTCTTCACACGTGGTGTCAACGGCCGCCCTCTATTCTCCGCGGAAGAGACCCTTTGCTTCCTAGCCAAGAATGGCCTCCCATCCACGCGAAAGGGGCTTTTCCGTGAATTGATGCGGCGGCCCTTCAACGGATCATTCCGTAAAATATTTGGAGAAGCAACACTGCGTGACACTGTGAAGCCCTTGCTCATTCCTTGCTTTGACTTCTCCACCGGCGCGCCGTTTCTTTTCTCGAGAGCGGACGCCGTGGAAACTGACGGGTACGATTTCCGCATCAGAGAGATCTGTGCTGCAACTTGCGGCGCCTTGAAGGCTATGGAGATGAAATCCATCGACGGCCGTACGAGAATCGCTGCCGTTGGTGGCGAGGTCGCAATGGCGAACCCCACAGCGGCGGCCATCACGCATGTGCTTCACAACAAGCAGGAGTTCCCCTTTGTCTCCCGCATCGAAGATCTCCTCGTTCTATCGATCGCCGGCGTAGCACCCGAACTCGCAGGCAGATCATCCCAGTCTACGGCGCAGGCTTTACGGATTGCCGGGAATGGGATGGCTGACACGGTACGTCTAACCCATTCTTCTCCCGCCAGTTGTTTTTCAACATTGCAGTTTCGCCCTCACAACTTGCCAAGTGATTCTGAATTGACTAAAAGACCCCTCTACTGTCTTTGTTCGTTGCTCAGGTAGATCAAGTGATCGCGATGACCTTTTCACAGAACAGGACAAACAATTCCAACTACATCCGTCTTCAGGTTTAGCCTCAATTTCCATTTTTTTTCTAACAATTTTATGTCATAATTTAATGATAATTATGTATCAATTAATTATATATATATTTCCTTAAATAAAAAAAAAAATACAGGCTCATGGCCTGGGAATTGAGACCTCCAAAGGCTCAAATCGAGATGCAAAGCAGATAATGGAAACAGCAGAGGCAATATTAGGGCAGAGGAATGTAGAATCCGTGCTCTTTCAGGGGAGGAAACTTTCACAAGAAACCAATTCAGAGAAGCTTGAGCGGTTCGCAGCAGAACTGATTGAAGAACACGATAACAGAAAGAAATCTCGAATTCCCACTGTCTTCATCAAGCAGATAATGACTCCGAGGACATCTTCTGCCACAACGATCACCAGCACCACCTTATCGGGTTCTCCCCGACCCAATAGCTCACACTCTTAACACGATAACACGGAACCAATCTATGTTGATTTCCTCATCTTCTAATTTTCTCCTGATTTCCCGGAAAAGTGCTGTGCTGAGCGGGAAGGTAGTTTGAGAGTGGATTGTTAGTTAAAAAGTTGAATAACTCGTTTAGGTAAAGCTGGAAGATGCTGTCGTGTAGCAATTATGGCCGTAATTAGTTAGCTAATAAAGATTCTCTGTGCCATTGCTTTAAATAACGGCTGAGGACAGAGCCCCCAAAAAAATTTAATCCGAGATGGGCTAGTAACAGTGTGGGCCATAAAAAAAGGCTTGGGCCGGTGTCCGCCGAAACTCGCGGCGACGGTCTCTACGTGAGGTCCACTACGGCCCACCGTACGACCCCATTGGGCTGTCCGAGTTTGCGAGTTTCGGGCCTTTAAGCTATTGGGGTGGCCTGCTCGCACGTGTGGTTTCTGCTCACGAACCCGCGCTGGGCGCGCCACGTGGGAAATTAATCCGGGCATGTGACACATCTCGATGTTTGTTCACTGGATTAGTTTTTGGGGCGGTTGGCGCGCACGGGTCGCAACAGGGTGTGAATGCGTTATTTAATGGCGAATAAATTTGCGTGTGACGAAGTTGATTTTTAGCGAAATTTTTTGAAGGACAAAAATATATCATTTTTTAAACTGGGAATTAGAGAATCTCTAAGTTTTGAGAATATTATATTCAGTTTCAGATATTTGGTAACTATTCCAAATGAGCCGTACTTTCCCTTCATAATAAGAACATAAGCCTTCATTTTATGCACCACTTGATATTTAATTTTTCATAAATTCAACTGTATAACGTTATTTCTTGACTTATACTAATCATAATATTTACGAAATCATCATAAAATTTACTTACTTGAGAGCAGAGAGAAGGCAAAACCATCCAGGAAGGATTCTCTCTCCACTTTTATTTATTTATTTATTTTTTATTTTGTAGTTAGCAATCAGAATTAATTTATGTTGCTTTACCCAAAAATCTCTTTGGAATAACGAGGAGAGAGATGCTTCTATCTTTTTTTCTTTTGTTTTTGGTTGGAATCCTTTTACATTTCCTACCTTACCTATTTTAGCCTTCATACATTTTAAAAATTCTTACTTGAAAATAATTTTTTCTAATTGTTATAAAAAAGTAACGAAAAAATAATTGCCAAACAGAAATTGTGGTTGCGAACAAAAAAATAAAGCAGTAAGAATACTGTCCCAAACGAAACCTTAATCTCTAAAAGTACTAAAAGTACCTAAGTTTCTCTTGCTTGCACCATTTGTATTAAGGAAAGATGCCCTCTTTCTTTGTTTTTTTTTTGTTTTGGATTATTTGGCAACTTTACTTGACAATCTCATTTTCTTGATCTATTCTTGTTTTTTAAGGATGTTAGATGATGACCTTAAGTTATCTCATGATAAATATTCAATGGAATTTTTTGGTTGAATTTTTCTCATTAATATCTCATTGCAAAATAATACTATTCTAAATGCTATAATTTCAGGCTCAATTTGGAATATCAAATATCAGTCATCTTTATTGTCATCTACATGATCCCAATTCATATTGTTATATCACTCCGGTGGAAGATAAGATTAAAGAGAGTCGTCTTAGATGGTTTGATCACATAAAACGGTGGCCTTCCGATGACCTGGATAGGAGAGTAGATGTATTATATGTGACTTATGTTAAGAAAGGTAAAGATAGGCCTAAGAAAATTTTGTTAGAAAATATTAGAAATTTCAATGTTGAATCTAATTTAGGTTTGCCTTTGTTTTTTCCTTGCAAGATATTTCAATTAGATTGTAAGACAATAATTAAAACAATTTTGGATAATTATTACTTATAAAATTAAAAAATACATATCTCCTTAACAAAATTTGTCTTATGACCATTTAAAAATATTTTATTTTATTAGAAAATTCAGCTTAAGATATCTTAAATTTATCTTTTCCTTGTGCTCAATTGTTTGGAGTGAAAAGAATAAAAGGGAAGTTTTCCTTATAATTAAGATTTAATTGTTTCTTAAAATGAGTAAAAATGACAGATATAAAAATAATATTATTGATCAACTCTTAATTAAAAATTTAATGAATAATTTTATTTTATCTTAACATAAAAAAACAAAATTCATTTATTTCAACTCCCAATAGAGTATTAAGAACTCTATAAGATAAAAAAAAAAGGCTTTTGGTTTAAGTGAGACATCCCAAAGAGAAAATAAAGGCCTTATCAATTAATGGTACTTTGCTAATAATATTGTAGTACATATATTCATAATGGTTATGTACCAAAGCTTAAGGTATGGTCCACCACTCCACCATTTGGGACACCTCAACCATCCCCTTCAACTCTCCTCATAAATACTCAATGAAATATGGAAAGCTTTGTCTACATTAACTATTGTTTTGCATAAGTTAATGATATTAATTTTCCATCATAAATGTTAAAGAAATGGTCCCATAGTCAAGTACATGTTTAGCTAACCAATATTGCTTCAATGTGTGGATTATAACTAAGTTAGCTCAAACAATTAATGAATGAAAACTACTACTTTTTATCAAATCTAGCTTAACAAAATGGAAGCCATTTCATGAATGTCCCAATGATGTCCATTAGGAGAAATTATTCTGTGCGGACGCCGGATGCAGCTGTACGTCTTGATGCTACACTATTGAGCGATATCAAGACGCGGTATAATAAAAGGGTGACATTATGCATTTTGATTGGTCTACGAACAGTGTTCGATGTCTACATAAAATAATTTTTTGTCCACCATTAGATGTCATTTGAAATAGGTTTTTAATTATTTTTGTGATAAAAATAGTCAACAAAAATTAATTTTGATTTTGATGATAACTTTTATTTATTTTAATTATTGTTTCCGTTAAAATATTTATTTTTCAAAAAAGAATTATACTTCAAAAAAATACCTTTTAATTGTAAAAATAAAAAAATTCACGAATCATAGGGACCAAGCTAGCTATGTTTGGTTATTATATATATATATATATATTTTATTGTAAGATGATTAGATATATAAAAATAAATATTTATGAATCTTAATCAAGGAACAAAAACAAGACTGGCATGATAATAAATAAAGTGAATAATAAAAAAAAATTCTTTTTAATTGTAAAATCAAATAAAATGTTATTTCCCTAATTTACATTACCTACATCTTATGTTTTGATTTAGCTTTTAATTATAATAAAACCTTGATCACTTTCACATTTTTAATCATCACAAACATATATTTGCTCAAAGGCTTCTTATCCTTTGAAGATAAAGGCAAAATGTTGAATGAATGCATAAAGCTGGTGCTCACAAATAGGAAGGTTGATTTATAAGCTATTATAAATTACTTCACCTTTGATTTTAAATGATACATAGGGACCAATCTAGCTAATTTAGGGTTGTGAATTTAATGGAAAAAAGTAAGTAATTGTTAGCAATGATCAAATTTAAATTTTATGAAATAAGAAATAATTTAAGCTCATTTGAATAATTAATAAAACAAAATATCACAAATTTCAAGTTCAATTCAAATTCAAATATACTCGAAATCGAATTGATTTGAGCCTTGAGCTGATTTCAAGTCAAGTAATTATAAGACTCGAGTTGAAACAATATCAACCGGAAGTCGAATGATTCTCGTTGTTTATAGAGTTCATCTATATCTATTCATAAAAATTCAACCAAATATGAGGGACGAGTTTTTTTGGGACAAGTTTTTTATTATTTTTTAAAATAGAGTTTTAATGCAAAAATTTAAATTTTTGTAAACTCTGTATTAAGAAGTCCCAAACGAAGTCATAGTCTTGAGCTGATTTTGATAGACCCTATCAATTCTAAACTATTTGCCAGCTGAAAATTTTGCTTATGTACTTTTCAGGCTTCAATGGTTTGAACTTTTTGGTATGTGAATGTTTTTTTATGTCGGTTGGTGAATGCTTTTCTAGGTTTTGAATTAAAGTGCAAGATTTGGTACAAATATGAGGGCGTGGAGAGCAAATTCAATGTTCCTTTTTAGTGGTCCTCTTTCTTGAATTGTTTTCCCACTTTGAACCAAAATCATAATAATTTTCTTCATTTGTAAGAACAACAAAAAGTTCAAATTTATATGAAGTGAAAATTTCTTTATATATATATACAGATTTTCAAATTATAGTGAGTTATTATTGCATTATAAGGTGATTGGGTTTGTTTGGTTATAAAGGGGATCCCATTGCACACTCATTTTAGTAGGTTTTATGTCCCTATCTTTAGTTAATATCTTAAATGCAAGTTAGTTTAACCATTCAAAATTATTATGAAACATTTATTTTGTCTCATTAGGAGCACTATCATAGGCTTTTTTTGACTCATGAGAATAATAATAACAACATCAAGTCTTTATCCGATTACGTGGGGTCAATTGTATGAATATTTTTTCTCCATTATGATCTATTAAGAGTAAAATTCTCCTTTAATCAAATTTTTTAAAAAATATATTTCTAATACTTTCTAACCGAGCCTTTTTTAGGTCGATCTCCATCTTTCTTAACATAAGTACTCTGATCTAATAAATCTAATCTCTTAACTGGATTATTGGAAGGCCTAAGTTTTATGTGACCAAACCATCTAAGACGACTCTCTATAATCTTATATGCCATTAGAGCTACTCTAACCTTTTCACGTATATGCTCATTTTCACATTCATCCACATAAGCATCCTCATCTCTATAATACAATTTAATTTTATGCTTATCTTTTAATGACCAATATTCTGAGCCATAAAATAGAGATAATGAATACAAACAAAATTTATTTATTTTAGCTTATCATAATGACATTATTCAGCCACATCTTCATAAAAATACAAGTAATTATGCAGTGCAATACATCTTTTCAAATAAATAGAAAAAAAAAAAAGTAACATGAAATTCTGACTTTTTAATACGACCAAGCAAATATTTTTTTGCTTAGGAAAATCAATTGCACAGGTTTATTCCTTTAATGTAAGGTTGGTAAGGGGTAAAAAAATTATTACAAAAGATGATCAAAATAAATAAAAATAAATAATTTTATTTTCAAATAAATATAAAACATAAATAATTTATATTACATATATATCATCATCAACAACAACAAGCCCTGATCCTACTATGTGAAGTTGACTACATGAATCTTTTTTCTCCACTATTATATATTTCACAAAGCAAATTTTATGAAAGACATCAAAATTGAAAATCAAAATAAAATTTAGAACAAAGTGGAGAAAATGAGCTCTACAAATATTAACAATCTCACATTTAGAGATTTGTTTGTGATGTGTTTTCCTGAGATAGAAAATCAGTTATGAGAGTTCACGAAGATTTTGCAATGCTCCCTCCATCAATGGCAAATCTATCAACCATTGCCACAATGTTTAGCCTTATTTTTTATGTTATTCAGGCAAAATATCTGATGGCGTCAAATCTATGTCATTAACATATGTGAATTTGAGCAGAAAGTTACTAGGAATATTCACCTTTGTCTTAGGCTTTGTTTGGGACAGCTTTTTTACTGTTTCTTAAAGCAGCTTTCTAACATAAAAATTATTATTTTTTTACTAGAAAGTTGCTTTAAGAAGCTATAAGAAAGCCGTCTCAAACAAAGCCTTAGTTGTCTTGACCACCACAAGTCAACCCATCAAGTCCCTTCCACCATAAGTGGACAGACAGGATTTTTTGTCCTAAAAACTCCCATATGAGCTTCTCCCATTGGAAAACATTTAACATAACATAGATTTACTTCTGAATCTTCAATCCCCAATTTTCCTCACTAAAGACTGAGCCCATATGAGCATGTAGAACTTCAATGACAATATAATTACTTGTTGTTTAAAGGATTTGTTCAGGATAGTTTATCCCCACACATTCGAGAAATTATTCTGTGCGGACATAGGACCGTCCGGAGGCAAATCAGAGCGCGTCATGTCATCTGGTACACAGCCGCGGTACACAACAAAAGGATGATGTGACGTGCTCTGATTCTCCTACGAACCACGTCGAGTGTCCGCACAAAATAATTTTTTCACACCCTTTGCTATTCTTACCTAAAAAAGGAATGGTACTTCGCATTAATATGCGGATAGTCGTGTCATCAACAAGATAATCAAGATTAAATTTCTCATACCGTGACTTGATAGATGTTATCTATATTATCTGATATGGTATACACTAAGATTGATTTAAGAAGCAAGTATTATAAAATCTACATGAGTAGAGGAGATGAATGAAAAAATAACTTCAAAATGAAGTATAATTTATTCGAGTAGCTCATGATGCCATTTGGCCTAATCAACACTCCTAGTATATTCATATGAGTGATAAATCACATCTTGCACATCTTTATTAAGATAACTTTAGTTGCATAATTTTAATGACATTATTATTTTTCATTAAACTAGGCATGATAATAATATAATATCCATCATTTGCAACCTGTTTTAAAAACGCTTCACCAAAAAAAGAAATATTCTGACTTCAATAATCTTATGAAAACATCTTTACAGACACCGAGAAAACATAGACATTCAAGAATACCTATTTACAATTTTAATGGACTAGACACCTTCCATTAAGGTTCATATGTGAATTTAGCCCTATCATGACTTCAATCACCCAATATCTCAAAAAGGGTGAAATTTGTTTGGCAATTGGCATAGCTAGGCAGCTTCTAATGCTTTTTTCAAGATTAAGGAGTTTATGATGTATTCATTAAGTGTTAAAGTTACTATATTTCAACAAGATGTTTGAGGTAACCTACAATTCCTCTTGAGTTAGCATTAAAGTTTCCTCATGTGAGAGAGGGTTATCTAATCATTTTCTTCAATGAGAAATTAAATGATGTGCATCAACATTATTCATTATATGACCATGAGTTTCAAGTTTTCATAAATTTTGATGGATGAGATACTTTAATGGAAGAAGTAACACGATTTTGCAATATTGTTAAAATTGAAGTTCTAAATATAAGAATTATATTTAAATCTCGGCAACGGTCAATACGGAGAAGTGAAAAATAACAAACTAAAATTATTATAATGTAGATTTATTTAACAGAGTTATTGATATGCATCTCTAAGAACTGAATAATCAATTCTCTGAAGCTATGTATGGCTCCAATAACATTGAAGAAACACTGGATACATTCTTATGATCACTCCTTAGCTCCAATTCCTTAATTCCTTACTTTCTAGTTATACTTATCAAGCAATTTTTTTTGCATGTTAGTTTCAAGGCTCACAAAATTATAACATTAAAGTTTTTGTACCTAGTAAATAAGGCCATTATAAGCTTTGCAGATCATTCTAAGAAAGAAAATTGTTCATGACCAAATCAACAAATGCCAAGAAATTGAGTGACAGAAAAATGCTTTTAAATTCGTCCGAAAGGTGAAGATGAAACAGAACTTTGTCTCCAACTTACCTGTTACGTATCTATCAAGGCTGTCATAACCATAGAGCTCATGTCCTCAGCTAAATTTGCAGAGCAGTAAACTTGAGCTTGATCACAGCGCTGAGACATAACGAGGCAAGTAATTTGAAAGTCAGCAATGTCACAGAAAATGAATAAAAAAACGGAATACAAATGGAAGGAAAAATAAACCGAGTACCAAAAAGAACTACAGAAGATGGAGCAGCCAGTGTGAAGCTAAAAATTTGGCACTATGGGCACATAAGCATAATACAGTGCATGCAGAGGTCATCAATTGCGTTAAAACTGTGAAACAAAATTTGGAAACAGGATTTCAGCTCCATGAACACAAGACTATCTGTTGACGGAGGTTTAATAATGGGATATAGTAATTTTTTAAGATTCCATAAAGGATATGACAGCGTAATGGAGATTCTAGACAAATGCATTTAACAATTCAGAATCCATAAGAACCGAGCTCAAACCTCTTAAAGCCACCGTGTTCGATGATAGAACAAAGACATCCACAATGAAGATAGAAGCAAAAGGAAAATCCCAGACCTGCACTAGGGAGAGATGAGACAAACTCAAGAGGCGATAATTGATAGCTTCTGAAATATGAGGAATGACCAAATGTTATCTTCTCGAGTTAATAACAACAACAACATCATCTAGCTTTTATCCTACTATATGGGATCAACTATATAAATTCTTTTCTCCATTGTGTCACGCTAAGAGTCAAATTCTCATTTGAATCTAATAAAGAAATTAAATTTCTAATACTTTCAAATGAAGTCTTTTTAGGTCTACCTCTACCATTCTCGAGTTAAGTAATACTTAAATAAAGGATTGCATGTACCATCATGGCTAAGAAGAACATCTTAAAGTAGCTTGAAACAAGGACAGCCAACAAGATTTCTCTGTACCTAATAAAATAAAAAAATGAATCACTTCAATGACAAAAATAAGCTTACTCATAGTAATTTATGAGTGAAAATTTAAACAAATACCAGAAATAATGTTAAGCCAATACGACATTTAATTGCTAAAGAGATATCCATGTCCCCCTCCCTCCCCATCAGCATGTACAAGTTTGGCGGGCAAAGCTACCATACTTGCACATAGTTAAATGACTTTTAATTTTCCTTGAAAGAAAGTCGATTTTTGGATGAAATAGTTAAGGATGCAATTATAAAAGAAAAGAAGTACAAACTAGGTTGCAGATGGGGCATGCATAAAGAAGTGAAGAAACAGAGTAAAGTGGGAAACGGGATTAATGTTACAATGCAAGTGGTTGCGTACATATAAAAATTAGGAGTTACTTCAATAAGAGTTTGCTTAACTAAATCACCACAAAGGTCGCCAACATAAATGAAAGGCAATCACAAACACCATAGCCAGCCAAAATAGTAGGTCATGATGGTAACAGTAACATCCGCAACTTCAGAGTAATAGAAAAAACTTTTTATGCTAAAAACTACAGCTATACCTGCATATATGATAATTCAATCTGAGTAGAACCCTAATACCAATCCACAAAACAGTTACAAAGATAAGATTTCCAATTAGAACGTTCAGAAATACCTGCAATGTTGAACATCGCAACAGAATATCCAGATTAAATATAAGATGTCGCTAATTCATGGGGGAATAAACATACAAGAAGAAGAACCTTCTTCATTTCATTAAACTATACCTTTAAACATGTCCAGGTGAACTCCAAACTGCTCCTTGATGAGTCCCGAGTACCTTTACTTCGAATTAAAAGTGACACTCTGTCTTTACTTGTTAAGCTGTCTCAATTCAAATGAGAGGCATTGTATACAAAGTTTTATATTACACTTCAGAGCTAGATTGAAAGGATACATGCATCTAAAATAAAGTTCATTAGACCTGATTTCAAGGATATACCCTACAATAGAAAATTAGGACAACTGAGCATAAGAAGGAATTCATGTGCTACAATCGAACATTAAAGAAAACAACTGTTAAGATATATTGAATAAATATAGGGAAGAAAATTAGAGTATTGAAACCAGTATGCTTGAGATTTAGAGGGAAAAAAAGGATGGCGCAGTTGAAGTAACTATGAGCCATATATGGCCTACAAATCCATGAAAACACAGACAAAACATCACGAACAAGTAGTATGAAACAATATGCCCATTGACGCTTCAGAGGGGATCCAGCAGTGAGCCAGTGACGTCATTGTAAAGATGACAAAAATGGGCCATCATGGATGCTCGGTCAATGGTAGAGAAGTGTTTGGCACTAAACATGTAAGTTGTAAATTCTGCCTACCTAAGATGGTTTATAATTGCTACGTTCTACGCCCGGTCAAAGCCTCATTTTTTTTTTTTTGTGATCTCTACTCAATGCATCATTTAAGTTCTATTAAAAACCCCATATCTAAGACGTATGGTGTCAACGATAATGTCAAAAAATTTGAAGAATAAATATTTGATACCAAAATTTAAGAACAAAGAAGATATTTAATATTGCTACCTATGAAGAATCGGACATGTAAGTCATATAATGAAGATATAGGAAAGAATATTGCTACATAGAATTAGAAAAATTACATCAATTTTTAAAAACCAATTTGGCTTCATACAAGAAATATCAATTATCAAAAATTATTGTTATGTTAAGACAATTTAAAGAAATAAATAGAGAGCAGCAAAAAAATAGATTATCAAATATTTTCTATTAATCTTGAGAAAGCGTATGAAGGAGCACTAAAATAATTGATTCAATATGCGTTGAGGGAAGATAAATTTTTGTCTATATAGGGGCCCTTATTTATGATAACTATGATGCACCAACACTTCTCTTTAAAGAGCTATGCAGTATCTGACATGTATCGGACATGACACGTCACACCAAAGACATGTACTAAAAATAAATTGGTCACACGTATCCGGCACGCGTGTCTAAATATTTTATGAATTTTTTTTAAATACAATTTATTGTCTCTCAAATTTTTATTTAATTAAAAAAAAAAATTTATATTTCCTATCCAAAGCTCCAAATCAATCGTCCGCACTAAATACCTAGTTCCCTGAATATTCCCATTTTCATCTCTCTGGTAGGGTACATTTAGGATTTCACAATAATGTTCAATGTCATTTTAATATCGACATCCAATGTTGTCACAACATCAGTATTTCAAAATCATCTCAACATCAAAGTCTGATGTTGTATTGAAATTGATGCTCGAAACCAACAATTTCTACACACACAGTCACACCCCTGTGCTTTCTCGGCATCTCATCTTTGTCCAATATCAACTTAACATCGACAGTTAATGTCATCTCGAAATTGATGACATACATAATCTTGGCATCAATGCCCATGCCCATTACACAACAATGATGACAGACAACCGAAAGCATTGTCATCTCCCCTCTTAATGCCTAACACGACATCGACATCTGACTCTCAGCATTCTAATATTAAATATTTTAAACATAAATTCTTGTTAAATTACTTAATATTTCTCAATTATTCTTCATATTTTACTTAATCTATTTTTATATTTAAATATAAAAATTATAATATAATATCCAACCCATGTTTGTGTCTTATATTTTCAATAATTGATGTATCCCATGTCCATGTCATGTGGTGTCCATGTCACCTAGGTAAATATATCAGCTTGTTTTGAGCTAAAGCATGGGGAATGAGAATCTTGTTTAATAACACCAAAGCTTGAATAAAGTGGCTTTCAACCTTTAACATGTTTGATTCTTGCATGAGACATGTGATTATTAGAAATTTAGATGGCAACATAATCATCATAATTTTAAATCATAAGTTGAACCATTGAAAAATCAAATTCTCTTAAGTGAGTCTAAACACAAATAATTTCACATATAGTGTCATGACTTTGAAACTAGTCCAACAGCAGATAAGGATACCATTATTTATTTCTTACTCTTCTATGAGACCAAGTTACAAATATGTAATAATCAAATATGAATTTTCTATCATCAACTGATCCAACATAATCAAAACAAAAAAATGCTTCCACATTAAGGTGCTTATTCTTATTCAACAATAGTTCATTCCTTTTTTACTTGATATATTTAGGAATATGCAGACAACTTTATTTTTTTTTTTAGAGTATGAATGGTTGGTTAGCAGCTCCGAAAACAAGGACCTAACATGGTGATGGTATGATATATCAACTTTTCAAACTACCTATGATAATGAGAGGCATACTAAAAAAATTTCCCTTTATTAGCAATATTATGAATTTCACGTCAGCAGTATTGAAATATAAAATCCAATTTCCTCAAAGCTAGTGGTATATTTTCTTTAAAACGACAAAGCCCCTTTCTTATAAGCAAATTCTATTGCTAAAAAGTATTTGTAACGATCTAGATCTTCGGTCATAAAATACTTTTGGCGATAGTGGCGATAGTGTTTTGCTTCTGTAACCCTTTTGATCGCTCCCTACATCTAAATTGTCTTGTTAAAAAGCCAAATGAAGTGTCTGAAGAAAGTTGTGTACTTTTGTTTACTTCTACAAAGGCCAACCTCAAGAAAAACTTTGTAAAATTTATCAATCCAAACCCTAAGTCTTCATTTTAGATATAGATAGCCTTGTGAAGATTAAATACTTTGATCTCCCCCTAAACTGTATACCCGGGTAGTTGTTCCATAAAAACATCTTAAGCTGGATTGACATAAAGAAAGGCATTACTTACATCCTTATGTAGCGATAGCAAATCTTGATTGATGGCGATAGAAAAAAGAATCAATATAGACTTTAGTGGAGGGTTGTATCAGGTAGTCGATAGTCAGTGTAAAATTTGTCGAATATTAATGACATGAATCCTTTAAAAAATTGTGTTAATGCTAGGGCGTCCCCCGGAAGCGATGCGCTGTATGGCCTGAATACAGTAACAAGTGTACAAGGACCGCTGCACTGGCGCCCGGGTGCAGTGTTAAATAGGCAAGGGTTCCCACATCAAGAACGAATGTGGGCAAAGAAGCTAGTCAATGATACTAAAAAATATGAAACTAAAATTAGGATAGGAACTTGAAATATAGGTTCACTTACAGGAAAATTAATGAAATTAATAGATATTATGTTTCATAGGAAGCTAAATATTTTGTGCATTCAGAAAACTAAATGGGTTGGATAAAAGGCTAAAGAAATTGATAGTTTAGGATTTAAACTTTGGTATTCGGGTAAGAGTCATACAAAAAATGGTGTAAGTGTTATTATATATAATATTTTGAAAGATAATGTTATAAAAATTAATAGGATTGGAGATAGAATTATAGCTTTAAAGATTGTTGTTGATGCTAAAATTGTTAATATTATAAATGTTTATGCTCCTCAAGTAGGTTTGGATATGAGTCCTAAATTAAATTTTTGGAATGACTTAGAAAAATTAATACACCTTGGAGAATCCTCCAAGGGATCTCGTCATTAGCCGACCTCTCCAAAAGAAGAGACTAACTTCGATTGTAGCCCACTGGTCGAAGAAATCTCCTTGCCTAATCAAGAACCGGAGATTCAGTGGCGTCGCCACTCAGAGATCCGAGTACTGGAATGAGAAAATGAAGAAAAAGAATACATAAAAGAAGAGGAGGAATATATCAAAGGGGAAGAAAATATTGATGAATTTATGGAAGAAAATCTGGAGGAAGAAATGGAAGATATCATGAACCTCGAAGTCGTCTATATGGTAAGACATACACATGCTATTGATGATGTCTACCATGATGATGGCGGAGATGATGGAGATTGGCAGCCACAACCCAGGCAAGTACACCAATGCGAGACTGGTTCGGTCACTGGCGGAGGTGATCGGTCTCCAAGAGAACAAGAAACAAAAGACGTTGAGGAGAATCCCTTTGATGACCAAGACACCACACTCGCTGACATGAGAAAACAGCTGAGACGACAAATGAGGGCTAAAGATAGGGAGATTTCTCAACTAAATGAAAAGATAACTGAGATGATGACCCAAATGGCAGCAATGATGCAGAGAATAGCTGTCGATGGCGCCATGCCTAATCCTCCAGCTGATCCTCCGAATCATCGAATATCTCAAGTCTCAGGAGTACGGGGCACTCCTGAGCACGTTCATGAGGCTCAGAATATAACTCGCCAGCCTACTCAAAACATTGCCAGCATCTCCAAGCCTGTAACGGCTACACAGCTCGAAGGGATAATTATAGAGAATATCAAGGCTATTATAACCATTGATCAAGCAGAAAATTAGATCGCAAAGGTCGCTTGTACCCTACTGAATACGATCAAGTGCCATACCCAAAAGGATATTCAGTCCCAAAATTTCATACCTTCAATGGCACTAACAATCCCCGACAGCACCTAGCGCAGTTCAAGGCCTCCTGAGAGAATACGAGGAGAAATGATGCTCTACTCTTCCGACAATTCTTTAACAGTTTGATAGCAACTGCATTCGAATGGTATGCCGAGTTGCCAAATGACTATGTAAAAACTTTTGAAGAATTAGAAGTCATATTTGTGAAGAGATTCGCCAGTGCGACCGAGAAGATTACAATCGACGACCTCGCTTTAGATAAGCGGATCAAAATACATAACTCGTTGGCGTAATCTAAGTATGAAATGTGAGCAACAATTTGAAGAAGAACATGCAGTGCAATTATTAATGGGCAATATTGATGACAATATGCAACCCTTCTTATGCATGGCTACAATCACCATATTTCAAGACATGCTGGATAGAGTGGCTAAATTTGAAAAGCTAAACTTGTCAAGATTAGAGGGCCACTCTGATAAGCCCAAGACCTTAGAGACAAGAAAAGGAGAAACTTACTCTGCATCTTCTCTCAGACCGAATAGGGGGAAACAAGTGATTTATGATGTAGATAAAAGCAAGCAACTAATGCAGTATCAAGAAAAACCTAAACAAATCTACAACACTAACCCTCAACCGAAGCTTATACTCGGGGGCAATGATAAGTCACGAACTTAACAGGTTGATGGAGAACGCCCGAGGCAAACAACAGGAACTGGTGATAGAATATTCCCATCTCTAAAAGATAAGATGAATAAAGAATATTCATTTAAAAGAGAGAGTGTCGTCAAGTTATTCCGACGTGCATTAAAAGCAGGTCTAGAACTGCCAGAGTGCAAGAGGTCAGAAGAATCAAAAGAAACTGACTACCCAAATTACTGCCCGTATCACCAAGTGCTCGGTCATCCCATTGAAGATTGCTACATCTTCAAGGATTGGGTCGAAAGAAAATATCGAAAGGGAGAACTCACATTATCAGATAATGTGTTGGTTATTCCCAAAAAAGAATCAACACGGGTAGTTACGACTTCCTCCATACCCCTAGTTGAAGAAAGAAGAAAAGAAAAGAAGCTAATTCAAGAACGGAGACTGCAGTTTCTAAGAAAACTATGAAAATGCTGAAGCAGCTTAAGGGTGTCCTAGGTATGAAATGGAAGTCTCCCACTGAGCTGATGATATATCCTAAAGCGCTGCCTGCAAAGTGAGCATTCACTTCCAAACAACTTTCTAATCAAGCTGGAACTTCAAAGTCTGGGAAGGTGAAATCCTCCAAAAAGAAGCCCAAGTTAAAGAAGCCCAAGGAGAAAAAGACAACAACCTAAAGGGTTATCGATAGTTTGGATGAATACTACCAGACCGTGAGACGCCCTATTAAGCTTGCTGATTTTATGGTCGAACTCAAAGTTGAGGAGAAAAAAGAGGCCGATGAAGATCCACTCCCCATAGAAACTTGTCGAGTTATCTCGACAACACCAGTAACTCCGTCCATAGAGGAAAAGGAAGCACCCTCTGAATCCTGTATGATGGTATCGCCAATGGATTACAATGTGCAGGAGGATCTGTATTTTTCAGAAGATGATGAATTAGAGCCTGATATGACTTCGCAAATGAAACAGGTGAATTTGGGCAATAATTCTGAATCAATGGACGAACCTCTAGATGAGGCAATAATCGTTTCTGAAGACAACGCACCGTTAGATGAGTCTGAACAGGAGGAAATTGTCCAAGTGCAATTGAGGAGTGGTAAAACACTACCATCTCCACTAAAGAAAGGGATTCCTAATAAATACAAAGGGAATGAGATTGTCGTCAATGAAAATATTATTCCCAATGACTCTAGAAAAAAGGAGGCTTCCGCTAAAAGGATAGATTATAATATTCTATCCCATCTAAGAAAAATCCCAACACAGCTTAGCATATACGATGCTCTGGTGATGTCCAAAGATCTTCGAGAGACCCTGATTAAAGCTCTCAAGAACCCTGAAAGATATGAGGCGTATTTTGCTGAGCCTAATTTGACTTAAGTTTTGCAAGCTCGGAATGAGCCAATCATTATTTTTGCCGAGGATGACATGATGCTTGGAACGACAGACCATAATCGCCCTTTATATGTTACTGCAGAGAGTGACGGGATAATAATCAGTCGAATTCTGATTGATCCTGGGTCATCTATCAACCTTATGAGCTTGAAAACACTAAGATCACTTTGTCTCGATTACAACACCTTAGGCAAGACAAATTGATAGTGCACGACTTCAATGAGAAGGGGCAAAAGACCCTTGGATCATTTATGCTTCCTCTAGTGTTTGGGAAACTCCATATCGAGGCAAAATTCCATGTGATTGACGCAAACACCTCATTTAAGGCGCTTCTAGGTCGCCCGTGGTTGCACGATTATGGCATTGTCCCATCAATACTACATTAATGTATAAAGGGACAGGCCTTGACAGATTTTCTCGTTGCGCGTCCTATCCCGGCAGACTCCCACTTAATGATGACCTGCCTGATGAATAAATCATGCAGGTTGAGGAAAAAGAGAAATTACCATTCTGGGAGATGTACTTCGACGGGGCATCGTCGATAAGACCTGCCCGACCTCCGAATCTTGCTGGGCCCAAGCTGGTATCGGCCTAATTTTCATAGCACCTGAAGGAGGCATAATGAGATTTTCGTTCAGTCTAACTGAACCCCGAACCAATAATGAAGCTAAGTATGAAGCTTTAATTGTGGGACTAGAAATCGCAATTAATGTCAGAATCCAAAATCTCCGAATTTTTGGCGACTTTCAACTTGTAATAAATCAAGTCCTGGGGGTTTACAAGATTTACAAGCTTGAGTTGGGCCATTACCACCGGCGAACCCTTGAGCTCCTGAAACAAGTGTCAAATGTTGAAATAGCTCAAGTTCATCGGGGGCAAAATGGCAAAACTGATTGTTTGGCCAAATTGGCCAAGGAAATGGCAAGTACTAATGAGGAAAAAGTCTATATTCATCGGAGTTTACAACCGTCGAATCCTGGAGCCTGCTCTATTACAATTCCCGAGGGCAGAAGTACCTGATTCAGATCAGCAAGAAATACTTCAAGTTGATCCTCAATCTCTCAATCAAATCATTATGAAAAATTATCCGGAAAAATATTATATGGTCAAGAGACGTAAAGCTAGTCAAGCTTCAGAATCACGGTGGAATTGTTTAGATATTGAAGTCAAAAATAATTGGAGGCAACCATTCATTGACTACTTCAAAGAAAACAAGCTCCCGACAGAAAAATCTATGGCCGCACAAATTCGAAAAAGGGCACTATGATAGGCATTTGTCAATAAATCAAGTCCTGGGGGTTTACAAGATTTGCAAGTTTGAGTTGGGCCATTACTACCGGCGAACCCTTGAACTCCTGAAACAAGTGTCAAATGTTGAAATAGCTCAAGTTCCACGGGGGCAAAATGGCAAAACTGATTGTTTGGCCAAATTGGCCAAGGAAATGGCAAGTACTAATGAGGAAAAAGCCTATCTTCATCGGAGTTTACAACCGTCGAATCCTAGAGCCTGCTCTATAACAATTCCCGAGGGCAGAAGTACCTGATTTAGATCAGCAAGAAATACTTCCAGTTGATCCTCAATCTCTCAATCAAATCATTATGGAAAATTATCCGGAAGAATATTATATGCTCAAGAGACGTAAAGCTAGTCAAGCTTCAGAATCATGGTGGAATTGTTTAGATATTGAAGTAAAAAATAATTATAGGCAACCATTCATTGACTACTTCAAAGAAAATAAGCTCCCGAAAGAAAAATCTATGGCTGCACAAATTCGAAAAAGGGCACTATGATAGGCATTTGTCAATGACACGTATCAACGGATTTTTGACCAGATGTGGCTAAGGTGCCTAGGGACCAAGGAAACTGACAAAGTAGTGACAGAAGTCCACGAAGGACTTTGTGGTACACATCAGTCAGGTCCTAAAATGGCTGCTAAAATCAAGAGGATGGATTACTATTGGCCAACAATGGTGATAGATTGCATTGACCACGCTAAGAGGTGCCACGAGTGTCAGATTCACGGTGATGTTATCCACCAGCCGCCAAATCTACTGCACCCAACAGTAGTATCTTGGCCGTTCGAATTCTGGGGCACAGAAATAATTGGTCCGATAGATCCACCATCGTCAGTATCGTTTTATTCTGGCAGCAACAGACTATTTTTCTAAATAGGCAGAAGCGGCTCCCTTCAAAGAACTCACGTCTTAGCACGTAATTAACTTATTTACCAACAACATGTATATAAATTCGATGTACCGCGCCGCATGATTTCACACAATGGCACAGCATTCAAGAGCATTAAAATATATAAATTTCAGACAACGACACAAATTTGATTGGCGATATTCATCGATATACAATCCAAGGGTCAATGGCTTGGCATAGGCCTTTAACAAGACGCTGGTGAAACTGTTAAAGAAGATCCTCACCAAAAATAAAAGAGAGTTGCACATTAAACAGGTGGAGGCACTATGGGTATATCATACTACTTACAAGACACCAACTAAAGCAACTCCCTACTCACTAGTGTTTGGGGTTGAAGTCGTATTGCCACTAGAAATCGAGCTGCCATCACTTCGTGTAGCTATCCAGTACGATCTAACTCATGAGCAAAATGCTCGATTGAGAATGAAAGAACTCGATGCCCTTGATGAAGTTAGACTACAAGCTCAACAGAATTTAGAGATTTATTGGGCGAGGATGACGAAATCATTTGATCGAATGGTAGAAATCATTTGATCGAATGGTACATCATCGAGCATTTCAAGAAGGGGAATTGATACTGGTGTTGAGAAGGCCAATCATCCCACATCGAAAAATTGGTGGAAAATTCATGTCCAATTGGGAAGGCCCATTCGTCATTGAGAAGGTGTACCTAGGAGAAGCTTATCAATTGATTGACATGAATGGTCAAAGGCCCATACCACCAATTAACGGTCGATACCTGAAGAAGTATCATGCATAGGGATAAACATGTGTGTAAAATGTGTACTTTGCATGTATATACTAGTATATATATGATATATATTTCAAAATTCTCTTGTAATACAAGAATGCATTTCGGAAAACAAATGGGTTCATCTTTATATATTTAGCAAAATCGATATCGCGCAGCATGCCGAGATCCTCGAATAAATATTTAAAACTTTGAAATGTCAATTTTGCAAAAAAGGGGTCATTTTTTATATTTATCCGAGTCGACATCGTGAGGCATGCCGAGATCACCGAATAAATATTTAAGACTCTAAAATGTCAATTTTACAAAAAAATGGGGTCATTTTTATATATTTATTTGGGTCGACATCGCGCGGCATGTCGAGATTCCCGAATAAATATTTAAGACCTTGAAATGTCAATTTTGCAAAAAAATGTCATTTTTATATATTTATCCAGCTCGATATTGCACGGCATGCCGAGATCCCCGAATAAATATTTAAGACTCTGAGATATCAATTTTGCAAAAAATAAATAAATAAAAAGTTGAGACATTTTAAATATTTATTCGGGTTTACATCGCGCTCCATGCCGAGATCCCCAAATAAATATTTAAACATTTAAAATTCAAATCTACTTAATCTTGAAATTCTTCCTGCGATGCAAGGCGCATTTTAATTATTTATTCGGATCGACATCGCATTGCATACCGAGATCCCCGAATAAATATTTAAAATTTTTATAAATCTACTTCATCTTAAAATTCCTCATGCGAGGCAGGGGGCATTTAAATATTTATTCGAGTCAAATCGCGCCGCGTTTCGAGATTCTCGAATAAATATTTAAAATCAAATACAAACATCCCTTTAAATCAGGATGCGACAACTTTAATTATTAACGCATATGTGGGTGATTTTTCTGAAGTCCGAGACACCTCTCCTTCCAGTGTACCAAGATTTCAAAAGTCAGAATAAGAGATTTTTGTGAATATACACTCTAACAAATTGAACCGGAAAACCTTGAAGTCTTTCAACAGCCTGAACCTTAAAGTTCGAATGGGTGCAAAGGGCCGAATCCAACACGCGTAAACATGGCTTGATTGCTGGCAGCTCTGTCTATTGAACACGCCATAAGAAAGGCCGTTGTAGCGAAACCCCACTTCGTCAACCCGTTAGTAAGGATTGTAGAAAGAATGAAGGTTAATTTGACTTGACGAGTCCTAGTAATCGTAGTCCACAAGACTCTTAATTGGCTGGAGAATCAAAATTCCAATGGAAGAGAGGAGTCCCGAGCACCTACCAAATATGAGTAGATTCCAAGTATTCAACCACAAAGGATGACTTCAAATCAACAAACTTTAGTAGATTCAGTGTCAGGGAGCGCATTTCTCACAGCTCAAGTTTGAAGTCTGAATGAGAGAAAAAGGTCCGATCCAACACGCCCAAATATGACCGGAACGCTGACAGTTCTGCCTACTCAACACGCCAAAAGAAAGGCCGCAGTAGAGGGACCCCGTTTCAGCAACTAGAGGACAAATAACTACTAAATCCTAGCTCTCCTAATCTGATGAACTCAAGTGACTCGGATTAAAAGTCTCCTCAAGTAGTTAAGGATTAAAATGCTACCCACATTTGGTACTATCAACTGAATCCAAAAAACCTATAAATCTTTCGTCAAATCTGCCGCACAAAGCATAAGATAGGAGTAGCCAAAATTTTCAAAATTTAAGCTAAATCTAACGGCTACTGATTCTAAGTAGTGGCTGAGGCGACACTGCTCACAACTACCCTCAAAGACTGGAGGCATTTTAAATATTTATTTGGGTCGACATCGCGCAGCGTGCCGAGATGTCCAAATAAATATTTAAAATCCCTAGTGATACCAACAACACAAGTCTAAAACTCAAGCTCAGTGTACAACTCCAACACAGCTCAGAGTAAAAAAAAAAAAGAGAAAAAAAAGTCCATATATATATAAATATAAAAATCATCATGAGTTACAAGTACATGGAGACTGAAGACGCTACAAGAGTCTTCCTCCAGTACCTCCTGCTGCAAAAATCGATGGCGCTGCTCCTCTATCTAGTAAGACAATCCCGTTGGCCATATCTCTCATGTACGTGAAGCGCCCGGGACACCACCTGCCTGATGTCCCTCCAGAGGTCCTGCACACGGGCTGTCGGACTGTCTATCTCCTGCGCCATGTCAGAAGAACTCTGACGGTGTCTTCTCAGAGCCTCCGCACTGCTGCCAAGCCGATCATAAGCATCATCAGCCCTCGCTCTGCAACTGACAACCACCCCCTTTAAATGTGAAAGTGTGACCATGGACTGGGTGATTGAGAGGGAGCTCAGTTGCCATATACAAGACTACCTCGCGACACACCGCCTCCAAAAAAAGTAACTCAATGGTGCTCACCCCATACTTGACAAGTAGGCTAAGGAGTTGGTTTGCGGTAGAAAGAAAAGTCATGTCAAGACTCTAGAGACCTTGGGTCAATGCTGGAGGCTAACTTTCTCAGAAGCTGCACCAAGTGACTGCACATCTCAGTCGTCATGGAGGTCGGAGGTAAAAGAACAGGACAAAGAATCTTCTAAGTATAGTCAGCCCCCTCAGGCACTACACGAAGAATCAAAAGCAATCAATATGATGTCAGATAATATTATAATGCATCAAAATGAACAAACTTAAGACAAACGCATACTTGTTGAGGGGCTTGCAGAGTCAGCAAAGTAGCCAGCAGGAACAGAAGAAGGGCCCGCAGCGTCAGTCTGGGGGCACTCAGAAAAAAAAAAAAAAAAAACTCCACAGGTACCAAGTCTAAGGCCGCTGGTGTGTACGAAGGTGCCTCAAGAAACTCAGAAAGAAAACCTGCACCGGCCCCTGAAGACTCCCCAGGACAGAAAGACCCGTAAGAGTACACTGAAAAAGAGAAATCGTCCGGAGGGTCCAGCGTACTGTCTCCAAATAAAGTCTGATCTCCTTGGTCTCTGTGAGCTCTCACCGGAGTCTCCAAATAAAGTGCGAACGTCTACAGACATCCGAGAAGACGAAGTACGCTGAGAGCCGGCAAGTCTAAGCGAAGGCCTGACAGTCTCGGTACGAGGTGGCTTAGGTGTCATATCTGAAGCTCTGAGAGGAGAAGGAACTACGAACCCACCAGTAGTATGGACCTCAATATCTGTCCATGTATCAAGAACAAATTAAACAATCAATATTCAATCAAATTAATAACTAACAAAAAAACTACGGGTGAAAAAATACCTCTCAAAAGTAGCATATGAAAAACCCCTGCGGGACCTATGTCCCCTCGACGACCCAAGCTCCCGTACCCGATACTCGTACCTCCTAGCACCGTGCTCCAAAGCATGTCCAAAAGACAGTCGTACCCACGATAGTCTGGTGTAACGGACTCCTGTCTGAGCAGACGGTTGAGCTAAAAATTAGCTGGAACTTGTTCTCAGCCTCTGTAAGTGCGTCCAAGTCACAGCTGTAATGTAAAAATGAGTCTCTAGCGGAACCGTCCCCATGTGTCGTACATCTGTAACCCCTGGGAGTACCCGCCCGTCGTAAGCTATAGCCTGTGAAAACTCAAACTGGCTGATCACCCTGTTGGGCTGGTAGCCCTCCAACGTCACAAAGCCACCCTGATGGTGACACAACCACCCTGAGCGCATGCTGATGAAGTACTCAGCAACCGTAAAACTCTGACTACGAAGCAGTTGTGCACGTCTACCTCTGTGATCAACTATGTCAACTAGAACTATACCCATCTGGTTGGGTGGCAAGCTAACTGTGTTTAGCTGGCGTACTAAGGCAAATCGGTCTGAGACTGACTACCGAGCAAAGAAGAATAATCTAATCCTCTCTGACTCTAAAGTAGAGGATGCCTAGGACACCTGCAGAACTGTAGGGTACCCTCTCTGTAAGAAGTAGGCTGGAGTCTCCAAACAAGAAATGGACCCTGGACGTGTAAGTGAATCCAGGCGTACAAGTACTACCACGGTAGAACTGAATCTCGTACCGCAAGGGAGTCAGCCACAGAAATGGTCCGTAGGAGGACCCCGTATACTCTGGCAAGGACAGCAGGAGCTAAAGCAAGTCTCTGTCCCACTGACAATTGACTGGCTGCTAAGAGAACGCTGCACCTTAAAGACCCCATCCTGAGTGGAAGTACAAAAGTGCTGAGCCAAAGTGTCAAAAATCCTGCCAACAGAAGTTGCTCGTCAATGTCTGCTAATCCAGGAGAAGCGTAATTGGATGAAGAAGAAGGCTCGGTAGTCTCCTAAGACAGCGGAGTCCCGTGCTGCAAGCCATAGCCAAAAGGGTCGTGTAGTGACGCTGTAGTAGGAGACAGGTGCCTCTCCTGGAGAAGCTACTAACCCAAACACCTATGGGCATGGTGGCCAGGGAGCGCATCTACAAACCTCGTGCCGACCGGAAAGTCTGACAATAGTACTGAAGAAATCTGGGGTAAACATCTGGTAGTAATATTCTGTCTCTCCTGTCACCATCTGCTAATGGAACTCGTTGAAATAACTGCTCATCCGGAGGTACACACTCCATAAAACTGTATCCAAAAACTGGTAGCCCGGAGATCGTCTGTAAGTCTGAAAGAGTGACTGTAAGCTCCTCTGCTCCAACCCAACAAGTACTACGATCGGTGTCCGAAAACTCAACTAGACCTCAGACCAAAAAGGTGGGAAGACGCCCGTAGTCGAACAACGAGACGTACACTGCCTCGTAGATCCCAACCGCTCAGAGAGTCTCCCTATGTGCCTGAAGTACATAGCGAGCCCAGTAAACATAGCCGCTGACGGGGCTCTGAATCTGTCCAACTGCTGAGTCCCTCGGCCACTAGAGAGGGTGACGACTGTACCTGACGGTGGCTAAGTAGGCTCGATTGCCCAACTGACTCGAGTGTGTCTGCTGCTGGCACTAGAACGTCACAGGTACCCCAGCCAACTTGTGCCAAAGAACTCTCCAACGGGTGGCACTCCCCGTAATGCAATCTGAGACTGGTGACCCACCGCTCTGAAATCTCAAAGGCAATAGAACCCTAAGAAAGCTCTGGAAGTAAGGGGAAGCGAGCAAAAAAGTTGTGAAAAATGTCCCGCCCTCGCAGCATGTCCTGGTGTTGCTCCAGTCTATCTCGAACATCAACACTGCCCTGTGGGTCCTGTCTGTCAATGGCCTCCCAGATGGCATCCTCACTAGGCTTGGGAGGCCATTGACAGACAGGACCCATAGGGAAGTGTTGATGTTCGAGATAGACTGGAGCAGCACCATGACATGCCGCGAGGGTGGGACATTTTTCACGACTTCTTTGCTCGCTTCCTTTTACTCCCAGAGCTTCCTGAGGGTTCTGTTGCCTTTGAGAACCCAGAGCGGTGGGTCACCAGTCTCAGATTGCAGTACGGGGAGTACAATCCTTGGAGAATTCTTTGGCACAGGTTGGCTGGGGTACCTGTGACGTTCTAGTGCCAGCAGCAGACACACTCGAGCCAGTTGGGCAGTCGAGCCTACTTAGCCACCATCAGCTATAGTCGTCACCCCCTCTAGAGTGGCCGAGGGACTCAGCAGTTGGACAGATTCAGAGCCCCGTCAACGATTATGTTTATTGGGCTCGCTATATACTTCAGGCACACAGGGAGACTCTTCAAGCGATTGGGATCTACGAGGCAGTGTACGTCTCGTTGTTCGACTAAGGGCGTCTTCCCACTTCTTGGGCCCGGGGTCTAGTTGAGTTTTGGGACACGGTCGTAGTACTTGTTGGGTTTGAACAATTTAGCTTACAGTCACTCTTTCAGACTTACAGACGGTCTCCGGGCTACCAGTTTTTGGACACAGTTTTGAGTAGTGTGTACCTTCGGATGAGCAGTTATTTCAGTGAGTTCCGTCAGCAGATGGTGACAAGAGAGGCAGACTATTACTACCAGATGTTTAACCCAGGCTTCTTCAGCACTACTATCAGACTTTTCGGTCGACATGAGGTTTGCAGATGCGCTCCCGGGCTACCATGCCCATAGGTGTTTGAGTTAGTAGCTTCTCCAGGAGAGGTACCTGTCTCCTACTACAGCATCACTACACGACCCTTTTGGTTATGGCTTGCAACACGGGACTCCGCTGTCCTAGGAGACTACCGAGCCTTCTTCTTCAGCCAGTTATGTTTCTCCTGAATTAGCAGACGTTGACAAGCAACTTTTGTTGGCGGGATTTTTGACACTTTGGCTTAGCACTTTTGTACTTCCACTCAGGACGGGGTGTTTAAGGTGCAGTGTTCTCTTAGTAGTCGGTCAGTTGTCAGTGGGACAGAGACTTGCTTTAACTCCTGCTATCCTTGCCAGAGTATACGGGGTCCTCCTACGGACCATTTCTGTGGCTGACTCCCTTGCGGTACGAGATTCAGTTCTATCGTGGTAGTACTTGTACACCTGGATTCACTTACACGTCCAGGGTGCTTTTTCTTGTTTGAAGACTCCATCCTACTTCTTACAGAGAGGATACCCTACAGTTCTGCAGCTGTCCTAGGCATCCTCTACTTTAGAGTCAGAGAGGATTAAACTATTCTTCTTTGCTCCGTAGTCAGTCTCAGACCGATTTGCCTTAGTATGCCAGCCAAACACAGTTAGCTTGCCACCCCACCAGATGGGTATAGTTATAGTTGACATAGTTGATCACAGAGGTAGACGTGCACAACTGCTCCGTAGTCAGAGTTTTACGGTTGCTGAGTACTTCATCAGCATGCGCCCAGGGTGGTTGTGTCACCGTTAGGGTGGCTTTATGACGTTGGAGGGATACCAGCCCAACAGAGTGGCCAGGCAGTTTGAGTTTTCACAGGCTATAGCCTACGACGGGCGGGTACTCCCAGGGGTTACAGATGTACGACACATGGGGACGGTTCCGCTAGAGACTCATTTTTACATTGTAGCTGTGACTTGGACGCACTTACTGAGGCTGAGGACAGGTTCCAGCTTTTTTTTAGCTCAACCGTCTGCTCAAACAGGAGTCCGTTACACCAGACTGTCGTGGGTACGACTGTCTTTCGGACCTGCTTTGGAGCACAGTGCTAGGAGGTAAGAGTATCAGGTACGGGAGCTTGGTTTGTTGAGGGGACATAGCAAGGGTTTTTCATATGCTACTTTTGAGAGGTATTTTTTCACCCGCCGTTTTTTTGTTAGTTATTAATTTGATTGAATATTGATTGTTTAATTTATTCTTGATACAGTGACAGATACTGAGGTCCATACTACTGGTGGAGTCGTAGTTCCTTCTCCTCCCAGAGCTTCAGATGTGACACCTAAGCCACCTCGTACCGAGACTGTCAGGCCTTCGCTTAGACTTGCCGGCTCTCAGCGTACTTCGTCTTCTCGGATGTCTGTAGACGTTCGCACTTTATTTGGAGACTCCGGTGAGAGCTCACAGAGACCAAGGAGATCAGACTTTATTTGGAGACAGTATACTGGACCCTCTGGATGACTTCTCTTTTCCAGTGTACCCTTACGGGTCTTTCTGTCCTGGGGAGTCTTCAGGGGCCGGTGTATGCTTTCTTTCTGAGTTTCTTGAGGCACTGTCATACACACCAGTGGCCTTAGACTTGGTACATGCAGAGTTTTTTTTTCTTTCTTGAGTGCCACCAGACTGACGTTGCGGGCTCTTCTTCTGTTTCTGCTGGCTACTCCATTGTCTCTGCGAGCCCCTCAATAGGTACGCGTTTGTTTTAAGTTTGTTCATTTTAATGCATTATAATATTATCTGACATCATATTGATTGCTTGTAATTTTTCGTGTAGTGCCTGAGGGGGCTGACTATACTTCGAAGATTGTCTGTCATGTTCCTATACCTCCGACCTCCATGACCACTAAGATGTGTAATCACTTGGTACAGCTTTTGAAGAAGTTAGTCTCCAGCATTGACCCAAGGTCTCCAGAATCTTGGCACGACTTTTTTTCTACCGCCAACCAACTCCTTAGCCTACTTGTCAAGTATGTGGTGAGTACTATTGAGTTACTTTTTTGGGAGGCACTGTGCCGCGAGGCAGAGTCTTGCATCTGGCAACTAAGCTCCCTCTCGATCACCCGATCTACGATTACACTTCCATATTTAAAAGGGGTGGTTGTCAGTTGTAGAGCGAGGCCTGATGACGCTCACGATCGACTGGGCTGCAGTGCGGAGGCTCTAAGAAGACACCGTCAGAGTTCTTCTGACATGGCTCAACAGATAGACGGTCTGATAGCCCGTGTGCAGGACCTCTGGAGGGACATCAGGCAGGCGGTGTCCCGGGCGCTTCACGTACAAGAGAGACATGGCCGATGGGATCGTCTTACTAAAAGGGAGGAGCAACGCCATCGAGCTTAGCAGCAGGAGGTACTGGAGGCAGACACTTCACTAGCACGGACCGTGGAGAAGTTTCAAATCGCTCAGACAGAATTTCAGACTTTGCCTGGGATCACTAACAGGCTAGAGGGTTTACGGGCTCGTCTCTTCTGACACGTCCTAGTTTTTTTTTTTTTGTAGTTTGTACTCTTGTAGCGTATAGAGTCTCTCCATGTACTTGTAACTCATGATGATTATTATATATATATATATATATAACTTTTTTTTTTCTTCTCTTTTTTTTTTTACTCTGAGTTGTACTGAGCTGTGTGCTGGAGTTGTACACTGAGCTTGAATTTTAGACTTGTGTTGTTGGTATCACTGAAGATTTTAAATATTTATTTGGAGATCTCAGCACGCGGCGTGATGTCGACCCAAATAAATATTTAAAATGCCTCCAGCATTTGAGGGTATGAGCAGTGTCGCTTCAGCCACTACTTAGAATCAGTAGTCATTAGTTTTAGCTCAAATTTTGAAAAATTTGGCTACTCCTACCTTATGCTTTGTGCGGCAAACTTGACGAAAAATTTGTATGTTTTTTGGATTCAATTGATTGTACCAAATGTGTGTAGCATCTTAATCCTTAACCACTTGAGGAAACTTTTAATCTGAGTCACTTGAGTTCATCAGATTAAGAGAGCTAGGATTTAGTAGCTCTTTGCCCACTAGTTGCTGAAACGGGGTCCCTCTACTGCGGCCTTTCTTTTGGCGTGTTGAGTAGACAGAACTACCAATGATTCGGCCATATTTGAGCGTGTTGGATCTGACATTTACTCTCATTCAGACTTCAAACTTGACCTGTGAGAAATGTGATCCCTGACACTGAATCTACTGAAGTTTGTAGATTTGAAGTCATCCTTTGTGGTTGAATACTTGGAATCTACTCATATTTGGTAGGTGCTCGGGACTCATCTCTTCCACTGGAATTTTGATTCTCTAGACAATTAGGAGAGTCGGTGGACTACGATTACTAGGACTAGTCGAGTCAAATTAACCTTCATTCTTTCTACAGTCCTTACTAACGGGTTAACGAAGTGGGGTTCCGCTACTACGGTCTTTCTTATGGCGTGTTAAATAGACAGAGTTGCCAGCAATCCGGCCATGTTTATGCGTGTTGGATTCAGCCCTTTGACCCATTCAAACTTTAAAGTTCAGGCTGTTGAAAGACTTCAAGCTTTTCCGGCTCAATTTGTAGGAGAGTATATTCACAAAAATCTCTTTTTCTGACTTTTGAAATCTTGGTACACTAGAAGGAGAGATGTCTCGGACTTCAGAAAAATCACCCACATATGCGTTAATAATTGAAGTTGTCGCATCTTGATTTAAAGGGATGTTTGTATTTGATGATTTTAAATATTTATTCGAGGATCTCAGCATGCAACGCGATGTCAACTCGAATAAATATTTAAATGCCCCTGCCTCGCAGTAAGAATTTCAAGATGAAGTGGATTTATCAGAATTTTAATTATTTATTCGGGGATCTCGGCATGCAATGCGATGCCGACCCGATTAAATATTTAAAATATCCCCTGCCTCACATGAAGAATTTCAACATGAAGTAGATTTGAATTTTTAAATTTTAAATATTTATTTGGGGATCTCGGCATACGGCGTGATGTCAACCCAAAAACATATTTAAAATGTCTCAAGTTTTTTTTTTTCAAAATTCACATTTCAGTCTTAAATATTTATTCGGGAATCTCGGCATGCCGTGCAACGTCGACCCAGATAAATATATAAAAATGACCCTTTTTTTTACAAAATTGACATTTTAGATTCTTAAATATTTATTCGGGAATCTCGGCATGCCGCGCGATATCGACCCGGATAAATATATAAAAATGACCTTTTGCAAAATTAACATTTCAGAGTCTTAAATATTTATTCGGGGATCTAGGCATGCCGCTGGATGTTGACCCGGATAAATATATAAAAATGACTCCATTTTTTTTTTGAAATGCATTCTTGTATTACAAGATAATTTCAAAATATATATCATACATATACTAATATGTACGTGCAAAATACACATTTTACACATGTTTATCCCTATGCATGATACTTCTTCAGGTATCGACCGTTAATTGGTGGCATTGGCCTTTGACCATCCAGGTCAATCAATTGATAAGCTACTCCTAGGTACACCTCAATGACGAATGGGCCTTCCCAATTGGACATGAATTTTTCACCAATTTTTCAATGTGGGATGATTGACCCACCAGGACTAATTCTCCTTTTTGAAATGCTCGATGATGTACCATTCGATCAAATGATTTCATCATTCTCGCCCGATAAATCTCTAAATTCTGCTGAGCTTGTAGTCTGACTTCATCGAGCGCATCGAGTTCTTCCGTTCTCAATCGAGCATTTTGCTCCTGAGTTAGATCGTACTGGATAGCTACACGAAGTGATGGCAGCTCGATTTCCAGTGACAATACGGCTTCAACCCCAAACACTAGTGAGTTGGGAGTGGCTTTAGTCGGTGTCTTGTAAGTAGTACGATACGCCCATAGTGCCTCCATTTTAGTATGTCACTCTCTTTTATTTTTTGTGAGGATCTTCTTTAACAGTTTCACCAGTATCTTGGATTGTATATCGATGAATATCGCTAATCAATTTTGTATCGCTCGACAAACTTGTATATTTTAGTGCTCTTGAATGTTGTATCATTGTCTGAAATCACGTGGCACGATACGCTGAATATATAGACGATGTTGTTGGTAAAGAAGTTAATCATGTGCTCAGACGTGACTTCTTTGAAGGGAGCCGCTTCTGCTCATTTAGAAAAATAGACTGTTGCTGCCAGAATAAAGCGATGTCCTGCTAACGATGGTGGATCTATCGGACCAACTATATATGTGCCCCAGCATTCAAACTGCCAGGATGCTACTATTGGGTGCAGTGGATTTGACGGCTGATGGATAACATCACCGTGAATCTAATACTCATGGCATCTCTTAACGTGGTCAATGCAATATGTCATCATTGTTGGCCAATAGTAACCCATCATCTTGATTTTAGCAGCCATTTTAGGACCTGACTGATGTGCACCACAAAGTCCTTCATGGATTTTGTCACTATTTTATCAGCTTCCTTGGTTCATAGGCACCTTAGCCACATCTGGTCAAAAGCTCATCGATACAACGTGTCATTGACAAATGCATATCGTATTGTCCTTTTTCGGATTTGTGCGACCATAGATTTTTCTGTCGGGAGCTTGTTTTCTTTTAAGTGGTCAATGAATGGTTGCCTCCAATCATTTTCGACTTTAATATCTAAACAATGTCGCCATAATTCTGAAGCTTGACTAGTTTTACGTCTCTTAGTCATATGATATTCTTCCGGATAATTTTCTATAATGATCTGATGGAGAGATTGAGGATCAACTGGAAGTATTTTTTGCTGATCTGAATCAGGTACTTCTGCCCTCGGGAATTGTAATAGAGCAGGCTCCAGGATTCGACGGTTGTAACCTCCGATGAATATTACTCATTAGTACTTGTCATTTCCTTGGCCAATTTGGTCAAACAATCTGCTTTGTCATTTTACCCTCGAGGAACTCGAGCTATTTCAACATTTGACACTTGTTTCAGGAGCTCAAGGGTTCGTCGGTGCTAATGGATCAACTCAAGCTTGCCAATCTTGTAAGCCCCCAGGACTTGATTTATTACAAGTTGAGAGTTGTCAAAAATTCGGAGATTTTAGATTCTGACATCGATTGCGATCTCCAGTCCCACAATTAAAGCTGCATGCTCGGCTTCATTATTGGTTCGGGATTCAGTCAGATTGAACGAAAATCTCATTATGCCTCATTCAGGTGCTATGAAAACTAGGTCGATGCCAGCTTGGGCCCCAGCAAGATTCGGAGGTCGATCAGGTCTTATCGACGATGCCCCGTCAAAGTACATCACTCAGAATGGTAATTTCTCTTTTTCCTCAACCTGCATGATTTGTTCATCGGGCAGATCATCATTAAGTGGGGAGTCTGCCGGGATAGGATGCACAATGAGACAATCTACTAAGGCCTGTCCCTTTAACGCCTTTTGTGACATGTACGTGATATCAAACTGCAATAATAATACTGTCCACCTGGCCAGGTGACCTGTTAACGCTGGTTTTGTCATCAAGAACTTCAGCGAATCGATCTTTGATATCAATGTTATTTTATGAGATAGTATGTAGTGGCAGAGTTTCTGAACTACAAAAATCAACGCTAGACAATGCTTCTCAATTGGGGAATAGCATATTTCTGCTCCAATCAATCTTCGATTGATATAGTAGAGTGCATTCTCCTTTCTTTCTTCATTATGTTGGGCCAATAATGCTCCGAGTGACTCTTCTAGTGCTGCCGTGTACAGTATAAGAGACTTCCCCGGAATTGGCGCTGCGAGAATAAGAGGATTCAACATATATCTTTTAATACTCTCAAATGCTTCCTGACACTCTTCATCCCACTTGAAACGAACATCCTTCTTTATTAACTTTGAAAATGGTTGGCACCTACCCGACAGATTCGATATGAACCGTCGAATGAAAGCTAATTGTCCTTGTAGTGAGCGAAGCTGTCGAAGGTTCTTTGGTGGTGGCATATCCGTAATCGTCTTGATCTTGTTGGGATCAATTTCAATTCCTCGATGACGGATTATATACCCCAGAAATTTGTCAGAAGAAACACCAAAGGCGCATTTGAGAGGGTTCATCTTCAAATCAAACTTTCTGATTCTCTTAAATACAATCCTTAGGTCATTTAAGTGGTCCTTGCGATCAATACTTTTAACAATCAGGTCATCAACATAACACTCGACCTTCTTATGTATTAACTCATCGAAGATACGTGTCATTGCCCGCTGGTAGGTGGCACCAGCATTTTTCAGGCCAAAGTGCATGACCTTATAGCAGAATATGCCGATAGGTGTTCTAAATGTTGTATGCTTCTCATCTTCATGTGCCATCTTGATCTGATTGTAATACGACGACCCCATCCATAAATGAGAACATATTATAATTTGATGTACTGTCCACTAGGAGTTTGGACACCGGGAGCGGAAAGTCATCTTTTGGGCATGCCTTATTGAGGTCCCGAAAATCGATACATATATGAATCTGACCATTCTTCTTCTTTACCAGGATGATATTGGCAATCCAGTCAGCATATTTTTTTTCTCGGATGAAGCCCGCTTCTATGAGCTTCTTGGTTTCAGCAATCACCTGCTTTTATATCTCCAATCTCATTCTTCTTGGAGCTTGCTTGACAAGCACTACCTCATGCTTGATGGTCAACCTGTGAACTGCCACATCAGGGGATAAGCCTGGCATTTCAGAATATGTCCAGGCAAAGCAATCCCTGAATTCACAGAGAAGTTCTTTCATTTATTCTACTTGATCTCCTGGCAGAAGAGAGCTAATGAAGGCTGGACGAGGGTCTTCCTCAGTCCCTAAATTAATCTATTTTAGCTCATCCATAGTAGCCGCATGTCCACCATCTTCAAGCTCTTCAGGTGCAGGCTCGACTCCTACGAGTTGATCATCATAATCGTCAGCTGCATAAATCTCTTCGGGACCGTCATCACCAGATTTAATTTCCCTGCATGTAATGGCACGACACTTCTCTCCTTGAGAATGTCTTCTCACAACAAATCTGAGACCTCTTCTGGCGAGAATCCCTTCTTCGTAGTGTATGAGGATTTCTTCGATACCAAAGCTTTAAGCAAATGTGAAGTTTTTGCAGAGGGGTACAAATTTTGACTTGTTTCTGTAACATCCTCCATATGTTTTCAGTAATAAATCTGGGTATTCTCATAGGCACTAACTCCCTCCGTTCGGTGGGCCTGTAAAGCCAGTCTCGATTCTCTTCTTCTTCGTGCTCTCCAGATTAATAAAATAGGGTTCCCGGTCCACCCCTATTTCTTCGAGGAGGCACATAGAATATTACAAGTTCCTCAACATTATAAACATATCGAGAGATGATTTTCTTAAAATGTTGTGGTGGAATACGCGTAACTATATATTCATTAACTAAAATCGAGATATTATGTATCAAAGTACATGTTGCATATTATTCATGTAGATAGACTCATAGTCGTAGTCATCATCTGAATATCTTGCTTTCTTTTTACCCCTAGCTGTTGATTTGCGTATTTCATGAGATTTAACAGGAATGGCGTCATGTTCATCTGTATCACTCCCTATATGAGGCACATATTTTCTTGATTTAGGAGTGATTGTTGCTTTGGGAAGAGACGGCGTTGCATTCTTTCTTCCCGCTTGCTTCTTCTCATCTTCTTGTTTGGGTCGCCTTACAGCATTTGGATTTGTTGCCCTAGTCTCGAGAGAACTTGACGGCTTTGATTCTTTGGGGATGAAGTATCTATCATCTTCATAAATTTTCATCTCATGAACTGCAAAAGGTTGATATCACCGGAGATTCTAAACTCCTCTCTATCCCTAATGTACTTCATACATTGATGTAGTGTTGATGGGACAATGTCATAATCGTGCAACCACGGGCGACCTAGAAGCGTCTTAAATGAGGTGTCTGCGTCAATCACATTGAATTTTGCCTCGGTATGGAGTTCCCCAAATATTAGAGGAAGCATAAATGATCCAAGGGTCTTTTGTCCCTTCTCATTAAAGTCGTGCACCATTAATTTGTCTTGCCCAAGATGTTATACATCGAGACAGTAATCTTAGTGCTTTCAAGCTCATAAGGTTGATAGAGGACCCATGATCAATCAGAATTCGACTGATTATTATCCCGTCACTCTCTGTAGTAACATAAAAGGGTGATTATGGTCTGTCGTTCCAAGCATCATATCATCATCGGCAAAAGTAATGATTGGCTCATTCCAAGCTTACAAAACTTAAATCAAGTTACGCTCAGCAAAATCCGTCTCATATCTTTCAGGATCCTTGAGAGCTTTAATCAGGGTCTATTGAAGATCTTTGGACATCACCAGAGCGTCGTATATGTTAAGCTGTGCTGGGATTTTTCTCAGATATGATAGAATATTATAATCTATCTCTTTAGTTGAAGCCTCCTTTTTCCTAAAGTCCTTGGGAATAATATCTTCATTGACGACAATCTCATTCCCTTTGTCTTTATCAGGGATCCCTTTCTTTGGCGGAGATGGTAGTGTTTTACCACTCCTCAATTGCACTTGGGCAATTTCCTCCTGTTCAGACTCATCTAACGGTGCATTGTTTTTAGAATCGATCAATGCCTCATCTAGAGATTCGTCTATTGATTCAGAATTACTGCCCAAATTCACCTGTTCCATCTGCGAAGTGATATCAAGCTCTGATTCATCATCTTCTGAAAAATACAGATCCTCCTGCACACTAATCTATTGGCGATACCATCATACAGGATTCAGAGGGTGCTTCCTTTTCCTCTTTGGACGGAGTCACTGATGTTGTCAAGATAACTCGACAAGTTTCTATGGGGAGTGGAACTTCATCGGCCTCTTTTTCCTACTCAACTTTGAGTTCAGTCATAAAATCAGCAAGCTTAATAGGGTGTCTCACGGTCTGGTAGTATTCATCCAAACTATCGATAACATTTTGGGTTGTTGTCTTTTTCTCCTTAGACTTCTTCAACTTGGTCTTTTTTTTTTTTTTGGAGGATTTTACCTTCCCAGACCTTGAAGTTCCAGCTTAATTGGAAAGTTGTTTGGAAGTGAATGCTCGCTTTGCAGGCAGCGCTTTAGGATCTATCAACGGCTCAGTGGGAGATTTCCATTTCACACCTGGGACACCCTCAAGCTGTTTCAGCATTTTCACAATTTTCTTAGAAACTTTAGTCTCCCGCTACTCTTCTTGAATCAGCTTCTTTTTTTTTCTTTTTTCTTCAACCAGGGGTATGGAGAAAGTCGTAACTATCCGGGTTGATTCTTTTTTGGGATTAACCAACACATTATCTGATAATGTGAGTTCGCCCTTTTGATATTTCCTTTCGACCCAATCCTTAAAGATGTAACAATCTTCAATGGGATGGCCGAGCACTCGGTAATACGAGCAGTAGTTTGGGTTGCCAGTTTCTTTTGATTATTCTGGCCTCTTACACTCTAGCAGTTCTAGACCTGCTTTTAATGCCTGTCGGAATAACTTGGCGACACTCTCTCTTTTAAATGAATATTCTTTATTCATCTTATCTTTGAGAGATGAGAATGTTCTATCACCAGTTCATGTTGTTTGCCTCAGGCGTTCTCCATCAACCTGGTAAGTTCGTGGCTTATCATTGCCCTCGAGTATAAGCTTCGGTTGAAGGTTAAGGTTGTAGATTTGTTTATGTTTTTCTTGATACTGCATTGGTTGTTTGTCTTTATCTACATCATAAATCACTTATTTCTCCCTATTCGGTCTGAGAGAGGATGCAGAATAAGTTTCCCCTTTTCTTGTCTCCAAGGTCTTGGGCTTCTTGGGCTTATCATAGTAGCCCTCTGATCTTAATAAGTTTAACTTTTCAAATTTAGCCACTCTATCCAGCAGGTCTTGAAATATGTTGATTGTAGCCATGCATAAGAAGGGTTGCATCTTGTCATCAATATTGCCCATTAATAATTGCACTGCGTGTTCTTCTTCAAGTTGTTGCTCACATTTCATACTTAGATTACGCCAACGAGTTATGTATTTTGATATCGACTCCTCTTTCTTCCGCTTATCTAAAGTGAGGTCGGCGATTGTAATCTTTTCGGTCGCACTGGCGAATATCTTCACAAATATGGCTTCTAATTCTGCAAAAGTTTTTACATAATCATTTGGCAACTCGGCATACCATTCGAATGCAGTTTTTATCAAACTGTTAACGAATTGTCAGAAGAGTAGAGCATCATTTCCCCTGTATTCCCGCAGGTGGCCTTGAACTGCGCCAAATGCTATCGGGGATTGTTATTAACATTGAAGGTATGAAATTTTGGGACCGAATACCCTTTTGTGTACGACACTTAATCGTATTCAGCAGGGTACGGGCGACCTTTGCCAACTAATTTTTCTACTTGATCAATGGCTATGATAGCCTTGATCTTCTTCGTAATTATCCTTTCGAGTTGTGCATCCGTTACAGGCTCGGAGGTGCTGGCAATGTTTTGAGTAGGCTAGCGAGTTATACTCTGAGCCTCATGAACGTGCTCAGTAGTGCCCCGTACTCCTGAGACTTGAGGTATTCGGTGATTCAGAGGATCAGTTGGAGGATTAGGCATGGCGCCACCGACAGCAGTTCTCTGCATCATTGCTATCATTTGGGTCATCATCTCAGTCATCTTTTCATTTAGTTGAGAGATCTCCCTATCTTTGGCCCTCATCTGTCATCTCATTTGTCTTCTCATGTCAGGGAATGTGGTGTCTTGGTCATCAAAGAGATTCTCCTCAACATCTTCTATTTCTTATTCTCTTAGAGAGCGATCACCTCTACCAGCGATGGAACCAGTCTCGCGTTGGTGTACTTGCATGGTTTGTAGCTGCCAATCTCTATCGTCTTCGCCATCATCATGGTAGACATCCTCGATAGCACGTATATGTCTTACCATATAGACGACTTCGAGGTTCATGATATCTTCCATTTCTTCCTCCAGGTTTTCTTCCATAAATTCATCAATATTTTCTTCAAGATTTTCTTCTATATTTTTCTCTATATTTTCTTCCCCTTTGACATATTCCTCCCCTTCTTTTATGTCTTCTTTTTCTTCATTTTCTCCTTCCAGTACTCGAATCTCTAAGTGGCGACGCCACTGAATCTTCGGTTCTTGATTAGGCAAGGTGATTTATTCGACCAGTGGGCTCCGATCGAAGTTAGTCTCTTCTTTTGGAGAGGTCGGCGAATGACGGGATCCCCTGGAGGATTCTCCAAGGTGTCGACCATCGAGAGGGGCGTCATTGTGGGTCTTCTTTGGGACCCATCTTTGCCGTTGTTCGTAGGTGGGGGCGGATCTCCGGGAAGCCATACCGGATGTCACGCCTAGATTTATTTCTCTTCTTCTTTCTTCTTCTCTATGAGGCTTTGGCCTCCAGATTTCTTTTCCCTTCCGCCCGGACCATTCGGCGGCAAATCCTTGAACCCGAGGTTCAGGTGTCATGCCCCGATGTTCACCGCGCGGAGCTTGTCGTTAATATCTTCTTTGTTCAGCTATCACAAAAGACGATAGCCTTTCCCTCGGAGGGGTTCTCCTGGCCTCAATAACTAGCGGCCTTTGAAATTTCTTCTTCATCAGTCCCCTCTCCTTGACTGTCTTCAGTACTCGATGTACTCGGGCTGACAATCGTTCAGGTTCCTTAGTCTTTTGAGGGGTTCGTGCTTCTGGTCGATGCTCCCAGAATGACTTTTTGAGTTCACCAGAAGGACTATTTCTTTTCACCCACTTAAAGTTGGTAAATCTGTTCTAGGTGGGGACATTGGCCTCATGTTCTTGGGCTGGCAGGTTTGATGGGTACACAGGCACCAGTTGTTGATGAGCTCAGAGCTTGGCATTCAGCTTTCTCCTCTGCCTTCTTGTTAGTTTCCCTCCATATGAGGAAGCTTCAGCATTATTCTTCTCGGGTGCTGGTAACCTGACTGGAAGAGATGCGGTGTTTGCAGTCACCACAAAAATCCTTCCTCCAGCTACAACCCTCTTGATGGCCGATGTTTCTGGCTGTGACAGTCGTTCAAACACAAAAATCCTTTTATGAGGATTTACAGCAGCAGGTTGTTGTGCCTATAAATGCGCGCGACCGGTAAGAGCTTCAGTGGTATTAAGTCTTCTGGCAGGCATTCACGGCATTCGCAGCAATGGCGACACTCCTTGCAGCAATTGTCGGGAAGTCAACGCTACCAAATTGGATGGTAACTCCAGTATTTTCAGTGTTGATCAGAGCGTTTGCCAATTGAATGCTGGCTCACCACCTAGTTGAACAGTGAAATGAGTGTTCTGTAGATCCACCTAAATAAATGAAAGGCAAAGGTTAGTAATCAGAATCTGATACCTCACCCCACACTTTCAAAATGCAGACTTACACAAAACAAAAGATAAAAGTATATAACTATTAGCAAGCAATAAAAAAATAATATAAATTTAAGTCTGCTAAATATGCTATCCTAACGAATGTATGAATGATCATATAGAAAATGATTTTAAAATTTTGGTCCGCTAATGATCATTTTAAAAGATTCAAAATTTTAAACACGGATTGATATGGCTGCTACTGTAGCACTGATATGACTAGCCAAATATGGAAAGAGAAACCATTCCCTAGCGTAGTCGCCAGAAATCTGTGGGCTCCGAAAATTCGGCCCCGGCCTCTGCCCGCTCTGTTGCTTTGCTTTTCTTCGGCGAGGGAGTTTTAACGGATTTAAGTTCAGGGGTAAATTTTGGAAGGCAGATGAGTTTGTAGATAAGACACTACCCAGAGATTTCGCCCTCATTTTGTGAGGACTTTATGATCTGAGATCTGGTTTCCTATAGGCGCAAGCCTCTATAGTTAATTACCCCTCCCGATAACGAGAGAGAACTTTCGATTAAGGTTAGTCGTCAAGTGAATACATTATATTCGTAGATACATGGTATCTGGCATAAAGTAGCAGCATGGGCATAGGGATTTGAAAAGTTTGGATTTGGGAATTTTATAATTATACCATGTCTACTCCTTTAACCTGCCTAGGAGGATCGGGTTCAATTTTAATAACTCACGCAGCATCCCTGAACGTCACATGTGTACCAATAACACGCTCGTAGGAGCCCATGCGGGTGTATTATACATTTACCCCTTTTTTGTATCTATGTGTATACAAATTACAGTGCACGTGCAGGGGCATTTTGCAATATTTATAGACGCCTTCTGTTCGCTTGCATAGATGTTGCGGATCCGGTGGCGTGACGTTGTAGATTGTAAACGCCTTCTGTCTGCTTGTATAAGTGTTGCAGATCCGGTGGCGTAACAGCTTCTAAATTGAGTTGCTCGCTGCTTTGTACAGGTAGACTGTCATGCATTACTTATCTGATTTATGCAGGTAGATTGTAGTGCACTAACTAATCTCCTGCTTTGGATCGTAGGCATTTACATTTGGCTTACTCATGTTGCATGTTGCTTGTGGGTGGTACATTTGATGTATAGGAGTCTTCTGCAATAGCTCGTAGGAGTCCTATGCTTGTCATAGTGCTTCGATGTTTGCCCATAGATGATATGTAGTGTATATGACAATTCTCCTATCACGACTTGTAAGAGCTTGCATCTGATGAAACTCTTCTGCATTTGTCTATGAATGGCAGAACATATTTTTTTAACAACTCATATGAGCTTACATTTGTTTTTGTCATATATCTTCACCCTTAAGCCTATAGATGACTAGTATATTTGTTGACCATCACAAGCTCCTTAGTTGTAAGGATATCGTGACATCTATTGCCTATTGCTAATTAGCATTCGTATCAAATTACAAGTCCTCATTATTGTTCAAGTCATGAGGTTCAAATTATAGCATATATTTTTGTATTTTTCATTTAGGTTCAAATTGAATTAAAGCTCTTTATTTCATTTTCAAATTCATAAGTCCCTTCACTTGGTTCAAACCAAGTTCAAATGCATGTCCACAAGTCCTCTGTTTGAGTTCAAGTATCAAACTCAAGTTCACTTGAGTTCAAGTTTATTTGTATTCAAGTTTAAATTCAAATTAAGTGCATTTAATGTTCCTTCAATTTGTAAGTCCAAGTTCAAATAATGTCCTTTATAGTTCAAGTCATTGCCTTATTTCAGATAAAATTTCGACAACCTCCCGATGTCTCACCCGTTTAGGGGAAAAACCAAGAGGCAGCCTACTCGTCACGTCAATAAAGACGTGCACGGTTGGTGTTTGTGAGACACCGCGACAGTGATTTTATTTGTTTGTCATCCACCGCGTCAATAAAGGCGTGCATGAGTTTTTTAAAATCATTTATTTTGGAAAAAAAAATTTTTTTTTGCCCCGCCGTGCTAAGAAAAGTACGCACACGAATTGCCCGCTTCGTTGTAAGCACCGCAACAAGTTCCCTCCCACCACGCTAACAAAAGCGTGCATGGGTGGTCCCTTAGCGCGCTACGAACATCGAATGACTTTTTAGGGGGATTATCCGCCTCGCCACAAGTACCGCAATGAACTCCCTCCCACCGTGCTAATAAAAGAGCACATGGGTGGTTATTCACCGCGCTACGAGTGTCGAAACGAATTTTCCTAAATTTGTAAAATTATTTTCTTCTTTTTTCTTTTTTTTTAACCTTCTTTTCTTTTTTTTTTAACCTTCTTTTCTTTTTCTTTTTTTTTAATCTTCCTCACTTTTTCTTTTCTTTTTTTTATTTTATTTTATTTACGTATGCATCATACATATAAATGTATATATAAATGTATTTGAAATATATATATAGGTAATGCATGCAAGCATTTATGCATATATACACTTATATTTACAATATAAATAAATGCTAGCATTAAATCACATTAATTAGTGGGAATGAACAAAAGTAAATAGTGACTGAATACTTAAAAAGAAAAGGTTTTCATGTATTAATTTGCTGTCAGAAAATCTGACTGGAGTTGGTTTGGGCTCGCTTGTAGGTGGCGAGTGAAGAGAAATGGGCAATTTAAATGGGCCAAAATGTGGAGGTCTGGAGGCTATTGGGACTGAACTCTCTCCCCTTTTTTAATATAAACATACATGTACATGTACAAAAACTCATAGCAATAGTTATGATGCTACCTCTACCAGCCTTGCTTAATGATACCATTCACAAAGATTTTGGAACCATGACCATTCATGCGGAAGAAAATTTGCTGCTATAACCCCTTTTTTTATGACAATAATAGCAATGATACTATTGACACTAGCAACCAAAGCTCATAATTAATTATAATAATGTCAGGGAAGAGATATTTAAATTTTCTTTTATGTAAAAAAAAAGTAATAATAATAAAAAGTGAAACAGAAAACCTTAAATAAACACCACCTCTTCTCTGTTGAAAAGCTGTTGGTGGAGAATGATGTGGAAAGGGTTGTTGTTGGATTGTAGTGGAATGAAGGGCAAAGGTTCATGTGAATGGTAGTAGCAGCTTTTATGAGAATGATATTATCAAAACATAGAAGCACGAGATGGAGTCCGGTACAGGTGCACTTTTTCATGCGAAAGAAAGCGGGTCAAGTGGAGTTGAAAGCTGCAGGAAGGAGTTTATATAAGCTTGGGATGCTATTCGTTAAGACAAATCAGCTTGCAGTCGTGCGATCGAGTTCAACCCACTGTCATGAGGTTGAGAGGCGGACGAAGCTATTTTTTTGTCGTCGGAGACGTTTGGACGTGGAGGTGTCGGACTGAGGCTGACGTTGGTTTTAGAGAGCAGGAGCTAGTTTGGCTGTTGCTTGAAATGGGCGGAGTAAATGTGAAGCAATTTGTGGAACTGGATTCGCGGGAGGTCTGGAAGGATTTGTGAACTGAAAGTTTTGGAACGGGTGCTGTAGTGGAGTTTGAAAACCAGTTGGAGAAGAAAAGTTTGGAGCGTATCTAGAGAATAAAAAAAAACAAACCTTTCTTCAAGGGAAGAATTGAATCTTAAAAGCACCCATTTCTCATTTTAGCATCTGCTCAAAGCTAGCTGTGTTAAGGTCGAAGTGTCGAAGAAAAGTCAAATATTGCTCTGTTCAGTTTCGCTTTAACGGCAATTCGACGCTCTCGAGATCAACCGTGACAGAGCTACAGAAGAACAACACGAGGTAACTACATTTAATTAGAATTGGACCTTTCCTTATTTTGATGCTGGTTCCTTATTTAAATTTTATAAGATAATGGTCATTCTAATGATATATCAATTTGACATTAATTTAAGATGACATACCCGTGCCAAAAAAAATTTTTGACTTGTAATTGTTATCTTGTTTTGCATGTTAATTGTTCCATTTTGCGTGTTAATTGCTCCGTTTTGCGTGTCGATTTTGTTGAACATCAAAATGAGATAAATTGATAGTGAATTTAGGGTATTACCGATGTTCCGGTCGCAACGACGCAGTCCGTTTCGAGATCGGACAACGCCGATGCCTAATTCCTTCGTAACGCATATCTTCACATAATATTTGAATTGCCTTTGAACTTTGCGACGCCACCTCAAACGATCTAATTTGATCAAGTAAAATGTAAACTCTTAATGTCGACGATGTTCCGGACGCAACGGCGCCATCCGTTTTGCAATCGGACATCATTTCGTCACCGACGAGGCTAATTTTCCTCATAACGCGTGCCTTTTGCATCATATTTGGATCGCTTTTTAAATTTGCGACACCACATCAAACGATCCAATTTGATCAAATAAAATTTAGAATCTTAATGTCGACGACGTTCCGGACGTAATGGCGCCTTCCGTTTGTTGATCGAACATCATTTGGTCGGCCTCGCGCCTTAATTTCAGGTGTCAGCTGTCGAGCACATTCTTAGTGAAATTGAGGTCTTCTCAAATTAGTAAAATTCCAACATATGGTTAAATTTGTGATTCTCGTCTTGGCATATATTTTGGCAAGACAAGTCTCCTCGGCATCTTCACATTCCCAAAGTTGTAGGTTCTCAATTGGCAAAGCTCATTCATATTATTCAGCTCCCAAATTATGTACCCACCTATATCTCGTAGTGATCCCAATTAGGACATTGATTAAAAGAGGGAAGAGAAAGCAAATGTCTGAACTTTCCAATCCTCTATAATATACCAAGCTCGATTCGTGTAGCAAATCATATCTTGAAGTATGAAAGACCCCTTCTTTTTACTACCGACTCGTCAAAGAAAATTTTTTTTTATCAAAACATCAAAATAACTCCTGATATCTTTTATAGTCTTTCTTTGAAAACCAAAAAGCTGGATGAGATCCAATGCAATCAACATTCGGGTTGAGTCATCTTTATCAAGTTTATGCTCTTTGGGGTAGTTGTAGGGGTCAACAAATGAATTTTCGGAGCCCACAATCATCAAGCTGATAAAACGCTAACTAAACCAGATAAAAAGTTAGACATGGTGAAGGAGCAAAAAATACATAAGATAATATCAAAGATTAGTTGAAAAACTAATTTATCTATCTCACATCCATCTATACATTGCTTTTGCAGTAAGTCAATTCATGCATAGACCCAAAGAGTCTCACCTTCAACTTGCTTATAAAGTTCTCAAATATCTTAATCAAGTACCAAAATAGAAATTCTCTACCAATAGCATGATACCCAACAAATCGAAGATTATACTGATGAAAACTATGGATGATAACCAGTGGATAGAAGAATCATTTCAACATATTGTACACTCTTGAGAGGAAATCTCATAACATAGAGAAGCAAGAAACAACTGGTTGTTTCAAGATCTAATATTGAATCCAAATTTAGAGCAATAGCCCAAGAAATCTGCAAACTTCTGTGAATCAAAATCATTTTGGAAGATTTAAAACAAATGGGAAGTGCCAATGAAAATATATTAGGACAACAAATCTACCATTAACAATGCTCATAACAATATGATTATACCAAGTATGTAGAGGTAAACATTTCATAAAAGAGAAACTGGAGAGTGCATTAATTTACATTTCATATATACCAACAAGAAATCAACTTGTCAATATATTAATCAAAGAATTCTAAAACTCTACATTTAAGAATATTGTAAGCAAATTTGGAATCGTAAATTTTTGCCATCTAATTTATGAGGGAGTGTTGAAGACTGTGGGGTCCCACACCATGGGACCCACTACTGCATCTTCCTACATCCACACAATCCAATTTTCAGCCTAGGTAGAGGAGTCGTTTAGCCATTAGATCTTCTCCCTCTAACCTTGGATTATAATCCGTGTGCCCCTCCCTTCACCTCGCCATCAACACCCTACTTTCAATTTTATTTATTTATTTTGTGTCAATTATCTTTACTTTTTTTTCATATGTAATATCCTTGGAGAAGCCTAAAAATACCTCTAATTTATGTACAGAAAGTAATCAATAAAATTCAAAATAATATTTAATATTTCTACTTTCCTTAGGCTACATTAAATAATGATGGTGTTGAATAATAATTGAATCTACGTTGATGAAATTTTTTTGAAATTTACCCTTGATGTTATGCTGAATAGCATTGTAGGATTAAGTCTACAATGCTATTCAGCATAAAAATAAAAAATAGATAGACGCAAATCCAATCACACGTAAGAAATAAGAAGTGAACCTGGTGCAATACACAAAAAGTGGAGGACTACTCTTTCCATGATTCATTTCAATGATCAGAAGACATTTGTATTAAATTTTTTGTCAATGTGTTTACAATACCTTTATGTCAATCTTCTCCAAATTCAGCACATTGTACAGCAGATGCCTGAATGCCTTAGGCTTGTGCAATATCAGATCAATAAAAATAATCTAGATAATATAGAAATGAATTCAATTAATAAAGAATACTGTAAAGACCATAGTTCTACTTCATTATTGTGAACGACGAAAGGAATACAAAGTAACTAGTGTAAAAAGATAAAGAAGCTGAAATGAAGACTATGAAACAAAAGCTAGCTGCTACGAAATAAAAGATATATGCATGCTACAGTAAGGGTGTTGACAACATAGTCCCCCCCCCACCAAAAAAAAAAAATGAAATAATTCATTCGTGGAGCCGCATGCGCCATGAATACCCTTTTTTCCAATAAAGAAGACTTTGTTTTTGGGATTTGGTCATACTTGCAACAAACGTTATTTACCAAACACATATGATAAAGTTAATCATAAAATATAGCAAAAATCACAAAGATAAACTGTTATTAATTATTTTCGTGGATGAGCGGCTTCACTATTAGAGACAGAATGTGCATTGAGTATATATGTAAAAAAGTTGGAGTAGCTCTAGTGGTAGATAAGATTAGAGAGAGTCACCTTAGATGGTTTGGTCACACATAAAATGTTGGCCTTCTGATGTCCAGTTAGGAGAATAGATGTATTATATTTGGCCTACGTTAAGAAAAATAGAGGTAGACCTAAAAAGAGTTGGTTAGAAAGTATTAAAAACAACCTCTGTTCATTATATTTAAATAAGAATTTTACTCTTAAGACGCAATGGAGAAAAAAAGATTAATGTAGCCGACCACATATAGTGGGATAAAGGCTTGATTTTATTGTTGTTGTTGGAGTGAAGATTGATAGAAAGTCTTAATCAAAGTGTTAACTCAGTGATAATATATTCATCATGTTAAATAGCCATAATACATCCTATTTTAATACAAATAGGAAGAGATGCTCATGATCAGAACTTCATCCGCTTACTGGCGGTAAGCATCAAACTTATCAGGTTCAAAAACCCTATATTAGAACATTTAGGTTAAACTAATTAATTTAAACCTAGCCCGTAGGCTACTTGAAATGCTCATTCATCCCATCAACCTAAGTATATCCTAATATTTCAGTTGAATGGTGTTATATTGATCTCCAAATGAACAAGAACAACGGGTAATACATCTTTGTGGATCACAGGCATTTCTGACATCTACAATTCAATGAGCAATTTTTTACCATCTCCTCATACCCCACGTAGTGGGATAAAGACTTCTTGTTCTTGTTGCTGCTGATGATGCATGCTAATATATTGCTTAGCTAATTTGTTTTATATGTTTTCGAACAAGTGCTATATTTGACAAAATGACATAAGAAAAAGAAGGCGGGCAACAAGATCTTAAAAGGAAGAGTGCATTGTTAAAAGAGATAACAATTGTCTCTTTCTGAGTGATGTGCCCATTATACAACGGTGGACAGGCAATTACAAAATCAGACAAGTAAAAGAAGGCAGACAATAAGCTGTCAAAAGGATGATATGTCATTGCTCTTAAAGACAGCTATTTTTCCTCACCAGTAATGTACCTATTATGCATGTGTGTGCTCCGAAAAGTCACACATAGCTCTACTTAGGGCTGCAAACGAACCGAGCCAAGCCAAGCTTCAGCCGGCTCAAGTTCAAGCTCGTTTGCCAAAACTATGCTCAAGTTCTGTTCAAAACTCGTTGAGCTTCTTGGACGTTGTTCGAACTCGATCTCGTTTATAACACAGGTGTTCGAGTTCAGCTCGTGTTCGGATTGAGCTCGTTTAGATTCACGCTTATCGAGCGGATCGGCTCCTCCGCACACAAGCACAAAATGATTTTTTTTTTAAATCAAATCCAATAGCTTGTTAACGAACGACAAAGCAACAGCCGATCCCGCCAGCCCGTTGTCCAGCAGCTGCTCTACACATGCCTTTATTTTTATATAGCAATAAATTTTTACACCAGGCAATGTGGGACTAAACTCCACAAGTTTTTTTTTTTTTTTTGGGTTGAGTGTTGATGCCACGGAGGAGAGAGAGAGAGAGAGAGAGAGAGAGAGAGAGAGAGAGAGAGAGGGGGGGGCAGGCGGGAATATAAAGAGGGCGACGGGAGAATGAAAAAAATATGTAAAATTTTAGATAGAGAGAGGGCTCGCGGGAATAGAGAGAGAGAGACCATTTAAAAAAAAAGTTAAATAAGTTACTTAACTTTTTATTTTAAAACTAATAATAAATTTATATATATATATATATATATATATATATATATATATATATATATATATATATATATATATATATATATATATATATATATATATATATATATATCTTAAATAACATGATATTTAATTATCTTATTAGTTAAATAAGATATAATATTTATTTTTAATTAAATATGGCATAATGAGCTTCTTTATCGAGCTTTTTAATGAACATGTTCACAAGCTCTAAATGATATTGTTCGTGAACATAAACGAGTAGAACACGAGGTTGTTCAAGCTTGTTTATTTACCTATCGAGTATCTATCAAAAGTGTTCAAACTTGTTTGTTTACCTTATTAAACGAACATAAATGAGCTTTTATCGAGCCGAGCCACGAGTAGCTTGTCGAACGCTCGGTTCATTTGCAACCCTAGCGCCTCTACAGAGAGTTTGGCATATCGGGACAAAATATTCAGAAGTCATATTAGATTTGCAGATAAGCACCACGCAATGACTTCGCTCTTATTTCGCGGTGACTTTAAGATTTGACTCCAGCTTTCCCATAGGCGCAAGCCCCTATATTAATCATCCCTCCCAATGATAAGAGAGAACATTCGATTAAAGCTAGTCATTAGTTAGATGATAAATGCTTAATATATTATAGCAATTGTCGTCAGCTTAAAGTAAATGATGGGGAAAATGATGATGAAGGCAATTAAATCTTATGATTCCATTGTCTAAGATCATCATAGATCTTAGTCAACTTAGTCAAAGGAGTTAGCCAACTCAACTTGATCGAATGATTGTTTTAAGCAGTTATAAGTTGTGTCGTCTAAGGGAACCTTATAGACTTTTGGCAGATATTTGTCTAAAATAAATAAATTTAAGCTAATCTTAACTAATAGAGAGTTTTGTACCCATCAAATACACCCTATGATTCAAAACTCAAGAGATTTAGGTCATTATAGACCATACAAACTATAGCCATGACCATAAGCTAAAGACAACATTTACGGCAAAACCACCTGATCAAGGTGCCGAAATCATACTAGTTATTTAGTGGTTTCATATGGCGGCAAAACCACCCAGTTTGAGGACTCGTGTCAGATCCTTACAAGCATGAGATCTTCTGAGAGTGAACATAGCATTACATTTGACATAACACTGGCTTCTTTAAGCAGACGTTAATCATAAATTTATCATCCCTTAAACTACTGTAGAGGGTAGATGGATTATTATGTTTTGTTTTTAGGTAGTAGATTTCATTTAAGTATTTTGATTTTTTTCTCATTATATTATATTTTTGGTTCAATTTAAACCCAAAATAATTTGCATAAAGATTAAGGGCATTTCAAAAGATGTAGTACCCTTAGGGTGAAAATTTATGTCAATGCGATCATTATTGGAATATTTAAATTATTTTAATTTTGTTGTTTGAACCTGCTCAACTCTACCCACTTATAGAGAATCAAATTTAAAATTTAAATTTACGAGCTACAATACGAACTGAGTGATTCCGGGAGTTTGTATTTTGTAATAAAATTTCTTCATAAAAGGCATTGAAGGCATGCTAGGAATGTTAAACAAAACATATTATTGAATTTTGTAGTTATATACACGTTCATTGACTTAATTAAAATGAGAATAGAAGTTGAAATGGCTCCTTCATCGCAACTTGCTTAATATTTATTACACGAGCATCCATCCTGAAGGTTCAAACATAATCAACTCCAATCCTTGTGAGGAGTATCGGACTTGAAATGTGGGCATCACGACTTTGTCCACAAGCAGACGAGCCCACTTGAGAGAATACTTATCTGTTGGGAAATTTAACTTTAGAAGAAAGAGGTGATGAGATGAAAAATTATCAGACGCTTTTTGAGGCAATTGCACACTTCCTAAGGTGGCAAAGTTCATATTAATATTATTTTTAATCCACATGGCATTCTCATACATTAAATTCAAGTATTTAGCACATTTTTCAGAGCGCATACGGATGTGAATTTTAAAATGATTGTAGATTTTATGGATCAACTACACATTTTGTGAAGCAACAAAATTTTATTTCAACTTATTTTTAGCTCACGCAACATTCTAATTTTAGATTTAGACGTTAGCATATTAATCATAGTACACATGAAAGAGTTTGATTTTCAACACTCATGCACACTTCTTGGTGCACTTGCATGATTTTGTGTTTGCATAGTACATTTGCAAGTTTTTCGATATATTTGCATGATACATTTACCTGGTATATTTAAACTCTTTTGGGTGCATTCACACAATCCATCCTGCGCACTTTCTCAAAAAGGTCATAAAGCCAATGATACACAACAATGTATTGTTTATTCTCATTTGAAAATATTTTCAATCAAGGGGACGCACTATTTGATCACGATGCGCACTATTTGTTCACTGGGTATATTGTTTGTTCACAAAGTGTGCAGGAGTCTCTTTATATGTATGTTGCTTAGGATACTCTTACATCCCACAACATGCAGCATGTTAGACTATTTTGTTTGGTTTGAAAACCATTCACTTGAAGGCAACTCTTTGAGACATGTAAAGGGCTGACATAGCAATTGTTCATGTGAATTCATTGTCTTTGGCACTTACACGTGGCTTTGCATTTTAGGTTCATAGTTACTCGCATTATGCCAGCTTAAACCAATGTTGCACATTCGGTTGCAACTATTACGAGTTAGGGTCTTTCATATGTTCTCAAAGGGCACAATTTATCAGTGTTTAACTTGCATTTTACATGGGCAGCAAATATTTTTTTTTTTTTCAGCTATAAATAAGAGCCATATTAAGTTCATTTTTCATTCTAAGTTATTTCATCAAATATGTTCTTAAGAGTTGCAAATATTCAAGAGAGTTCTTTATAGTATAGTCAAAAGTTTTGTGCTCGCAAATGAGTTTTTAAGTTCATCACAAGCTCCCTGGAAGTGACATTTTATATTCAAATATTGCCATGTAACATTGCCATTGCCAAGTCCTAAAACCCGGATCATAAAAGTAGAGGGTTGCATTAGGTAGTCGATAACCAACGTAAAACTTGTCAAATAATTATGACATGAATCATTTAATACATTGTATTAATGTAAGAGCATTCCTTAGAAACGACATGTTGTATGGCCTAAATATAGTGAAAATTGTGTAATGGTCGCTACACCGACATCCGGGTACAGTGTTAAATAAGAAAAAGTTCCCACATCATGAATGGATGTGGGCAAAGAAGCCAGTCCATAAAACTATAATTAGGATTGGATCTTAGAATATAGGTTATCTTGCAGGCAAATCAATATATATTATAATTCATAGGAACATAAATATTATATGCATTCATGAAATTAAATGGGTTGGAGAGATGACTAAGAGATTGATAGTTAAGGAATTAAACTATAGTATTTAGATAGGAGTAGCAATTAAAAATGGTGTATGTGTGATTATAGATAATAATTTGAAGAATAATGTTATAGAAATTAATAGTATTTGAGATAAAATTATAACTTTAAATATTATTTTTGATGCTAATATTATTAATATTATAAGTGCTTATGCTCCTCAAGTAGGTTGAATATGTGTTCAAAATTAAAATTTTAAAATAATTTAAAAGAATTAATATAATAGATACCTCATGAATAAAGAGTTTTTATTAGAGGAGATTTAAATATATATGTTGGTAAAGAGTGAGAAGATTTTAAAAATATTTATGATAGCTATGGGTTTGGAGCAACTAATGAGATGGTTGAACCATATTAATTTTTTTCTCTAGCTTATGGTTTTGTAAATTGGTAACACCTTATTTAAGAAAAGAGTTGAGCATCTCACACTTATAATAATGGATATAGTAAAACATATATTGATTATTTTCCTATAAAAAATTGATCATTTAGATTGCAAAGATTATAATTCTCGGTGAAAGTTTATGTTTCCAGCATCTATTAATAATTTTGGACTTTAAGATGAAGGGGTGGAATATGAAAAATAAAATAAAATGTTGTCCTAAGATTAGATGGGAAATTGAAAAAATATTAACAAAAATATTTTTTTAGAGTAAGATTTACAATTTAAACATTTTGACCATACATAAGGAAGTTAATGTTATGTGGAAAAAAAATAGCTAGTAATATTAAGAATGTTATAACGGATGTGCTTAATATATCAAAAAGAACTTCTAATAGTAGAAATAGTTTGCAATGGAAGAGAATATCAAAAATAAGAAGTTTTGTTACAAAAATTAATTTTGATATAAAAACTTTAAAAATTGAGAAAGATATAAAGAGACCTATAAAGAGTCTAAGAAACTAATATGAAATATAAAAATTTTAACTTTTAATGATTTATATAATAGATCAGATACTAAAGAGGGTGAAAGATGTTTGTATAAGTTAATTATGTAAAGAAATAGGAGAAGGATTTAGTTCAAGTGAAATGCATTAAGAATGAAGATTAAAACATGATATTGTTATAATAGGATATTCAATAAAGGTGGATGAGATATTTTGATAAGCTTTTCAATAAAGATTATGAGAATACGATGTTTTAAAGGAAAATAAAGTGTGAAAAAACTATTGAACCTGATGATATTCTAATTGATGTATGAAAATGCTTAGGACATGAAATTTATTGGCTTAAAAAGAAATCAAATGAGTGGAGGAGTGTGTTGATTTCTATTTTTTAGAATAAAGGAGATAGACAAGGGTGTGCGAATTAAAAAGGATTAAATTTGGTGTGTTACTTTAAAACTATAGGAGAGAGTTATTGCATAGGTTACGACTTGATAATAATATTTCTCAAAGTCAATTTGTATTTATGCCAAGTAGGTCTACTACAAAAGCTATATATTTATCGAAAGGTTTGCTGGAGAAGTATAGGGAGAATAAGGAGGATCTATATATGATATTTATTGATTTACATAAAGCATATGATAAAGTTCCAAGAGAAGTAATATAAAATGTTATAGAAAAGAAAAAGGTTAATAATGCTTATATTCAATTCATTAAGGATATGTACCCATGATCTGTTACTAGTGTCCAAATACAAGGTGGTTTGACCAAGTATGTTCCTACTTCAATTGGATTACATCAAGAATAACCTTTAAGCCTATATCTTTTTGTTTCAGTAATGGATGTTCTTAGTAGCCTTTTGCAACAGGTTGTACCTGGTGTATGCTTTTTGCTAATGATATTCTTCTTGTTGATAAAGACTAGAGAGGGAGTTGAAGGTAAAACTAAATTATAGAGGTTAATCTTAAAGTCTAAAAGTTTTCGTTTGAGTAAATCTAAAATTGAATGCATGGAGTATAATTTTAGTAATAATAAATCTACTGGGGGGATTGTGACTTTGGGCGATCAAATCATTAATAATAATAAATAAATGAATGTTATAGAAGTGAAAAGTAAATACAAAATCTCAGAAAAACCTGAACAATAACTTTTTTTTAATATACCATAATCGGTATTTATCTTATTTACAAATGATTTGTAAATTTGGAAAAATTAATTATGTCTAGTGCTTGTTCTTTTTTTTTATACTTTAAAATTGCCTATGCTAGTCCAAGCCTAGATGAAAGAAGTTGAGAGAGTTTTTCAACATAAATTTAGGCACCCCACTGAAAAAAAATTTCTAGCTCCGCCACTAATCACAATTTGAGTTAGCAAAAAAATATTAAGTTATTTAGTTGAAATATGGAGTATACTACATTTGAATTGCAGGCCTATATAATTTTTTAGGGAATTTGAACTCAGCCCATAGTTAAGTTTTGGTGAGTTTTGAATTCGGCCTAGTTAATTGAATCAAAATACACCGTAGTACACAAAGATCTAGACATTCGTGACCTCCCAAAACCTCTTGCACCTACAACCTCCCACAAATGCAACCTCATGCACCTATGACCTCCGCTTCTATCCTAATTGTTAGCAACTCACACCCATATCAGCAATAACCCACACTTGAAACCTACCTTGACCAAACCACGATCTCAAACTGCTCTCAATACACAACCTCAATGATGAACCACTGCACACCACCAACCCATGACTTTGTTTGCAATCCTTGGGAAGCCACATAGTGCAGTGCTCAAGGAAAAAAAGCAATATTAAAAAAAACTCAAATCACTTTACAATAATAAAAACACAAAAAAAAGTAATTTAATTTATTTTACAACTAACCAAATACCAAAGAGTATTTTAAATTTATTGAATTTACTTCACACTGCATTTAAAATACACATTAATTTTAAATACTTAGCACCAAACAATCCCCAGCTTCTTGGTTTTGAGTCATGATCTAAACAAAAAAATTTGAACATGTTGAGGGGAATACTTTCGATATAATCACGTCGCGGTCAAATCTATCCTAGTATCAGGTTGTACCATTACAACATTGGGAGTGAGAATACAAGCATAAAGGGGGTACAAAAGTTCAGTGATGGCTACACTTATTATTTTAGTAAAACCAATTTGGTCTGCAACATATCCATTTTAGAGGCCTTCAGTGGATTTTAACTTAATATTTATTTTCATCTCAAGTGCCACCAATATTGAATTGTACTTGAAGGATTATGGAATCTAATCATATCTCCATATAGATTTTATGTGTGTTATAATGCATGATCATGAAATATTATATGTCAAAGAATATTTCTTCGTGGTGAATTATTTGGAAGAAACCTACAGTAAAACTAGTTATGGAATGAGATAAGAAACCTAGCATATCTCTCAATTTTCTATTGAATAAATTCAGAAGCCTCAAATTAAGGAATAGAGATTTCTCAATTAACGAGTATCGAATTGCTAGAAGAAAAGGTTCCTCACAAGTTATACCGAAAGTTTTTAAGTAATTGGAAGGCCCTCATAGTTGTTTTTTAGGGATCAAGGCTAAAATGAGATTTTGGATTGTATTTTACTAAAGGCAATCAGACGACTTCCTCCAACAAGTGGATGCCAAACAACAATGACATTATCAATTAACCAAATTTTGTATTTAGCTTTTGAGAATTGCTAGTGACAGTCCCTATATTTGTACATTGTTTGCGGCTTTGTGATTTCTAATAGATTGAATCCTCTCTCCTCTATCATGAACGTAAGCTTCTTTAAAATAAGCCTCACAAATAGTGGCATTCTCCTTTATTAATTGATCTCTTTTGCTATTCCTTTGGGGTTCATCATACTTGCACTTGGTGACGCTTTTGCATAAAAATTATTTATTTTTTTCTATAAAAACATCTGCCCTTCTACTCTCACCCTAATGACAGAAAAAACATTAGTTTCAATTATGGTTTACCCACATTTGTTATTCTTGCAGTTTCCTACTTAAATTTTGCCTTAAAGTATCATGCCTCTTTTAATTTACATCAGCCATATCGAGTTTATTACTTTGGGTCACCTCATTTTTTACTGCTGCTGAAACTCTAATGTCAGTGTCAAATGGCCATCTCCCAAATCCAATACCGCTGTACAAGATCCTTTCTTTGAACTATGTCGTGCTCGATTGATATCCGTATGAACTGATCAATTGCATGAGATTTGTAATAGCAACAGAATTAATGAAAGTATCTTAAAACAACGTTTTTTTCTAGTATTTTTTATTCATAATAATTATAATAATATTCTAATTATACTAGTTATGTAAATATATAGTTGTAATTTTAGTGAAAGGCAAACATTAATTTTAGTTAGTGATCCCGTCTTGTTACATTCTTTCCCTTAGAAGAAGCGCTCAAGAACATGACAATCAAGCCTCTAGAAAAAGTATAACTACCGTGACACAATTTATTACCATATGGTTATGCCAGTTTCCTCAAAAGAGATGCTAGGCATAAATTGTAAACTTATTAGAAGCGACGTCATCCAGCATATATAGAGCTGATGGCTACATGCGTAGGTACTAATACATTTATACAAAAGTTATCAACATTTAACTCGATAAATCTTCTTTACTTGCAATATCAAAACAACGTCCATAAAATTAACTTACTGTGGCTTCGTTGGTGTCATCTCAAGGACATAATCACTTGTTAGCAACTTCGTGTAATAGTCAAATGGTAAATCAAAGCAAGCACTTTCATCAGATTAGGTATCTATTGCAAGAAAATTCTACTAAAGAGTTTAAGCCATTTGACAATGCCTTTAGAACCAATTTCCTCTGGCACCTTTCGGATAAAAAGATCGACATTATTTCTCCTTTTGTTTTTCTTATAAATACTTTAGGAAAGAAGCCTCAAACATGATCCCTCCTTATGGAGCCATAATCCTCGATATCATTTGATCCTTTCATAGTTTCCATATAAACTTGCTTTAAATTCAAATGTTGCATAAAAAAAGTGAGAATCCACTTACCATGAATTCACACTCAATATACGGATCAGCGACCGCCTTGCAATTATCCTGAAAACAGGAGGAAGAAAAACAATGATAGGAATGGGTATCGAGTTAAATGGAGTATACATAGCTAATTCCATAATGCGGCTTCTCTTACGCATTTCATCAAACGGATGTTGCCCGGAGAGTATTGTACGAACAACTTTCCAATCCTCCGCCCACAGTTGACGCAACGAAATCCATCGCCATTCAGATCGCTCGCGTCAGTGGCTGGACTCATGAAGACAGTATTGAGTTTTGGGTGTACTGACTGCTTCCAACTGCGAGTGAAATGGCGGCCAGGAAAGGGTTTAGGGCTTCTGGGAAAACAGCAAAGCGAGAAAACGGGGAAGGACGAAGGTGGTCGATCTACTGGAAAAGATTGGTGGATGTAAACTGGGTGTCCTTGGTAAAGGCGATGGCAGCTGTGTGAAGTTCGCCGGCGACGAGTAGCAGAAACGCTGACAAGAATTTAGGAGTAAGGGGATTCTTGGCTAGAAGTAGGATTTAAAATTTGAACTTCAGATTTATTAGAAGTAAATTAGATGTTTAGTATTTCAGATGCAATAGTTTTTTGAATATTGATATTTAATTTAGATTAAAAAAAATGAAAAAAAAATGATTCATTTGGAACTGATATTTAATAATTTTAAATCAACTTCACGTTGGTACAATTCACAATTATAGGATAATTTGATTGGATGAAAAAAAAAAACAATATAGACTAAAATGAAATCAAATGTAAAAAATATATAATCTATTTAAAATAGTTGGAGGTATTTGGATGAGTGTAAAATAAATATATGTGATTATTATTTTTGTTTAGCTTAAAGTAAAATGAATGTAATGTAAAACACTAAAACCCAATGATGATTGTAGATGGTGGAAGGTGATCAACGAACGATGGCACCGATAGGTTGTGGGGTTGGACTATGGGTGTAAACGAGTCAAGTCGAGCACGAGTCACCCTTGGGTTAAGCCTAAATTTGGTTAATTAGTCAAGTATGAGGTCGAGCTTTATTGTATGTGTTCGAGCCGGCTCGACTTGTTTATTATGAAAGAGATAAATGATTATGATTTAAGTAATTGTTATAATAAAATGTTAAAAAGAATGATAAATTATAAGAAAAATAATAAAGAGTGACTTAATATAAGAAATTATGATATACATTTTAATTATTGTTAACAATTTTGTATTTAAAATCCCTTATCTAATATATTTTAAGTATATTTTATATTAATATTTTTTAAACGAGCCAACTAACGAGCTTACGAGTCGAGTCGATGTTAGCTCAAGCTTTTACTCATTAGCTCATTGAGCTCGGCTCACAAGTTATTTATTGAGCCGAGCCCTAACTAGCTCGCGAGTCGACTTGACTCACTTACCCCCCTAGGTTAGACTACAAGCAATGGCTGGTGTCAACTAATAACATTAAGCAGTGAGCAGCAATAAAGAGTGCGATAGGCGGGGCCTACTGATCGATGATGGCAAAGGATGGTGCGCGTCATGTAGCATTAGCAGTGATAGCTTGCAATTGCAATGACATATAGTTTACAGCATATTTCAAACACATCAAAAATGAAGTATAAGGTGAATTATAAATATTTTAAATTTTTATTCTCCTATTTTGTTTCTAAATAAGCATCAATATTTTTAAAACTCCTACATTTGAAATATTTTCCATCACTTTTATTTCAAATCAAATAGCCCCAAATATGATAGGTGTTAATATAATTAATTAGGATGAATAATTTGATTGTTTATTTTAGAATTTAAGAATTTATATATTGGTTACATCTTATTGTGTTGATATATCATCAAAAATTTATCTTGATAGGGCACGAATCTCGAGGTAAAATTAAGTTGAAAATTTTAAAATTTAAATTAGAGATCATTTGAATTCCAATTTCAGCAAACTTACAGTCGAACTGAACGTCTCAAAAATATGGACACAACGACACCAAGTTCAACTCAATCTGAGCCCAAATGAGTCCAAATCAAAGACCCAAATCGCATTTGGAAGGTTCAAACCATAATTTTAATTACTAAACTGTTTTCAAATGTGACATGCTTATAGTTAAATAGAGCGGCTAAATGAGACAAATCCAACAAGCCCAATATCATTGAATTATGATATCATTAAGGCATTCAAATGAACATTAAATAGTACATGATCAAGGGGATCAATATTGGCCGTCCATTCAAACCACTCCCATTTTGACTTTGATCCTCCACATATTTACAGGTCATGCCACTCTAAAAAAAGTATAAATAGCTCACATTCTTCTCATGAGAAGGGGGCAGAAAGAGGAAAGGAAGGGAGGAGTTTGGGAGCTCTCTTGCCACCGAATACTGCCGAAGTTCTTGTCGATCACTACCGGAGTTCTCCCAACCACTACCAGAGTTCCTCCCGACCACCGATGGAGTTCTTGGCGATCACCATCAGAGTTCCTCCCGACCACCGCCGGAGTTCTTGGTGACCACAGCCAGAGTTCCTCCCTATCGTAGCCGGAGTTCTTGCCGACCACCGCTAAAGTTCCACCAGTTTGCCGACTACCGCCGAACTTCCGCCAGTACACTGACTACAATCCTTCCCACCAAATACGGTCCTTCCGACCACCGTCGCCCAACAATGATCATCCTAATCTCCGCAACCCGACAACAGTCCTTTCGCCCACTATCATCTGACTAAGGTTCTTTAGACCATAATTGACTGCCTACTACGATCCTTCCGACCACTGTCACCTAACTACCATGTTTTCAACCTCCATCGTTCGACTATAGTCCTTTTAACGACCATCGTCAACTACGGTTCTTCTGACTATCATTATATACCGACTATGATCCTTTCGCCAACTATGGTTCTTCCAACCACCTCACCTGACTACGATTTTTTCGACCTCCGTCGCCCGACTACGGTCCTTCCAACCATCGTCATCCGATGACGGTCCTTCTAACCTACATCGCTTGCCGATTATGGTTCTCCCGCCCAAACGAACATATAAACACTGATTTTTCCAACTTCTACCATATAATGCACTCTATATGATGTATATTTGTCACCTCGAGCCAAGACATTATTCCTAAGGAGGGCCTCATTTGTAATCAATTGCGAGCACTAGTAGATTCATTCAAACTGGACTAGGCCCTATGATTTTTCTTCCTTTTAGAGGTTTCCATGTAAAAATTATGGCGTCTTTTATAAATGTTATACTCATATTCTTTTATCTATTTGTCTGCTGGATCTTCTTACAAAGTTAAGCACTAAACTATAACACTATCTACCACCGCAAATATTCTAGGATGCAACATTTGTATATTTTGCTTATATCAATCTTACTTAAACTAATTAGATTATAATTAATCTAATTAAATATTTCAAAATAATAATTAATTATACAACTTATATAGCAAAAATGAATAAGTGGGTTGGTGTTCAAGATTGTTCACTTATACGATAAGCTTTTATTTTTTCATGCTTATTTGATTATGTAAACAAATACTTATTAGCAATTCTTATACAAATTAGAATCAAGTTCTTAATCAAGTGCATTAATATTTCACTAACTTTTATCGTATAATTTGTGTGCTCTAGCAACCTTTTGCATGAGTAAGTCGGTTCTGTATGCATTAAATGATATATAATTAGATTAGACCAACAATGATGGAGAAGCCACCATGTCTGCCTCTTTCGCTTAATGCAGTAAGGTATCTCCTCCATAAAATTTATGTGCTTGCTTGTAGGCTAAGCGAACTAGTTTTGGTGCATGAAGATGGCTTCACCGGTAGTGATATCTCTCTTATATTTTATTAGTGATATATTTCTTATTATTTTTTGAAGTAAAATTTATCGTATTTTTTTAGATTAAAAGTTTTTGTACTAAAAAAAATTGTTTAAAAAATCAAGAAAGCTGCCCTAAACGAAGCAATAATGAGGCAAACATGATCAACTTGGACTTCATTTGGGATAATTTTCTTATTGCTCTTAAAAAAAAAATTAGTATAAAATTTTTTAAAATATACTTTTTTTTATTAGAATGCTGCTTTAAAAAATGATAAAGAAGCTAAACCAAAAGAAGCCTTATAAGTTGACAATCTCACAAACTGAATTGAAGTAAAACGAACCAAGGTTATGTATTAAAAGTCAAATCCTCTGTACTATCTTTTAGTACTAACCCAATAGATCTATTTTGCCTTAAGCAATTTTAGGTGAATTATTTTTTATTTGGTTTTAAGTAAAATGAATGTAGTGCAAAGCTTAAAGATGGTGGCAACTAGCGCGATGGCGGTGACCGATGGCGGGGGTGGCGTAGGCGGGGCAACGACGACCACCACCAGTCATGGTCGGTGGCTGGTTGTGGCCGAGTAATTGCTTGCAATGTAAACGGGTCTAGCTCAAAATTGGGCGGACCTATTTACCCAAAAAATGAGCTAAATTATTTTACACAACATTTATCATATTTTACTCAAAATTGGGGTACTTTTCTATCACACAACAAACCCCATGCATTCATTTGTGTTAATTTTTACAACCTTGATTAAATCAACGAATGAGATTGAGGAGTAGGAACTCATCTCAGAGTTCACGCTATATTAAATCAACGAATGAGATTGAGGAGTAGGAACTTCTCAGCCTCATATATTCGGTTAAACTTATTTTCATAAATTTCTTATACTCTATATGAAGTTGACTCTAATTTTTTGGTATAAATATATTTGGCACAAAAAATATTCATACAATTTTCTCTTTTCTCTTGGCTAGCTATAGTAGGGGGTATAAAAATAGCATATGCTTTAACATATATCTATCCTTTCACTGCGATTTTTCCTATAATATCATGTGCGGTTCTTCATTTCATCTCGTCCATTTTGCTGCGTCTGAATGTTAAACAAGTTTTTGATTTATCCCTGAGATCAATAGAGCTCCTAAAGATGAGAAATGCTTATTATTTATTGATTTGTTATTTTATCTACAAGTTTAGAAAAAAAAAATGATTTTAATTATTTTATTTTGAAGAGCTTAGATATTTTTATTTGCAGCTCATATTACTAAGTGTTGTCATTTTATGAGTTATATGTAGTTCATTTTGACATGTTGGTTGGAAGCTTTAACTATCAATTAAAGATATTGGATTTGAATTTTACATAAATGATATATATTAGGGGTGTCAATTCGGGTCAACGGGTCGGGTTCGGGTCCAACCCGAATTGACCCGAGCATAAATGAGTTGACCCGAACCCGATCGGTTTAGCTTGACGGGTCAGGACATACAACCCGAACCCAACCCGCGCGGGTTGCCGGGTTGACCCGACCCGACCCGCAAACCTGAACCGATCTGGATTTCCCGAACCCGAGCATCTTGATGCGGATGGCTAACCTGGGTCTGGGCGAACGCATTACGCGTGTGATGGCCGGCGGAGTTAGTCATGTGCGATGGCCGGAGGGCAGCGGTGTGAGACACTAAGATGCGTGAGTGCAGGCGCCAGCCGCTAGGCGGAGGAGCGGACTGATGAAACTCTGCGTCTTGCCGCGTGCGGTCGTGGACTCGACGATTCGTGCAAGGATGGAAGATAGCTAGCTAAGCCTAGCCTGACGCTGATGGCTAGCTAGGACTACATCAGCAGGCGACGTGACGGAAGTCCAATCCCTTGATTCCCTCACACGCGACCTGAATTCGCCTCCCACACGCGGGAAAAATTAAAGCGGGCAGAACCTCGGTGCTATCCCGGTCATATTTGATCGTATTCGAGTCTTAAACGGGTCAATTTTGGGTTACCGGGTTGACCCAGACCCGACCCGTTTTTTAAAATGGGTCAAAAATTGAAACCCGAACCCGACCCATTTAGTAAACGGGTCAACCCTAACCTGGATTTTTAGGGTCGGGTTCGGGTCGTGTTGACGGGTCGGGTCAATATTATATATATTATGATTTGGCCAAGCCCTCTAATAATTATGCTTTATAGAAGAAACTTATGGGCTATCAATTTTCCAAGAAAAAAAAACCTCCCAAACATCTGGTGAAATTATTCTGTGCTGCCACCAAATGCTGCTCGGAGGCAAATTAGGACACACCATATCACTAATTTTTTTGTGTATCAGTGTTGTGTACTGAGTGATGTGGCATATTCTGATTCGGCTCCGAACAATCTGGTGAACGTACTGAATAATTTATCCTAACTCAATCATACAGAAATTATTCTGTGCGTGTCCGGATGGGTTATTCTGTGCGTGTCCGGATGGGTGAACCCTCCAGATTTACTACGTATTTTGTGAGTATTTACTTTGTATTTTCAAATACGCAATTGTGAGTATTAGTGAATATCTTGTGAGTAATTGTGAGTTTTATTTCTTATTTGATACATATTTTATCAGTAATTATTACATATTTAAAAATAAACAGTAAATACTCATAAAATATACAGTAATCTTGATCATTCTTCCAATCCAATTTTGTACAAAATAATTTTCCCAATCATACAACATTCACGACCGACCCACGAATCCACACTATAATCATAGCCGCTTTTAGCATTGACCCAAGGGTAACAAATAGCTCCATTGTTCAAAGAGTTGCAGTGGCTCGAGACAAGCCCGAACAACTTGCATCGATATCGTGTAGATTTAAGGGGCTCTATCATACCGAAAAGTTGTCGTAAAACTATCAACCGTCTGTGTTCTAGATTTCTCTACTTTGGAAACATCAACTTGAGGAAGTTACATACTATTGTGTGGAACGATACTTGTAAACCCAAGATCTATGGAGGTTTGGGCATCCCTTCCACAGACTCCCTCTACCATGCTTTCTCCACCACTTTAATTTGGAGGTTTCTTAACTCCAGCAATTTGCTTTTTGTCCATTGGTGTTATAATCATCTTTCAATGTGGAACAATAGCTCTACCCACTGCTCTCCTTATTTGGAACTTATGTGTAGCACTGCAAGCTCTATCAGGCATTATTTAACCCTTAATGTCCACCCCAACAACAATCTATCCTTCTTATGGACCCCCAGTGTGATGGACACTCTATCTTTTGAGCTGCTTGGCGGCCTCCCTTCTGTGCACCTTGGCTCTTTGATATTAGAGGCTGGAAGTTCTTAATGGCCATTGTTGGTAACTGTTGGTCCTTGCCTATTTGGTTGGACAGTGCTGTCACCTCTAAAATCCTCACCACTAGAATTGCGCAGCTGCCTGCCCCTCACTCTTAGTTGGGCTCTCAACAGCTGGTTTTAAAAAATTTTATCTGTAGTTCTTCTCCCACTTAGATGCCATCTCCTGGCACAATTTCGTCTGGTTTAAAATGTTTGCTCTGCGGTTCTCTACTTTTGCGTGGCTAGCCTTCAAGGGAGGTCTTAAAATTGCTGATGTTCTTGCCTCCTGTGAGATCCAAACTTCTAATTTGTGTTGTTTTTGTCAAACTGAGGCTAAAACCCACTCTCACCTTTTCTTTGAATGCAACTTCATCTTCAACACTATTAAACAATTTCTCCCTTGGCTGGGTAAACTTCCTCTTAAGGCCGAATATTCATCAGGTGTTTGGAAGCATTTTTGATCAAGGGTTACGTGCTAGCCGGATTAGATACCATCTCTTATGTACTAGTGTTGTTATTTACCACATATGGAGGGCAATAAATGATCGCATTTTTTGGGGATTTTATGAGTGTCAAGTCACTATGACTATTAAGATTAAAAAGGCTATTTTGTAGAAGATCCACACATGGAAACTTCTTCATTCTTCGGACACGTTGTAGTTGCTGTTTCTGTCCCTGACTGCTTTCTGAATTTTTAGTCCCTAGTGCCCCTCTCGTTTTTTGATTGTTGGGATGATTTTTTTGGAAGGACAATAATGAATGCTGATCCCCTCCAGCTGCCCTTTGGATGATCTTATAGGCAACCAGGGGCCAAGTTGCTCTCCGTGGACATTTTGAAGCTGTTCAAGTGATATTCTTTTACCATCCCGAGTCCTTCATTTTTGGATTCGACTCTTTTAACATTTTGAGTTTCTTTTGATGTTATGAGCTCCTATTTTATTTGGACCACTTAACCTAGTTCTTTCTTCTTTTTACACTTATAATATGATCTTTTTTCATCGATGATACGGACTCTCTGCCCTCAAAATTCTCAAAAAAATATCGTGCAGATTTAACGAAATGATGAAACTATCCAAACAAAACAGTACTTAGGTAACCTCAGTCAGGGTATTTTGGTAGTTTCATTGACGATTACATTAATTGGATATGTGCGGAGGGTTGCTATTTAAAAAGTTTCATTTCTGACCTGCGTGCGATCAAAAGAAAGAGGGTAGAGAGTGAGGAGGACGTGAAGAGGAGAATTTGATTTCAGAGGTGGGTCTTTTGAATTTGTTTATTTTATTTAAATTTTTGGGATCATTTAATGAAAATTTTACCTTATTTATGTGTGGCTTATTATGATTTTGCGTTTAAACTATGCTGATGGATCGGGTTTTGTGAAAACTGGATGGAGATTTAGTTTCATTTCACTTTGTTGAACGAAGGGCGATGAAGAGAGAATCTTTGATTTTGATATTTGTTTCTTAATTTAGATTCGAAATGGCTGTCTCATAGTACCGGATGTAGAAAAACCCACGGATTTCATCTGAAGAGTTTTCCGTTAGCTGCTTTTCAAGTAGGTTATGGAAAGATATTTCTTGCTTTTTGATTGTTAGAAGTAGAGCTGAATGATCTTTTTTTTTTCTTTAAAAATTTTGGGTGCTTTCATAAATTTATTTGATGAACCGGGGCAGAATCCTGTCAAATAAAACAGAAGAAATAAGTCAGGGGTTGCTTGGCTACACGTAAGATTAACTTAAGTGAGATTTAATAAATATTGAGAGGTTTAAAATCTGAAATTTATTTGGCATGATTACTGCTAAATCTTGCTACATTTGGATAATTTGTTTGGATATCTTTTTAAAGATCTAAGATTTATTAGTTGGGGGAGTATTTTAACCCTTGTGAATGGTGGATTTAACAAATCTTGGATTTTAGGGACTTATAAATAGATCTTTATAAATTGAAACAGTAGGTTAGAAAGTCCCAAATATTCTATCTGGCAGTACTTAAGCTAGATCTTGCTTAAATCCTGCCTAAAGTAGGTACCAAACAGCCCTTAGGATTTTCTCGATATGAGTTTCAATTTGTGCTAACTTTTTTGTTTATTTGTTTTTTTAAATCAAGCGCATTATATAAGTTGTGAAAACAACATATAACTGAAAATTTTGCATTACATGTGCACATTTTAACATTTTTCACCCTTTAAGTACCTTGAATAATGTATGTAGTTGTAAAGATACCATCTATTTTTTAATAAAATTCCAAGTAATTTTAACAGTATAATAACAATACAAGTTACTAAATGAAGAGTTATAAACTAGAACTGAAAGAGATCAACAAAGAAACCCTTATTAGATCCTATAGCTCTGCTGAGTTAGGATAACTTGTAATAATTTATTACTGCATAAGTTTGTCTGTCCGAGTTTGTTCAAACCGTGGAGCTGATAATGGCCCTTATTTTGTGGTTTACAGCCATTACACACATTTTCACGAAGGTGAATGCTAGAAGATCACTGTTAAGGACTTATTTGGTTGTTTCAAAGTTAGAAAGCATGGTCTAAATTCTAGAAGATTGGATTTTGTGTTAGGCTTTTTAAGGTGGAGTTTTGTCGAGTATTTGGATAATATATTTTGTTGAAGTTTATTTTAGGGTTTGTTGTGAGTTTCTTAACGGCGTCTAGGGTTTGTGGTAGAGCTGATGTATCTTTCGAATAGTAGATCACTTGTATCTTTATTTACTATTGAAGAGATAATACAAAAAGCAATCCCAATATTAGTATTACTGCATTTTCTTATATAGTTTGTTGTTTTTACTTTCAAGACACATCAAATTGGTATCAGAGTGAGGTTTTGGAGAGATGACAGTAAAGAATATGGATGCGTTGAAAGGCAAAGTTGAGCAAATCAAATCCTTGATGGGGGAGAAGTTCTCAACCCTCAAAGGAAGGTTTTTTTCCACGGAGAATCGGATGGAGAGCCGATTTGGAGGGTTGGAGGAGATGACGAGGAAGCTGGAGATGCAATCCAAAATTTCATTGGCGGTTTCGATTTCTAACCCTAACCAATATTTGACCGGGATTCTCTTGGCATAATCTAAGGGAAATGAGATCGGCAAAAAAGTTTGACGAGGAAAGTTTTTTTTTTTTTATCAAGAGCCACCTCTTAGGGCTCTGATAAGGGGCAAATCAGGGTTTTCGGATGGGCGGATAACAAGGAGGAAATTTTGTTGTGGAGGTGGTGGGGTGACTGACTACTATGAGAGGTATTTTGAGCAAAGAGAATGGGTGACCGAAGATGGAGGGGGTCGAGCTGAGCCATGTGGATTGGGCCATGCAAGGAGGGTGGAAGAAAGATGGAATTTTCATCCTCGATACATGGGGGAAACATGGAGATTACGATAACCGTTACACTAGAGGAGGAAGAAGCTATTGGGGCGGTGGAGATCCTAGTGTGAGAGAGTTGAAGATGCGAGTGATTGAGGAGAAGAGAGAGAATTTAGTAAGCGATACACAAGCTCCTTTTGAGGATAAACTTATCGACAAGGAGAATGATATGAATGAAGAGGACAAAGAAATAAACTTGCAAAGCCAAGCTGAGTGTGCAAAGTGATTATACCAAGAAATCCACATAACATGTGTTTTTCAGAATCCAAAAATGAGGATTTAAAAGACATTGAAATCATCCAAAATCTGAGAATGAAAGAAAACCAATGAAAGCACCTCTGGTTTCTACTGGTGTAGCCGTGTAGGTACTTCTAAAGATGGAAATGATGAGTTTGAGACACAGGATGTAGATAATACAGAGTTTTCAAAGGAGTTGATATTGAATTAATTAAGCTGAAATATTCAAAGGATGAAATTCAAAATTTCAATGGGCTGCTTTTGGGAATGAGCTGAAGTGGTATTATACAAAACCTGAACAAGGAAGATACAACTATAGGGATGTTGACGAGAGGCTTGATTTCTGCAAGAAACATATAATGGAGACTAGAGGTCATTGCATATTTTTGGAGGTCGTAGATGCTGTTCAACATTGGGTTAAATCCCTAGATAAAGAGGGTTGTTCAAAATTTTCTTAGAAGTCTTCTCTCCAAATATAAAGGTAAATTTAGGCATTATAATGTGAACAATGAAATGTTTCAGGGGTCCTTGTATAAAGATAGACTTGGGTAAAATATCAGGATCTGCATGTTTGAAGAAGCACACAAGCTGGTTCCTTCAGCCACCTTTTTTGTTAATGATTACAATGTTGAAGATGATTGTGATGCAAAGGCTTCTCCAGATATGTTTATTCATCATATCCTTGATTTGTAAGAATATGGCACACCTATAGAAGGAATCGGTTTGCAAGGACATATTAACAATCCAGTGGGACATATTGTGTGTGTTGTGCTGGATAAGTTGGCCATGCTTGGACTTCTTATTTGGTTTACTAAACTGGATGTTGTTGTCACAAATGAACATGTCCGTGCTGAGGCTTTAGAGGTCATGCTTCAAGAGGCCTATGCACATCCAACTGTGGAGGGGATAGTGCTTTGGGGATTCTGAGATTTAATTTGTTGAGATAATTCTCGCTTGATTGATGTTAAGGATGATATCAATAAAGCTAGTGAATTCCCTTTTAAGGGTGATAATTTTTTTGCAACTGATGAGAAGAGTGAAAGCTTGAAAGGTGAAACTTCAACATCAGTGCCTCATTGGAGGCACCAAACGATATCACCACTGTAGAAGAACCACTTGATCAAGTGTTTGAGGAGTTGGAGAAGGCGATGACCAGCATGCTAGTGTTATCCCTACTCGGCTTTAGACAATCTTTTGTGTTGGAGATGAATGCTTCGAGGTATGGGCTAGGAGTTGTACTTATGCAGGACCAAAGATTAATGGCTTATTTCAGTCAGGTGTTGACTGCTCGGGTGTGGCTAAGTCAATCTATGAGAGGGAGCTGATGACGATTGTGCTAACCATCCAAAAGTGGCGCCCCCTCCTGGTTAGGGTAACACTTCATTGTCAGGACTGATCAAAGAAGTTTATAGTTTTTTCTGGAGTTAATGATGGTTACAAAGGAGCATCCGAGGTGGCTTTCTAAACTGTGGGGTTATGATTTCAAGGTCCAATATCGACTGGGGATAGAGAACAAGGCCGCAGATGGGTTATTCAGGTGTATGGGGGAGCCCCATATGATGATAATGTATGTTCCTTTAGTTGTTGATTGGGAGGCTTTAAGAAGGCAAAATCAGCGGACATCAAGATGAAGCACTGGAGAAAATCAAGAGAGATGTATTGGGGAACCATGATAGCTATCCAGGGTATACTTTAGTCAATTAATAACTGTTATATTAGGGGAAAATGGTGATACTGAGGACGCCACCATATGTACCTCACTTGCTACTGGAGTTCTACAATAGTGCCATAGGAGGACACTCAGGGGTATAAAAGAACTATCGCAGGCTTGCAGCAGAATTATATTGGGTTGGATTGCATAAAGATATAGAGGAGATGGTGATTAACTGCGATATTTGTCAAAGGCACAAATACATGATGATGGCTCCAAGAGGACTTCTAGATGGACAATATTTTCGTTCCACCTTGAGGACAGGTTGACTCTTTAGGAGGAGAGTATTGATACGCCAAGGGGGGCCACTTGGTCGGCCCAAACTAGCCCAACTAGGCTAGCCCAGCCTAGGCCGAACAATCCAAGGGACTGGGTGAAACTAGGGGCAACAAGAGGAGGGGGTTCGACTTTCCTTGTGGGGCCCAAGGGAGTTAATATTTGCTATGAAAGGAGGTGGAATCAAGGGGGAGCTGTTTAGGAAGGTTCCTAATCAAGAAATTATTTAGGAATGTTTATAATCTAGGGGGAGCTATTTAGGAAGGTTCATAATCAAGATGGAGTTGTTTAGGAAGGTTCCTAAACAAGGGGGAGCTGTCAGTAAGATTTCTAATCAAGAGAGCTGTTTTTGAAGGTTTGAGCTGTTTAGGAATGTTCCTAATCAATGGTGAGTTGTTTAGGAAGGTTATTAATTAAGGGGGAGTCATTTATGAAGGTTTTTTAATTGTGTTTATGATGTTTATGAAGGGTTTAATTATGTATATTGTGTGTTAGGGCTATTTAAGGGGGGAGTTTTTCCTAGGGTTTGGATCTTATGTTTTGCTGAAGTTTATTTTAGGATTTGTTGTAAATTTTCTAGTGTTGTATAGGGTTTGTGGGAGAGTTGTTCTACCTCTCGAATAGTAGATCACTTGTATTTTTATTTACTGTTGAAGAGATAATCCAAAAATCAGTCCCAATATTTGTATTCATGCATTTTCTTCTTCTCTAGTTTGTTGTTTTTACTTCCAAGACGCATGAATCGACTCTCCACAAATCTTATGCGCCGCTAGGAACAACTCCAAAGAAATTACTTCAAAACATAAAATCTTATCATGAAAATAAAATAACCTAATTAATCATAAATAAACCTTCCTAATTCCTTTTCAAATATGAATTCAAATCAGCCATTTTTCCCTAAATAAATATTCCTAATTCCCTTCAATATCTAAATTCAAATTAGTCATCTTTCTTTAAATAAACATTCCCGATTCCTTCCGAAATATGAATTCAAATCAGTCATCTTTCTCTAAATAAACCTCCCTAATCCTCTCCCAATTTGGATTTTTCATGATAAGCAATTAAATGTAGATTTAATCCCCTTTGAGTCCCCTTTGTCCTTGCCCGTCACGCATACTAGTGGGGCCTACAGGGCTTTTTCGCCCGCTAGCTAGATTGACTCTCTTTGCTGGGGTCAGGTTGATTGGCTGGACCGACTCAGTTGGTTCATCAATTCTTCCATCCGAAATAACTTCCTCGTCCTCAAGGTGGAACGAAGGAAACTACATTGAATCATCCGGGATGGTTCCCATGTTGCTTCATAGTCGGGTAGATCCTTCCACTTTATTAGCACATCTCTAGCTCCTCTATTTGTCGAGCGAACTCCTCTCACTTCCATTGGCTCCATAATTAACTCCATTTGTTCTTTCAAGGTCATCAATAGCATCGCTGATGGACTGTGATCGCAAATAACTTTCCTTAGCTGGGACACATAAAATACTGGGTGTATGGTGGAAGTAGGGGGTCGTTGCAAACGATATGCCACGTCACCGCTCCTCTCAATAACCTCATAAGGCCCATAATACTGTGGAGATAACGTTTTATTTCTTATTCGAGCTAGTCTTCTGTTGCAGGGTTGAATCTTCAAATACACTTTGTCACACTGGATTGTCCTCACCATAGTTTTGGACAGGCTACGATCCTATCTAATTACCGCTCTCCTCCACCTAACCTCGAACTCCATGGTCGGAGCCTTCCAATCAATCTTGGTCTTCCCTAACTTCTGCTGCCACTTTATTCCCAATATTGAATATGTGCTCCCCAAATCCAATGGCAGAAATCTTCAAAGACTTGAATCTCTGTAAGGATTAGAATCACCTCTTTACAAATTCCTCTACTCATATCTACTTTTTGTGTTCCCAGCATAACCCCAAAGCCCCCTATGTCCACTAATTTCTGTCCCAATTGATCCACCATCCTATTGTAAATGAAGTTGTGGGTAGCTCCACTATCCATCAATATTATCACCTCATGATGCCTAATTTTCCCCTTAACCTTAATGGTGTGGTTCGGTGTGAACCTGACTACTGAGTTAAGGGATTTCTCTGCAAAATTTAAGTGCAAGTGATCATCTTCTCTTCTACTTCGCTACAAAATCTTCCTCCTCATCGCAGACTATTTTGACATGTAACAAATGATCCTTACAACGGTGATTTGGAGCAAACTTCTCATTTCACTTAAAGCATAAACTCTTGGCCCTCTTGTCATGAATTTCTGGCCTAGCCAACCTTTTGAAGTTCTCCCTTGGTCGTACTCCTTGACCTTTATTCCTCTGGGCTTCCTTTTGAATAGGAACCATCTGCACCTTTGGTGACAAAAATGTAGTGGTCGTGCAGTATGAGACTCCTGAACTGTTGCTGCCACTACTCTCTAAGGAGCCACTGGTTGGGCTAAGTTTACTGCCTTCCCTAAGCCACGCGGTCTCAGTACTTGAACAACTTCCCGAATATCAGGCTTGAGCCCCTTCATAAAGTTCCCATCTAGCGCAGTCTCTAATAACGTTCCCAATCGGCTTGAGAAGTACTCGAACTTCTCTCAGCACTCTATCACCGTCTTCTCTTGCATCATATTAAATAACAATTTATAGAAGTCTCCTTCCCGATTGGCTCAAAATCATTCTAGTAGACAGTCTTCAAACTCCCTCCATGATCAGATTGAATCTCGAAAATATCTCCACCGGTACCAGGATAGAGCTTCCCCCCCCCCCCACCTAATGCAGTCTCTAATAACGTTCCCAATCGGCTTGAGAAGTTCTCGAACTTCTCTCAGCACTCTCTCACCGTCCTCTCTTGCATCAGAGCAAATAACTATTTATAGAAGTATCCTTCCAAATTGGCTCAAAAACATTCTAGTAGACAGTCTTCAAACTCTCTCCATGATCAGATTGGATCTCGAAAAGATCTCCACTAGTACCCTGGATAGAGCTCCCCCCCTCCCCCGACATAGAGTGGTTGTGGTGAGTTTTTCATCGTTTGTCAACCCATCACAACAAAACGTCCCTTCACCTGATAAATCCAACAGTGAGCATTTTTTCACTAAAAAATCAACATCTTCAACTTTCTCACCCTAGGATCGCCACCGTCCCAATTGCTTCTTCGTTCTCTAGTGTAACAGGTTTTGTGATCCTTCCATATTTTTCTCTCTCCCAAATCAACTCTCTGATTTTTACCATCCCAATTTCTTTGCTGGTCATACCTTTCACCTGTTCCCTTCCTTGGAAGTGGCTCAAAAGGTGGCATATTTTCTTCTTCCCAAAAAATTTTTACCTCTTGATCCTCCCTCCTTGTCCCTATATTAGGGTATTCCCCGCTTCCTTGTCTGGTCAACAATCACCCGATGATGCCGTCTTTTGAAACTATAAATTCATTTTCATCATTTCTTCTAATTCTAAAATCTGTCCTCAATTGCTGAATTTCGCTCTTCGAATTCAGGTTTTAGATTTCCAATTTCCTCATCAAGCTCTCCTCCAACGTATCAACCTTCTTAGACACCATAGGTCCCAAAAAAAGTGCTTTGATACCAATTTGATAGGAATCCGATCTCCACAAAACAAAAATAAAAATAATGAAGAGAAAACACAATAGAAATCATCGAGAAAGAATGAGATTATTTTATAATTTTATTGATATCAACACAATAAACAATGATACAAGTTAATCTACTATTTGAGAGATAAATCAACTCTCCACAAACCCTAGGCACTGCTAGGAACAACTCCAAAGAAAATTATTGCAAAACACAAAATCCCATTATTAAAGTAAAGCAACCCAATTAATCCTAAATAAGCCTTCCCAATTCCCTCACAAATATGATTCAAATCAGCTATCTTTCCTTACATAAACCTTCTTAATTCCCTTCCAAATTTGAATTCAAATCAACCCATTTTCCCTAAATAAATGTTCTTAATTCTCTCTCAAATCTAAATTCAAATAAGCCATCTTTCCCTAAATAAACCTCCCTAATTCCCTCCTAATTTTGGTTTTCTATGGTAAGTAATTAAAGATAAAATTAATCCCCTTTGGTCCCCCTCTCTCCTTGCCTGTCACCCACACTAGTGGGGCCCACAAGGCTCTTCCGTTCGTGAGCTAAACCAGCCCCCCTTGTTGGGTCCGGGTTGATTGGCTGGATCGGCTCGGCTGATCCATCATAAGTATGTCCTTAAACGTATATTTTATCTAAAAGCAACCAATGATCTTTGTGAATTTTTTTTTTTTTTAAGTTTCCTTTTTCAGAGATGGAGTTTCATTCGCTTGATTGATTTTGATGAAAATAACTTGTAAGAATAGGAAGATGATTAACACTTCACAATAACTACATGGCCAATATTATCTTTTACCCATTTGTTCATGTGACATGTTATTTATAAGAGCGCTATACTTGAGAAAATAGCGGGTCAATAATATATCCTTTTATGTTGTATCAAAGATGTTGAAAATTCATTGACTTGAATAAGTGGGTTGTTTGGTTGAGTGAAATGTGAGTGTAAAGTAAATAGTTTACATGGTTTGTGTTTGGTTCGAAGTAAAATTACTTAATAGTTCATTACCTTCACAAATATAAGTGTAGCCAAATCGAACTTTTTTTTTTTTTTTTTTGCTTTTGTTTACTTTAAATTGCATTTTAAATACATTTTTATATAAATATTAGTATTATGTTGTGCAAATAATAATTCAAAACACAAATTCTAACATCATTCCTAAATTTTCTCAAATGCAGCAGCGCTCAAGGCCTCCCCTCATGAATAAACACAACAACAACATTCATGACTCTGACCATCCATCACCTATGGCAAAAAATACTACACCTTAATCCTCATATTTCATGGCTCGAAAACTACCCCACCCTTCGACTCTTTGTCGAAAATCTCACTCTCACCGTCCCCACCTCCTCCTCTTCCTCCTTCCTAGTGCCATCACCTCTCTCCTTCTCCTTCTCTTCCACCACCACTACCACCACCTCCCATCCCTCCTTCGCCCTCTTTGGGACTCCCCTCCCCTCCCCTTCACACGCATTCCCCACTTCTATGCTGAAAATACCTCACTCTCCCTTCTTTGCCGTCTCCACGGTTGGTCCCCACGCTCTTCTCCTCGCCGCATATTCGACGTCATCCTATTTAGCAATGAGCTTGACCTCCTAGAGATCCGTTATCGCTCCCTCCTTCCCTTTGTCCATCGATTCCTCCTCCTTGAATCCAACTCAACCTTCACAGGCCTCACCAAACCCCTCTTCTTCCTCCACAACACCCATCGCTTTGATTTTGCCAAAGACAAAATCCTCTATGCTCGATTTACCCCTTTCACAAACCCCCATTCCCCTCGCCCCCCTTTTAGAATGGAATCCATCCTGCGCTCCGCTGTTAATTCTCTCATCCGTCAATCAGGGGTCGTTGATGGTGACATTATTATTATGGCAGATGCTGATGAGATTCCGAGCCCTCATACCGTGCAACTTCTTCAGTGGTGCGATGGAATCCCTCCAGTGCTTCACTTAGAGCTGAGGCATTACATGTATTCATTCGAGTTTCCAGTGGATTTCAGCAGTTGGCGTGCAACGGCGAATTTGTATAGGCCTGGGATTTTATATAGGCATTCACGACGGAGTAATGTGATTTTGGCTGATGCAGGATGGCATTGCAGCTTCTGCTTTAGGAGAATTGAGGATTTTGTGTTTAAGATGGAGGCTTACAGCCATGCTGATAGGGTCCGGCATAGGAGCTTCTTGGATCATGAAAGGATACAAAGGATTATTTGTGAAGGAGGTGATCTGTTTGATATGTTACCAGAGGAGTACAGCTTCATGGAGCTAATTCGGAAGATGGGTCCAATACCTAGATCCGCATCGGCGGTTCATTTGCCGCCATATTTAATTGAAAATGCTAATAGGTTTGGTTTTCTTCTGCCTGGAGGTTGCCTCCGAACACCAGAGTGAGAGTTGCAGGTATGCTAATACTATCAAAACTCAAAAAAAAAAAAAAAAAAAAAAAAAAAAAAAAAATATATATATATATATATATATATATATATATATTGGGAAAGTTTGTTTAGAAGCCTAAGTTTCATGGTTAACTTTCCAAGAATAAGTCTCCACATTAGAACCGAGGTCACTCCGGAGGAAGAAGGATGCCTAATTTGTCGTTCTGGATAGGGGGTCGGAGTGGGGCGGGATGGCAGTCGTCAAGGAATGATCCAACGTCCCTTTGATCTTTGCTCGTCGATCACATCCACTAAGGTGTAATGGATACGATCGATGTAAATCTTCAATGGTGTCGTCGAAAATCAAAGCCCACGTCAAAGAGGTGTTATGATTGGAGGATGTCAACTTGATCTCGATTGTCATGCACCAATTCAAAGTCCCATCTGGGGTTTCCGCCAGCATTCTTGTCGGTGCTGGGAAAGATTGCACAAAAAGAATTGGAAAAATTTCCTTCGGTTTCTTATTCAAAAACCTGAGAGGAATGGCTTAGGAGCAAGGGAAATTGGGAAGGAGCCTTCACGCCTTGAGTCCAGTCAGGTGTACCTCCGATTATTTACTATTGAAAGAGGCTGGCGAGGGGGAAGAAAGCTCTTCAGATTTTGCATGAGAAGAAAAAGGGGGAGGGAGACGGGTGGGAGATAGAGGGGAAATCTGAAACATTTCATGATTTTAATCAAGCGATATTTTTGTTTCCCAAAAGCTGATTAGAAAAATCGAAATGTTTGTCTTAGGATTTATGACTTGGGGAAGAATTAAGGCTCCAAAATCATTTCTGTAACAGAATAGGAAAAAGAAGATATGAGAGGGAGAGCAAGCAAAGGAATGACGTTTTGGGCCCTCTTGGGAAACTCAACAGGGAATATTCAAAACCTGAGATTTAATGCTCAGGTTTCAATCTATCCCAGGGGAGAAAACTTCCCTAATTAGTTGGGCCTCTAGCCGTTGGAAATTTCCATTAAAATGAAAAAAAGAAGAAATAGAAACAGCCAGGCCAAACTTCCTACTTGACGGGACAGGGAGGGAGGGGGGAAGTGAAACAAGAAAAAAAAAAAGAAAAAAAAGGAAAGAATTTAAAGCATTGGCCCTTGGATTGTCAAATTAGAAATAGGTTGGCGAGGGGTGCGCCTTTGAAAGTGGGGGCAGCGTGTGGGAAAGTAGGAGGAGGGTGGCTCTGAAGTGGGGCGTTGGTGAAGGAAAAGAAGTAGGCGGGAATAATGACGGGAAGGGACAGGCGGGGAGAGGATTTAAAAGGGCTGCTATGGGTTCGGCCGTGCGGGGGTGGCTGGTTTGGGGGGTGGGAGGGGGGGGGGGCGGTGGGGGGGGGGGTGGGGTAGGGGGGGGGGGGGGGGCGTCGCGCTGGGGCCGGTGGCGGCAGGCCGGCCGGCTTTTGGGCCTGCTTGGAAGAGGCGGCGACAAGGAGCAACGGGAGGGGCAGGGGAAGAAGGGAAAGAAGTAGGAAATGGAATTCTAGGGACTCGACGACTACGAATTTACTAACCTCAATTGTCTTCACCTTGAATTTCCACAAGATTAGATAATACAAAAACTAAAACTCACAAAGAGATCTAGTCTTCTCCGGCGAATTCACTAAGAGATCTTGGAGGGAGGAACTCACAAAGAGAACAAGTGGTAAATTTCATTTCATCAAAAACTAACCATTACATAAGAAAAAGGGTCATATAAATATGCCTCAAAATGACAAAGAAAGCAAAAGACTAAAATGTCCCTTGGGCTACAATAACTACCAAATACCCATGAGGGCAAAAACATAAAATAAAAATAAACTACTACATAAAATGATGAAAATACAGATCATGATCGTGGCCGTCGACCTCCGGCATCTCCTGAAGGTACATGTGTCGAAATCGCTGCTGATGTCCCCATCAAAACTATATAACTTTTCTTATTTTAATTGGTCTATTTAAAGAAGTGGATTAACTTTTTTTTAATATATTTTTTTAGGTAGTGTACTAATACACAAAAAAGAGTATTGAGGATATCATGTTTGTAACATATGGGACAGAAATTTTTATTATGGTTGCAAGGTTTTAGATTGCATGTTGTCTGTTTTTGATAGGAAATATCTACAAAAATCAAAAGATTTTGGCTGAAATTTGGAATTTCAGCAATATAAAAGCAGAAACTGAGAGAAATTTTGTGGCTAAACACTAGGAAAACTTGATAATTGATGAAAGAATGAAGAAAATAAACAAGATATAATGGATATTCAATTCGAGAGGAAGATACGGCTCTCCAATCTCTAGCCGGTGCTAAATGTCCAAGCAACTAAAGAGAAAATAAAATTCAGCCAACACATAACATAGCCCTAACCCTTACCCCCTTATTTAGAGAATACAAATATAATGATAATTACTAAATAACCCCTTCCAAAATTAATTCCCTCCTAAATTGCCCCCTCTTTTAAATTTGCATTCAAATTATGGGCCCCACAAGGGCCGATGGCTTGCTTGGTCTGCCTGGAATACTGCAGGGGCTGGCCCTAGTGCTGGGCAGGCTGGACTGGCCCTTCTTGGACTGGTTTAACAACTTCATTGCTTGTTATATTTTTTTTTTCTATAACATGTAGTGCTTCTGATGACCCATATAGGAGAGTAGATGTATTAGATTTAACCTATGTTAAGAAAGAAAGAGGTAGACCTAAAAAGACATGGTTAGAAAATATTAGAAATGACATTTCTTTATTAAATATAAATGAGAATTTGACTCTTAATTGGACACAATGGAAAAAAAAATGATTTATGTAGCCGACCCCACGTAGTGGGATAAAAACTCGATGTTGTTGTTGTAGTATGTAGTGCTTCTAAGATTTATTCTGCAGTATAAAAAAAGGAAAAAAAAAATGGAGTTCAAACAGTGAGTCCTTTTGTTAAAATCCATAATACAGGTGATTGTTGATATAGTCTATAGTGTTAATGTAATTATAATTTAGAAATATTTCGGCTATAATTATTAGATTTATTTGTGTTATATTGATGAACAAACTTTGCTCAGGCTTATTTGTGGTTCTTTGTTTTTATATTGATTGTGTATTGAAAAATCATCACATTTTTCCGAGAATTTGACAAAACTTTCATTTTTGATTTAAAGATCAATGTGGTGTGAATGTTGAAGTGAACTATGATATCATAAATTATAATATTAAATTATATTGTATAAATAATTTGTAATATTTCTTAGGAATCACCTCTTGATCTCTACATCAGGGGTTGAGGATAAATTTTGTTTGCTAGTTTTTCATGGACAAAATGCATATTTTGGTTTCCATTGTAAAATGAGATATATATTCTGCAGGGAGAAGATTCTCATGCTCGCCTGCATCAACCTTAATTGTATATATATTTTTTTATCATGGTGTTCTATATCTGGTCTCATAAAGCTTACATCTAAAATAATGTCAAAAAAAAAAAATGATAAATAATCACAAATGTAGGGCGGGACTCATAATTGGTGACAGTCAAACCGTCTATTTGAATTACAGATCGAATGATGTGATTTTGTGTAATTATTTAAGAAATTTCATATAACTAAGAAATGAGGACAGTTTAAGGGTGATAGATAAAATGATTTCAACAAAAAATTGTCAACAATTGGCATTTAATTGTATATGTTTATACAAGGCAACCATTAATTCATTGCACTTGAAATTAGAGTGGAAATTTTGTCTTCTTAATTGGCTATTTAACTAATATAATCCAATAGGATAATTATTCAAATGTTATATTTTAAATACTGTCTGTTAGGATAATTAAATTGAATTTGATATTAATCTCTTGGATATTTGATATTCATACTTTATACTTAAGCTTCATTTTTTTTCTCACTTCAGCCAAAACCCGTCAATTTTCTCTTCTATGTTTTTTTCTCCTAAAAACCTACCTCCATATATAGATGTTATATGTTTTTTTCTCACTTCAGCGAAGGCTGAGGCGGGGGTTCGCAGCAAAAGAAATAAAGTAATTTATTATATTTAATTTTACGTGTTCATATGATGTTAACATTGCCATTGTTATTGTAAAATACAGAATGGCATATGCAGGTGCAGAAACAACCCTCCCAGAGAAGATCAACAGAACATAGTTGATGATGGAGTGCATATTGATTAACACAAAGGCTAAGAAGGAGACAAAGAAAATGAAAATTATAAAGATTTTTTTGAAGAACAACATCAAAATGACAAAAAATATTCACAAGTGCATCCAGTATGGACTTTGGGATCATCGCCATAGGAGCAGTTGCTAAAATTCTCTCAGTGTATAGTACTGCTTGATTTGTTTAACATGGATTTAGAGCCAAATTGCCAATCCAAAATGAGGGAATGGAAATAAATAAAAAAGAGGATTGAGGTCTGTTAAATGGATGTATTTTGTAAACTATCTTTTCCACATTGATAAAGAAAAAGCTGAACTTTTTGAATACTTACAGTGCTCGAATCAATGATTTGTCTATATTAAATAAGAAGATGTTCTTGTTAGTTTGCATAACGTTCATTTTGCAGTTTTGTATGATGGATGATCGTTCATGGACTTACTTATCATTCCTTTTTGCAAATGATATATGAATTTATTGTACCATAATAATCAAAGTGTTGGCTTCAGATCCTCTTGAAAGTATGTTATACTAGGGGTGTCAATTTCGGGTCAAATGGTCAAACCAAATCAGATCCGATTTTTGAAACTAATTGAATTGTTGAACCCGAACCCGAGGTCCGGGTTGGCTCTAATCCAGAATTTTCAGTTCGGATTCGAGTTGGATTTTCGGATCGTGTTGAACACCCCTATGCTATAACTTTCTTACTCCACATTCTGTAGCCTTGGTTCTCTTCGTTATCTGTCGTCAAGTAGACCAAGATATACTTGTTATATCAATTGGTCATTCTGCATTTACATGACTAAGATGAAACGCCTGTCTTTATTTGCTGACTCTGCTATTCCATCTATGTATTGATTAACAGTTTGTTCTAAGGTTTTCCAAACTAATCTTGTAATTCTCCATTTTAGAGAATGGACAGAGAGTGGCTGTACCCATTAGGGAAAAGTATCCTGATAGGATTTCTATAGAGGACTTCTTTGTTTATGCCCGGATGCGACATTACAGCTGCTCTGACTACAGCTCTCATATACAAACTTGACAGCAGCTCTCGTTACAGTCAGAAGTGAATAACATTGCAACAATTATTATATAAACTTCAAATCATAATATATTAACTATTATAAAAACATTACATCATCATATAAAATGGAGTTTCTTTGTAAAAAGAACTTTATGTCGCTATAATGTTTTATGATGCAAAATATTGGCCTTAAAACACAAGAATAATATTAAGTGTTGCAGAGATGAGGATGGTCAGGAGGATGAGTGGCTTTACTTTTGAAGACAGGATAAGAAATGAACATATATAGATGAAAATGGCAGAATAGTTCATGTGGAAGATAAGATTAGAAAAAGTAGATGTATTAGATTTGTTTTATGTTAAGAAAAATAGAAATAGACCTATAAAGGCTTGGTTATAAAATATTGAAAATGATATTTCTTTATTTGATTTAAATGAGAATTTAATTTCGAATGAGACACAATGGAGAAAAAAAGATTAGTGTAGTCAATCTCATATAGTTTATAGAAAAAAATTATAAATTTATATTTTTATATAATTTTAATATTTAATTCAAATTAAAATATAGACATAAATAAATAAATAAATAAATATATATATATATATATATATATATTATTTTAAAAAAGTTAATATTAATGATATTTTTAATATAATTTAGAGATTTTAATGTTATATAAATAAATAAAAATTTATGATATATATGAAAATATATCTTCTTATATGATATATGGAATTAATTCGATGGCCAAGATCAATGGTCACGATCAGAGTTTGTGGATCCTTCCTTCCTATGGGAAGTATCTACTAACGTTGAAAAGGTGGAACTGCGATCAGCTGCTGATTTTGAAGGATCTTCGCCAGCGAGGATACTTAACTAAACCTAGCCCCGGGTTTTCTTCGCCGGCTGAATACTTTGCAGTGTTACGATCCTCTCTGGTAAATCCTTCTTCTCATCTCTCTACGATTTTGTTTAGTAGTATTTGAAAACGGCAACGAATATAATCTCGTTTTTTATATGTTTTTTGGCTTTGGTGCTTCACCGGACATCGATATACAGCAAAACTCCATTCTATCTCTGTCTCTTCGCCCTATTTCTTTCTATTTCTATCTCTTTCAGGGGACCGTGCTTGCTTTCAGAAGAAGAAAGAGCTTTGGGTATGCTTAGGCCATTCGAGATATTTTACTAATTGTTACCCTGGGCAATAAGCCAATAAGGAATTTTATCAAAGAAATAACTTATGGGGTCTATGGCTATTCGAATTGGGTTTTTATGTTGTTTCCTAATCATATCCGAGCGTTGCAGGCCTGAAAATTTGACTTCTTTTGTGACAATTCTTTTGTTGTTACTTTATTTCAAGATGAGATTTTTTTTGCTTATGTTTTTTGATCCAGTCTGTAAATTTGAATTGGCTGCGTGAAGGTCAGATAATGCCTTCTTTCTGGTGGAATGCATGCGATTTTTGTGATGTTTGAATTCGTCTTCATTTGGATAGATTTGCCTGATTTTGGTTTAATCAAAGGGCCTGTTTGGAAACAAGTAGGATTTAGCAAATGTTGAGATGTTAAATCCTCAAAAATGTTTGGTGACATAGTTGTTAAATCCCGTTAAACTGTTTGACAATGTAAACTAGGATTTAAGATGGTTAGTTCATTTAAAAATTAAATTTAATTTGTTTTGAGAAAAAAAATTATGTAGCTGGATAAATGCTTGATATTTGTGTTTTGATTTTAATTTACTTGTTGAGTACGAATTACTTTTTAATTTTAATTTTAATTAATGTCAATGGTATAATGGTGTATTAATTAAGCTAATTATATTAATTTTTAATTACTATTTATACTATTAATTATTTAATTAAACTAAATTAGATAATTTATTCATACATTAATTATACTACTAATTATATAGGGGTTGTTTGGTTTGCTGCAAAAGGGGTGTAAAATATTCTAAATGCTGGAGTTTTGAAAATATTGATCTTTGGTTTGAAGTAAAAGGAATGCAGAGTAAAATTTTAAAGTAAAGGGAATTCATTCTCTAGGTTAAATCCAGTGTATTTGGAATTTCTCATTTTTGAGCTATTTCCAAATACACTGGAAACTCACCACCATTGCCACGACTGACTGCCACCTCCATCGTTGCTTGCCAGCCATCTGTTGGCTGCTGATCGCCTTTTGACCCCTCACTGGCCTCGTGCTAGGCACCCATCGGCCGCATGCCAACCACCTGCCGACCATCCCTGGCAATCCATCGGCCACTGCTAGTCCCGACCGTCGCAGGCTACCCTCGGGCACCGCCAACCATTGCTGGTCGCCGACCATAGCTAGCCACCAGTTGGCCTTTGTCGGTTACCCCCCAACCACCCCGTCCACAACCTTTTTGCACTTTACATTGCATTCATTTTTTTTCAAACCAAAAAAACAAAGTAATCTCATGCATTTATTTTACAATCATCCAAACAATACCAAAGGAATGCATAGTAAAATTTTGAAGTAAATGAATTTATTTTCTAGTTCAAATCTAGTGTATTTGGAATTCCTCAGATTTGAGTGATTTTTAAATACACCGAAAACTCACCGCCATTGCCATGATCGACTGCCAACTCCACCGCCGCCTGCTGGCTGTCTATTGGCTGCTGATTGCCTTCCGGCCACTCGTTGGGCACCGATCTCCGCTGGCCATTCGCCAGCCACCCGGTGGCCACATGCTGACCACCCGCCAACAATTGTCAGCAACCCGTCGGCCTCGACCGCCGCAGGCCACCCACGGGCACCGCCAGCCATTACTGGTTGCCAACCACAACTGGCCGACCGCCATCAGTTACCCCCCAACTATAACTTTTTTTGCACTTTATATTGTATTCATTTTACTTCAAACCAAATAAATAAATAAATAAAAAAACTAATCTCATGCATTTCTTTTGCAATCATCCAAACAACACCAAATTATTATTATTACACTGCATTCCTTTTTCAGGCCCAAATAACCCCTTTTATATTAATATTTTAAATTTTATTAATCAAGTTAAATTAGGTAAATTTCTTCAAATAGGCTAGATGTGTCTAGGGCTTGCTTTTCATCTTCTCTATTTTGTCGTTGCTGTTCGACTTAGAGTAGAGTTTTGCACGAGTCGCTTCTTTGGCTCTTTTGTTGCTGTTCGACTTCGCTCCTTTGACAACGTTCCCTCCCTGTCGGATTGGAAGTCACGTCATTTTAACCGGAAGCAACTAAGGGAGCTTGCTCGTTGTGAAGGTAACCATCTTTCTCTCTTTCATGCTCTTCTTCGGCCAAAACCCATAAATCCGTGAAATTTCAGGACTTACTAAATCTTGTATTTACGGTCCAAAGGGGTAGATGGAGGATTTATTCCGCCGTGAGATTTAGTGGGCGCTTAAATCCCATTTGCCAGGATTTGGCATAAATCCTATTAAATCCTGCATCCAATTGGCCCCGAAAAATTGACTTTTTTCGCTTATGTTTTTTGATCCAGTCTGGAAATTTGAATTGGCTGCATGAAGGCCAGATATTAACAGTGGCGGATCCAAGATTATTTATCAGCGGAGGCACAAATTTTTAATTTGAAAAATACAGTTAAGATTTTTCATTCGAGCTTGAAATTGACATTAGAATTTTAATTTTTTTAATATCTAACTTAAGATTTTCATATCTAATTTAAATAAATAATAATTAAAAAAAATATTTTATAACTAATAATAAATATAAAAAAAGGCTGCATCTTATTAATATAAAAATAGATAAAAATTATAATTACAATATTTTAAGCTACTTGATTTAAATTTAAATATTTTAATATTTCTCTAGTGTAATTTATTGGCTTTAATAATATAAATTTCTTATAAAAGAGAATTTACAGATTTTAAAATAATTAAAAAAATTCATGAAATTTTAAATTTTAAGAAAATTAGTAATTTGAAGATAAATGATTAAAATGGGTAAATATATAAATAAAGAGATAAATATAAATGAAAAAAAAAAAGTTTAAGTTGTCCTAATAAAAATCAACCAAGAAATAGGTAAGCTCATAAGAGAGATAGTGGTACAAAAATTAAAAAAATTTAAAATCATCTCACCCTCATGGAGAGAGAGAGAGGTAGAGAGAGAGAGAGAGAGAGAGAGAGAGAGAGAGAGAGAGAAGAGAGAGAGGGCTATAAGCCTACAACTAGTAGCAAGTTCAAAATAACAAAAAGTTGCTGGTAAAAAAAAATAGCAATAGATAGAGAGAGAGAGAGTAGAGGGTAGAGAGGAGAGATACAATGAAAAGAATATATATTTTTTCCAATGAATGACTAATTTTATATGGAATTTCTTTTTTAGGAGGGGGGGGGGGGGGGGGGGGGGTGCACGTGCCCCCTTAGGCCCCCCCTCCTAAATCCGCCTTTGTCAGATAATGCTTTATTTTCTGGTGGAATGCATGCATTTTTTGTGCTATTTGAATTGATCTTCATTTGGATAGATTTGCCTGATTTTGGTCTAATCAAAGCTTTTTTTTTTAATGTCTTTTTTATCTTCTTTCTACTGTGGTCAAGATTTATAGGGCAATTTGTTTAGTAGAATACTCAGAATGGGTATCAAGTTACAAGCTTTGAGAAATTTTGATGCATTTCCACGGGCAGAAGATCATTTGTTGCAGAAAACGTTTTCAGGGGCCGTTGGTATGTGGGTTTTGCTTCACTTGAAATTGCACTCCAATGTACTTGTCTAAATATCTTTTACTTTCCAGCACTTGAATTTGTAGATTGCGATTCTTTTCCATCTTTAACCTGTAGTGCCTAAATTGTAAGCCCTGGTTCTATTTTCTTCTATATAGTTTCCATCATTGGCCTTTCCATAATGGCCACTTTGTTCGTCCACGAGCTCAAGTATTATCTCACAACTTACACAGTTCATCAGGTATGATGACTGATTCTTACTTTTTAATATTCTGTTGATTCATTATAAAAAAAAAGTTTTTAATCCATTGGGGGATGATATTTTCAGTTGAATCTTAAGAAAGCTTGCATTATTTCTGTCATGTTTCACTTATTACATGTATTTTTTCTTGGTAACTGAATTAGTTTTCATGATTTTACATGATAAAAATAATCCAGCAGTGCATACTTAATACCCTTATTAAGAAAGCCTTTTTCTTGAGAATAAGATCGTTAAGCTGTCATGCATTTTGTTTTCACGAGGAATATGTTAGGGGCAACTCTTTGAAAATGGCCTTTATGAATAATTCTCTCATTCATCCAAGAATGTGAACCTTATAGACTATTACATGTATTGCAAGTTTCCTTTGTACATTGGTGATTTATTGGATGAGCAGAATGATCTAAAGTTCTAAACAATAGCTAGCATCAAGATATTTATTTTTGGTAGAAATTGTTATGCATTTTGGTTGTTTAGGTTGATACTCAAAACTGTTGAAATCAGGAGTTTGAGAGGGAAAAATCTTGTAACTTTATTCAACATGATCCCTATTTATAGTCTATAACATGAGGGAGCTTCCCATGGATCTCTATATGCAGCCGTGGGGTTAATTCGGGAATGAAGGGCTGGGATTTAACACGCTCCCTCAAGCTGGGGAATATAGATATGTTATTTCCAGCTTGTCAATCATTCTGAGAAAGACAGAGTTTTCCAACACTTTGGCAAAGATATCTGCAAGTTGATTCTTTGATGATATATGGTTGATGCATATTAGACCATTGTCTAATTTTTCTTTAATGAAATGCCTATCCACTTCTATATACTTGGTTCTGTCGTGCTGGAATGGATTGTGGGCTATGCTGATTGCTGACTTGTTGTCATAATGTAGCTTCATGGGATCATTCCACTTGATCCTTAGGTCTTTTAGAATAATCTTGATCCAGAGTAACTCAAATATTCCCAAGGTCATAGCTCTATATTCTGCTTTCGCACTTGATTTTGCCACCACATTTTGTTTCTTGCTTCTCCATGCAATTAGGTTCCCTCCAAGAAATGTGCAGTATCCAGAGGTAGATCTTCTATCTACCGGTGATCCTGCATAATCAGCATCCGTGCATAGTTGGCGCACCATGGTGCATGGCGCGGCGCGGCGCACCTACGGCGCCATGTGTATGGCGTGGCGCAAGCGTTCAAAATGGCGCGCGCTATTTGCGCCACACGACGCAAAATAGCGCACGCCATTGTTTTAAATTTTTTTAATGTAATTATAAATATTTTTTAATTTTTAAGATAATATATTTTCTAATTTTTAAATATATTAAAAGTGTTAAGATAAATGTTAAATTGCATATCTTTATCTTCTTAATGCTATTTGCTTTCGTTTAAATATATTTGAGTTGTATGAAGATTGACTATTTATTGGACTTGAAATTGTTAGAGACATGTTAAAGGATAATCTCAATGGAATTTATTGTATGAAGGCATATATTTGATGGAGAACATGAAAGTTGAAGTGACATTTTTTAGTAATGGACTTGATATGATTGCGACTGAAGTGATATATTGATTGAACGTGGTAATTTTCTTAGCATGTTAGTTAACTAGTAGATAGTTTTTAGAATGTAGAAGGATATGTTAGGATAGACAAACATTCCATAAAGTATAACAAGGTTATCTGTTTAAATAAATTGTTTGGGTGATTGCTTGAGTAAATTGCTTGGATTTTTATTTATAATTCTTGTATAATTTGCGTCATATTCAAAATGGCACGCGTCGCGCCATGTGCTATGCGCCATGGCTCTAATGGGACCTTTACGCCATGGTGCACCATTTGCCGTTAACAAGTATGCATCCGTGTATGCTTCTAGGGTTATTCCACGATCTCTTTTAAAGATAATCCCTTTCCTTGGGTTTCCTCTAAGGTAGTGTAGTATCTTGTATATAACTTGTATATGAGCCTGCTTTGGATTCTGCATAAACTGACTAATCATGCTTACGACAAATGCTATATCTGGTATGGTGAGGGAGAGGTAGATCAATTTTCCTACAAGTCTCTGATAAGATCCATTATCTGCATCTAGATCTTCTTTTGCTTCCCACAATTTAAGATTTGGTTCTACTGGTGTTGGTGTTTGTTTACAAGCTAATTTACCATTTTCTTTAAGAAGATCTTTAATATATTTCTATTGTGAAATGAAGATTCATTTGCTGGAGTGAGTTACTTCAATTCCGAGAAAGTATTTTAGTCTACCGAGTTCTTTGATGTCAAATTTCTTAGTAAGACTTTTATTTAAACTAACTTTCTCCTCTTCGTTATTTCCAGTCAAGATAATATCATCCACATATACTAATAATATTGTGACTCCCCCTGAGTCTGAGTGTTTAAAAAATATTGTATGATCCCCTTGACTTTGTTTATACCCATTAAGAAGCATGAATTTTGAGAATCTTCAGAACCAGTCCCTTGGTGATTGTTTGAGCCCATATATAACCTTTTTTAATATGCACACCTTGTTACCTTCAGATTTTTTCTTAAACCCTGGTGGTATTCCATAATTATTTCTTCTTCCAGATCCTCATGTAGGAATGCATTTTTTACATCCAATTATTCTAGATGCCAGTTGTACTTGGCTGCTAGTGAGAGTAGTATTCTGCAGTGTTCATCTTGGTTACTGGTGTAAAGGTTTCTTCGTAGTCAATAACATATGTTTGAGTGTATCCTTTTGCCACTAGTCTTGCCTTATATCTTTCTAGTGTGCCATCAACTTTGTACTTCACGAAGAATACCCATTTGCAGCCAACCGATTTTTTTCCTGTCAGTAGATTGATGATCTCCTGTGTATTGTTCTTTTCTAGGGCCTGCATTTCATCTATCATGGCATTTTTTCAATTTTTATCAGATAAGGCTTCAGAAATATTTTCAGGAATATAGATATCTTCTAGTGTAACCAAAAAAAATTATTTGAGGATGAAAAGTTGTTGAATGATGTAGAGTTGGTTATAGGGTATAAGGGAGGTGGTGGGTGAGCTTACCTTATTTCTAGGAGATTGTTCGAATTCTTGAATCTGCTTTGGAGCATAAACTGAATTTGTATGCTTGGAGTTTACCTTCCTAAATCTAATGATAGTTTTGTCTTTTGTTTCCCTATCCTGGTTTTCAGGTGGATTGCTTTGAGACGGTGGAGGAAGGTCAAGAGGTGTTAGTTCATTTTCCTCAAGTCTAATCTCCCCCTGAAGATGAGGCTTGAAAAAATAGGAATTTTATTCATCAAATATAATTTTAACAGAGACAGGTTTTCCTTATAGATGGATGATAAGACTTTTAACCTTTTTGGATAGCTGAATAGCCAATAAAGATGCATTTGTGTGCTATTGGATCTAGCTTTCCTCTATTTTGACTGTAAATATGAACGTAGGTAGTGTACCCAAAGATTTTTGGTGTAAGATTATGATAGGTTCGAAACTCGGGGTAAAATGATGACTAAATTTTCGTTGGAGTTTTGAGTCATAGGGCTGTTGAAGGTAGTCGGTTTTTGAGATAAGTTGCAGTTAAGAGGGCTTCCTCCCAATAGAATTTTGGTATATTGTAGTGGAATATAAAAGCTCAAGTGGAGGCTATAAGGTGATTCTTTTTTTCTCTATGCAACCTCATTTTATTATGGGGTGTGAACACTGGAGGACTCGTGACGATCCCTTTACTTTGGAAGTAGGAGGAAAGGGCTTGGTTGAAATAGTCTTCAGCATTATTGGAGCGAAATCTTCTTATTTTTAGTCCGAATTGATTTTGGATCATGGTATGAAAAATGGGAAGAATGGTGCTAACATGTGGTTTATTTTTTAGGAGATTGATCCAAGAGACTCTAGTGCAATCATCAATGAATGATACAAACCACTGAGCCCCAGAGATATTGGGAATTTTTTAGGGTCCCCATATATCACTGTGAATAAGATAGAAATGAGTATCACATCTCTCATTTTTATTTGGGAAGGAAGTTCTTTTATGTTTGGCTAACTCACATGTTTCACAATGAAAATGTTTATTTTCTAATTTCTAAAAAAGTTGTGAATACATATGTCTTGGGACATCAAAAGATGAGTGTCCTAACCTATGATGATGAAGCCAAATAGTCGAATTTTTATCAACTAGGGATTACATAGAGTAGTTATTTTTAGATTAGTTTAGTTCTTCCAAGTAGTACGGTCCAACTTTCTCAACAAGTCCAATCTTCTTCCCCGATCTCTGGTCCTGAAATAAGCAATAGTTAGGGTTAAATAAAGCTTGACAATTATGATAATTAGTAAGTTAAAAAAAAAAGATAATTAGTAAGTTTTTGTATTGAAATTAGATTTGTGGATAATTGAGGTACGTGGAGCACATTTTATAGGGTGAGTGAGGGAGATAATATTGTCTCATTGGCCTGCTACCTTGGTAGGAAAACCATCAGCAGTGATGATTTTTTTGTTGCTTGGGCAAGGAGTATAGTTGATGAAGTGGTTAGGTGAGTGGGTCATATGGTCTGTGGCTCCCGAGTCAATGATCCATAATTCCTTTAAATGATTTTTAGAGGCACTTAAACTAATAGAAATTGGAAACTTAACTGAGAGTGAAAGTGAGGAAGATGCATTTGATTTTTCAAGAGATATCCATTATCATCATTAGTATTATTCTTACTATTTGAGGTTGGCCTTATGTTGCCTTATTCTCATTCAATCCTATAATGTGTTGCGTGAGGTGATAAAATCTTTTTTTTTTTTTCATTTTAAATAACTTCTAGAAGGAGAATCACTATTTTTTTTTTTCATTTACATTTTGATATTTGGAGCTTCAAATTCAAGATCAAAATCATTCTTTTCTTTAGAACTATTAAAGTGAGTTGCATATATGATTCAAGTTCGTTTGCTGATTAATCAGATTCATTAGAAGTTTTTGATTAACTGGATTCATTGGCATGAGAAGATAATTGTGATTTCAAAATGTAATACATTAAAATAGAATGATCTGCATGGGTTATTAATGTATGTATTTGATAGTATGTGTGTGTGTGTATATATAAAGGGATTCATAATGCCATTTGATCATCCCTATATATTTTCACATTCTTGATGAATGGTTAAAATCCTCACATACTGGGACAAATGCTTGTTATTGTTGTTATTATTGTTAATGAATATTTAAAATATTATAGATTTATTGAACCCGATTCATGAGTTCTCTCTCTCTCTCTCTCTCTCTCTCTCTCTCTCTCTCTTTATTACAATGTGATCTGAAATTTGAAGACTATATAAAGCAGCAGAGCAAAAATAAATTTGGGAGAAGGATTGTCATTTTCTCCTTCTAGGAGATATTATTATTGAAGTTTTTATTGTTGTGATTTCCTGTGTCTGTAATCACTGTTTCTTTTTTATTATTATTGAAGAATACTAACAAAAGAGCACTGATTCGAATCTCAATAATGCTATTAATACCCAAAACAGCAGGAGGAATATGAATCTTAATTTAGGTTATCCAACCCATGATTGTATGTGGTTGGAATGAGAAGGGCAATGAAAAAAATGTATTTGCAAAAGGCCAAATCGCTAAATATATCATAAATTGCAATTAATTAAAAAAAAACTTGAAATTTTTTATGAAATTTCAATTTAAGCTTCTTTGGAAATGCTTTTCTTTTACTTCACTTTTCATATAACTTGGCATTGAAATATTTTCATGTGTGATAAATGTGTTACAGAAAACCCCTTTACATTTCCCTTGCACCTTCCGCTCAACGTCATAGCCATGCGAGACACTTTAGTAGAGCGACCCACCCATCTACTTGTACTTAATGCAATATAGCACCATACAACAGAGCAGCAACATTGCAATAGCAAATGTAGCCTTGTTTACCACCAACTACAAACAACATGACCATGTAATTCATTGTTGACGTGTAGATTAAGGCTTTGACGGCTTTATTATTGCTTCTTAAAGCTGCTTTCTAGTGCAAAAATTTTTAATTAATTTTTGTACTAGAAAGCAGCTTTAAGAAGCAATAAGAAAGCCGTCCCAAATGAAACCTAAGTTAGTAATATGTATCATATGCTTATGTTGTGATATCTTGACTGTTTCTTTCAACCTTAGTCTAAGGTATGGTATGATTGCATATATAGTGGGAAGCTGTTCGAAAAAAAAAATTGTTGCCAGTGTTTCTATAACATCAATCATGTGTGATCAAGTACTGATTTTCTAAACTTTTTTTTTTCTCAGTTTTAGCAATGGGAATGGAGAGTTGCACTTGTGAATAGATTGCTCTTGTCAGATCTTGTAATACTGCATTGGTTTCTTGTGCAGATGTCAGTGGATCTTAAGAGAGGAGAAACTCTTCCGATCCATATAAATGTGACTTTTCCTTCATTACCCTGTGAAGGTGGGTTAGGCATAAAGTTTGGCTTTTCCATCTGTTTATTGCTAAAGATTCTCATACATGTTAATTGAGTTGACATCATATTTGCATTCATTTTTTTCAGTCTTAAGTGTGGATGCAATTGACCTTTCTGGCAAACATGAAGTGGACTTGGATACTAACATTTGGAAGGTAAAAGTCTTGTTGCAACAGTATTTACACAATATGAGTATATGCGTTTTTACTTTGTTAGGAAAATACTATTATTAGTTTTTTTGTTCTCTCGATCATTTTAGTCCGCCATGTAACTGGAATGTAATATCCTCCATCTTTTGTGATATGGTATGATTAGAACTTTAAGACTCACGCACACACATTGAACATTTTGAATTAGAGTACTTAATGTAACTAAAATGTAGAAATGGGAAATGGAAACATGAGGTCGCCAAAATAGGAATCTTTAAATCATGAATAAGTAGGATATGATGCAGCGAGGGCATTATGGTAACAATACAACAACAACAACATCAAGCCTTTATCTCACTACGTGGGGTCGGCTACATGAATCCTTTTTCTCCATTGTGTCCTATTAAAAATCAAATTCTCGTTTAAATCTAATAAAGAAAGGTCATTCCTAATATTTTCTAACCAAGTCTTTTTAGGTCTACCCCTACCTTTCTTAACGTAAGTCAAATCTAATACCTCTACTCTCCTAACCGGGTCATCGGAAGGCCGCCGTTTTATGTGACCAAACCATCTAAGGAGACTCACTCTAATCTTATCTTCTACTGGAGCTACTCCAACCTTTTCACGTATATGCTCATTTCGTATCCTATCTCTAAGGGTAAAGCCACTCATCCACCTGAGCATCCTCATCTCTGCCACACTTAACTTAGTATTATGCTTCTCTTTTAATGACCAACATTCGGCACCATAAAGCATTGCAGGCCTCACTACCATCTTATAGAATTTTCCCTTAAGTTTGAAGGGTACATTTCTATCACATAACAAGCCCGATGCATTCCTCCACTTCAACCATCCAACTTGAATTATGCTGATAATATCCCTATCTATTTCACCATCACTCTGAACAATAGATCCAAGATATCTAAAATGTATACTCTTATTAATGACTTGATCGCCCAAAGTCACAATCACCTCACTAGGTCTATTACTACTAAAATTACACTCCATATATTCCGTTTTAGATCTACTCAAGCGAAAACCTTTGGACTCTAAGGTTAAACTCCATAATTCAAGTTTACCTCCAACTTCCTCTCTAGTCTTATCAACAAGAAGAATATCATCAGCAAAAAGCATACACCAAGATACATCCTCTTGCAAATGTCTAGTGAGAACATCCATGACTAAAGCAAAAAGATATGGGCTTAAGGCTGATCCTTGATGTAACCCAACCGAAAAGGGAAATACTTGGTCAATCCACCTTGTGTTTGAACACAAGTAATAGCTCCTGCATACATATCCTTAATGATTTGAATATAAGCATTATTGACTCCTTTCTTTTCAAGAACTCTCCATAGCACTTCTCTTGGGACTTTATCATATGCTTTTTCTAAATCAATAAATATCATATGTAGATCCTCCTTATTTTCTCTATAATTCTCCATCAAACATCTTAATAAATGTATGGCTTCCATAGTCGACCTACCCGGCATGAATCCAAATTGATTATGAGAAACATTAGTATCACGCCGCAACCTATGCTTCATAACTCGCTCCCAAAGTTTTAAAGTATGACACATTAACTTAATACCTCTATAATTCACACAATCATGTGCATCACCTTTATTCTTAAAAATAGGAATTAACACGCTCATTCTCCACTCATCTGACATCTTTTTAGTCTTCAAAATAGTATTAAAAAGTTTAGTAAACCATGAAATTCCTTCATCTCCTAAGCATTTCCACACCTCTATTGGAATATCATCAGGTCCAACAGCTATTCCACCCTTCATTTTCTTTAAAGCATCTTTAACTTCAGTTTTACTAATACGCCGATAAAAACAGAAATCTTTATTTTCATTTAGGGTGCTAAGGTCATTATAGTCAATCTTATATTCACAATCTTCATTAAAAAATTTAGCAAAATATCTCATCCATCTTTGTTGAATATCATCTTCTAAGAAAAGTATTTTTTGATATTCATCTTTAATACACTTCACTTGAACTAAATCCTTACTACTCCTATCTTTTTGTTTGGCTAACTTATACATATATCTTTCTCCCTCTTTAGTATCTAATATATTATATAAATCACTAAAAGCTAATGCCTTTGCATCGCAAATTGCTTTCTTAGCAACCTTACAAGCCACTTTATATTTCCCAATTATCAGAATTTTTAAAATTAAACTAATTTTTATAACAAAGCTTCTTATTTTTAATCTTTTCTTGCACATTTGGATTTCACCACCAACTACTTTTACTATTAGGAGCTTTTCCCTTTGAAACTCCAAGGATATCTTTTGCAATATTCTGAATATCACTAGCCACTTTTTCCCACATAATATTAGCATCCTCATGCACAGACAAAATCTTAAGATCTAAGATCTTATTTCCAAAAATATTTTTGTTAATATTCATTAAATGCCCCCATCTAATCCTAGAAAATCGTTTTACTTTATTTTTTATTTTATGCCCCTTTATCTTAAAGTCCAAAACTAATAATCGATGTTGGGTACATAAATTTTCACTCGGAATAACTTTACAATCTTTGCAATCTAAACGATTTAGTTTTTTAATAAGAAAATAGTCAATCTGTGTTGTACTATATCCATTTTTATAAGTGATGAGATGCTCATTTCTTTTCTTAAATAAGGTATTAGCAATTGAAAAATCATAAGCTAAACAAAAATCCAATATGGTCTTGCCACCTTCATTCGTCGTTCCAAATCCATAGCCACCATGAATGCTTTTAAAATCATCTACCTCTCTACCAACATGTCCATTTAAATCTCCTCCAATAAAAACTCTTTCTTCAAGATGTATCTTTTGTATTAATTCTTCTAAGTCATTCCAAAAATTTAATTTAGAACTCATATCCAAACCTACTTGAGGTGCATAAACACTTATAATATTAACAATCTTATCGTCAACAACAATCTTTAAAGCTATAATTATATATCCAATCTTATTAATTTTTATAACATTATCCTTTAAACTCTTATCTAAAATAACACCTACACCATTTCTAGTACGACTCCTACCCGAATACCAAAGTTTAAATCCTAAACTATCAATTTCCTTAGCCTTCTCACCAACCCATTTAGTTTCCTGAATGCACAAAATATTTAACTTCCTATGAATCATAATATATATTAATTCCATTAATTTTCCTGTAAGGGAACCTATATTTCAAGTTCCCCAGGCCATTATGGTAACAATAAAATCATAAAGTTTAAATATATAAAATATGTGCTAGACCAACCCCACAATGGGATAAAGGCTTGATGATGTTATTGTTGTTGTTGTATTATAAAATATGCACTAGAATGTTGGCAATAAAAATCTCGGCTATTGAGCAGCTATGGACAAGGAGAGCTAGAAACAGTTTATTGCATGCTTGTTGTGCTTTTAAGCCATTTCTTTGGAGCTAATACTGCCCTTAGAAATTGCCTTAACCATATGTGGCATGTTTTCTTAGAAAAAGTCTGCTCCAAGAGGAATCAGAACCTATAGATTTAGAATGCTCAATTTGAAAAGTCCAATTTTTATATCTTTTCTTCTTTACTATCATTGTTTCCAATAGCTTTATTTCTACTATTTCGAGTTCGCTTTGTTTTTTATTTACAATTTCACTATCTGAGGCACGCCTTGAGGTAATTACGAACCTAAGGAGAATAAATAAGGGAGGCCTATGAAGAGGATATGATGTCAATCGTCATGTATTTTGCCATTCATGATGTGGGCGAATCATGGACTTATAGTTGACTATATTGATGATTGAGTCAAGGGAGTGTAAACTCATCATACATTCGGGGTTTGTTGATTGCTAGACCTTTTTATATGAAGCGGTAATTATGATTTCATTTGCACGGGATTTTAGAGCAATTTGTTGTATGCAGTGGTCCTTTGCCAAATATTATGAGAGTAGATATATAGTAGGTTCAAAGGTACAATTAGGCTCCTTAAGGGAGGAGAGAGTGATAGAGGATCCAAGTAGACAAGATAGTAATTGTCATTCCCTTGCAGACAGTATATTAATGAACCTATATTTAAGCATGATTCATTTATTCACCACACATGTGGTCCGTAGTCATTTGTACTAAGGTTGGTAATTTGGTTCAAAGTTTGAAGATCACTTAATAATCGAATTAGATTGAGGTATATGAGCCAAATTTAGTTCATATCAAACTTATATATATGAAAAAAGATCAAAATAGTAATGGTGGGACTATTCTGGTTCCTTTTTAAAGTGTTGTGTGACCAAAATGATCTTTTAATATAATTAGGGATCATTTTGATCTTTCGTTAAGAGTCAAGAGATAATTTTGATTATATATATATATATATATATATATATATATATATATATGAATGCATGCATCTATTTTGAATTAGGAATTTGTCTTATGAGATAAAAATTTGATTGTGATTGAATTTGGATGTCTCGAATTCAGAGCTAACAAATCATGTCTAGCTCAAATCATTATTGGATTAAACTAACCCATTATCAGATTTGGCTTGGCAAGATATTAGAGCAAATGTATTTGAGCCAATCTTGAGCTTGTGGTCTTATCTTTAACATCCTAAATTGAATCTTTCACTATAAATCTATAAAGCCTATGTTGGATCTTCTTCATTAGTTTGAATTAGATAGCACGAAGTGGTCATACAGTAGAGGGAGATTGTTATGTTCAGAGTTGGCAGGCATGTTGTTTTCATCCATATGCTTAAAGGGAAAATAAATGGCATTATTTAGTTGGTATGATTTGCATTTAATGAAGGCCTCTACATTGGCAGACCTTGGAAAGTGACGCTATGAAAATCTGAGCATAAAGTGCTTTACTTTACCTTTTCAAGACGTCTTTCAAAGTAATGCAAATGTGTCCGACTGCAGTTTTTGCAATGGGAAATGGAGCTAAGAGAGAACAGATGAGCAAAGCTTTATCTCACTGGCAATTCAAACCAAATGATTGAGAGAAAGGGTGCCAAAAATTATTCATAATTAGTTGTTAATGAAGTTGAAACCAATTTTTGAGGAGTCGGCACACTGATTTTTAGATTGCCTGCAAACAGACTCTGAATAGCTTACCTTAGATCGATTAAGCATTTCCTTTTTATTTCCTTTAGGAGACTACTTGTCTTTCTTCATTTTTAGTTATCGCTAAAATGTGTTACTGCAGTTGGTTCTGTTAATGATGGTTCACGGCATACTGACCTGTTGTATCTGCACTGAAGCTCCATGTGGATAGCGAGGGTCACATTTTGGGTACTTCCGAGTTCTTAACAGATCTTGTTGAGAAGGAGCACTCAACACAAGAGCATGGTACTTGCCTTTCTTGATAATGTTCTATTCATCTTTTTCTGTACTTTCCTCGCTCAGTATGTTTATTTATCAAAAGTTGATTTAATGTGATTTCATCACCTATAAATAATATCCATGATGAGAGCTAGTTTAATTAAATTTGAACAGATGGTGATAAAGATCATCATGAGGATTCCTCCCACAAGAAGCATGACCAAGGTGTTAGTTTTGACACTGATGCGAAGAAAATGATTGAGAATATGAAACAGGCAATTGAAAAAGGTCAAGGTTGCAGGGTATGCCATTTATGTAACCTTTCACGTGCCTTAATTTGAAGTTTAAACTTTAGAATCTTTGAGCTAAATTAGTATGGTTCATTTGCGTGCCAGGTATTTGGTGTACTAGATGTGCAAAGGGTCGCTGGTAATTTCCATATATCCGTCCATGGTTTGAACATTTTGGTAGCCCAGCAGGTTATTCTTCCAAATTCTTTTAACAGTTAACAATAACATCTTTGGATTGCTGAAGCAGTAAAATTCAAATACTTATAAACTTCTAGTGACGTAGCATTATATTATATCGAGGAGTATGTGTTTGAAATATGATCATCTTTCTAGTAGCAGGGTATTTTAGTTTAACTTTTAGGGTTATAGTTTGTTTCATTTTAAGGGTTGGAAAGTATTTCAATCTCAGTTCTGGATGTGGCTCACATGGAAATGATTCGCTGTTTTTTTTTTTTTTTTTGGGGGGGGGGGGGGGGGGGGGGGGTTAATTTTTAGTTTCTATGCTTATTTTTGTTGTGATGAATTTCATTTATACCAACTCTCCTATTACTTTATTTTATTTTATTTTAATTATAAGTAAAGCTAATATTCTAATCGTAATTTTATTTATTTATTATTATTCTATTGTTGTTAGAATGAAAAGAAAATGAAGTTGACTTCATAGCCCTCAATTAAAATTCACTTCTCATCTTTTTGGAGTTTGAGTATCACGTTCATCTTTTTTCAATAAAACAAACACTTGAACTCACTTCTGAAAGTGAGATCCAGCAACTTCCGGACACGCAATTACATGAAACAAGGTGGCCCTTGGTGGGAAACATTTATTTCACGGTAACAAATTCCATTATGTAAGAGCAATTGTACTTTTTTCCCGTCCTTTTTGAAACATAAGGTAAGAGGAAGGACAAAGTTGCGTCATTGTGTTCAACCATGGCGTGGTTATGATCTTTTTTATTCTCATTGCTTTGCTATGTTTTGAACTTCTGATGCTTCTATCCTCTTTTCATTCAATACCATTATCTTAGGACCTTGATTGATGTTTTTCATTTATTAGACTAAATGCAGCATATAACATCAGCCTGAATGAGTTTTTTTCATGGATATTTACTCGTCCTTGACCATTCCTGATGACCTTTTCATTGGATCATCAACTTTAACAAATTGATTTGATTAGTATAAATGATGCAACTCCAAGAGAATTGGTTACTTGATATTTTGTGGAAGCTAGAATGATTAACCAAAAAGTGGACCTGATCACATTTTTTGTAGTTAAGTAAATTTGAGAAGCTGGCTCATGTTTAGTTAAATTTTTATGAATATTTTTCTATTAGAATTGTTGCACCATTAAGAGTGAAATTGAAAAAATTGAAGTCTAGTCTGCTTTTTCACTGTGCCTGTGGTATAAAAGGTTCAGTGAGTTTTCTTACCGTTTTTATTTTACTCTTATAGGCATAAGTAGGCAAGATATAGGAGGTTGTAAGAGAACCAATATGTTCTTTGAAATAGTCGAACTCATTATAGTTTGGTAATGGGAGTTAGCTGTTTAGAAAGATTTAAACTTGGCATGATTGTAGCTCATTTATATCCGACCCTTGGCTGAGTAGTAAACATAATTAATGTGGCTCGTTATATAAATAAACTTGTTCTAATATAAATTTGTTTATTTATGTGAATGGACTAGTTCATTGTTTTTCAGCATTTAATAATTGATCAATAAACTCTTGTTTGAGTATTTTGATGGATTAATTATTGTTTTCTTGCTAATGAGATATAGAAAACTGATGTGAAACAACATGCGGTGAAACATGAATTGCACGTTAGAGATTAATGAGAGTTTAACTTTGCAATGTTAACGATAAAATCTAGCTTACTCAAGTAGGATTCAAGAAAATTTGTGATAGATTATGTTAACGGCAGTGATTACATTTAAAAATTACAAGAGTATTGCAAAAGATAACCCAAAATAAACTAGATAATGCAAATAGCTACTACTAAAGCCACACGTTTAAAGTTTAGATCGTTCACATTGAGATCCGTCACTCGTTTTGAAAGTGGTGGTTAGCGGAAGAGAATCGAAAGTAGACTTAGCGATGCCACTAATAGACAAGTGATCTTGAGAGGACTTGTCGCCGGGAAAGAAGTCGGATTTGGAGGAGCGGGTGGGCGGCCGTCAATGATCCACTCGGAGTCGGGATGTTGCTTGTCGATGACGATGTTGACCCTCATACTAGTGTCGGGGACGAGTCGACCGTGCAAGGTGGGTTTTAAAAGAGAAAGAGCTCGAAATCGCGCAAAAACTCACCCGACGCGTGTCGACCGAAAACCCAAAATCGCCGAGACGACCTCTGTTCGCGAAACGGACAGCGCCAATGCGTCCGGAGCAACGGAAACAACTAAGATTGACACCCATATTGATGGGGGTCGACGGTCGGCGAAAAATTAAATTTTGGGCGCGCGAATCGAGACGACGACGTGTGCGAGCGGCTACGCGACGACCAACTCGATGCAATATTAAAAAAATTTATTTATATTTTTGTGCAATATAATTAATTTTTTTTTTTAAAAGGAGAGAAAGAGAGGTTTTAAAGAAAAAAATGAATTTTCTTTTAATAAAAATCCAAAAATACCCTAAAATACTACCCACTTGAACCCTCACACTCTCATGACCAAAACCCCTCACTCCCACTCACGACACTTTCACGCCTAGAGCCGCCCCCCTCATCTCCTCTTGCGATTCTTCAAGCCGCCGGCCTCTCTTCCCTCCTCCAAGCTCAAGGTTTGATCTCTTCTTCTTCTTCTTCCTCTTCTTCCTCCATTTTCTTCTTCTCCATCTTCTTCTTCCTCCTTCCCTCTTCTTTTTCTTCTCCATTTTTCATCTTCCCTCATCTTCCCTCCACATTTCCTTTCATTTCCTTCCATTTTTCTCTTCCCCTCTCTTCTCCTTCCTCTCCTTCATCTTCTTCTTCCTCCTCCAAACTCTCTTTCTCAAACCTACACCAAACCCTAACCCTAATCATTTTTTTTTCTTCACTTCCACTCACCAAACCACATACATTCCTTCACAAAAAACACTTCCCTACACTTCCTACACCCTTCCAACAAAGAAAAAATTTCCGTCCTTCATTTTCTCTCTCTAACCTAGAGAGAGAAAATTTTCTCTCTCTAGAAATCTCTTCATGAATAGCTCCATCTCCACCCCAAACATCTTCCCTCTCCACCATACCTCCAAATTCCTTCCCTAGAGGGAGAAAATAATTGCACACTCTCTCTTTCTCTCTCCAAAGTTGAGAAGAGAGGGATTTTCTCTCTCTAAATCTCTCCTCTCACTTCCTTGCACCTCCTAAACCCACTCTACACAAATTCCCTTCAAATTCCATCTTTCCCCTCTCTTTCTCTCTCTAGAAAGAGAGTTTCCTTCTCTCTTTCTCTCTCTAAAAATTAGAGAAAGAGAGATTTTCTCTCTCTAACCTCACTCCCCCAATTTCCTACACACTCTAAGCCCATTCCACTAAAAAAAAAAAAAAAACCAAAAATCCTTTCTTTCCCTCTCTTTCTCTCTCTAGAAAGAGAGCTCTCTTCCTTTTTCTTTCTCTCTCTAGCTTCTTTTTTTTAAATAAAAATATGATTAATTAAATTGCACAAGTAAAATATTTTTTTTAATTATGCATCGCAGGTTCCTACGTCGCCGTCATCCGCCGTCGCCGCCTCGATTGCTGCATACCCAAGGTAAAAATTAGCATTTACATTTCTATGCATGAAATAAGTACTCGTGACCGCTTTTCTTAGCGGGCGAGGAAAAAACTTAAGTACCCGTGACGCACTGAGCGAGCGGGGAAATTCGTATGCATGAAAATATAAGTACCCGTGACTGCTTTTCTTAGCAGGCGGGGAAATTTGTTATTTGTAAAAAAAAATTGTTTAATTAAGTACCCGTCACTGTTTTTAGGCGGAAAAAAATGCTATATTTTAAATCTGCGCTCAAAGATCCCGTGACCGCTTTTCTTAGCGAGCGGGGATTAAAATTGCGGCCGCGGTGTCACCCGACACCTACCGTGACTGCCTTTCTTGGCAGGCGGGAAGGCCTTACACACTCCGAGGCAGCCCCCTACGCGGAGACGACGCCGGAGTGCTGCCAAAACTTTCAACAAAACCCGTGACTTAGAAAAATTCAAAGAAAATCATAATCCACTTAAATGTTCTAAGTTAACCAAAAATAAAATATACGACACCCTAGGCTCTCGACACTGAAAAAACAAATAAAAAAATATATATATAAATCAATGTGAAATGCAACATACAGTGAGTCTTCGAGAGAATTAGTTAGTCGCCAGTAGGTATGATTCAAACCTCTTCCTCCTAGCACCTGACTCGTACACCCCTAAGTCCCTCACCAAAATCTCCTTACGGAAATGGGATGGGAAGAAATGAGTTGAGATCCCCTCATATTTATAGCTTTGAATTTGAATCATTCGCGGGCCCCACCAGCCTAGGATCCCTTGCTACAAGACAGGAGAAGGTACACATGTGGGCCCCATCCACTTAGGATCATAAGATGCCATTTCGAGGCTCTGGCATCGGATTCCTACTGTATTCACTAGCAAGTGAAATACGTACGTAAATACGAATGTAAATACGAACGTAAATACACCCTGATACGGCGAGTAATTATCTTAGAAAGGGAGGGCGGTAAAAGTAAAAGTAAAAGTAAAAGTAAAAAGAAAATTTACTTTTCCTACAAAATACTTTTGTGCTCATTATAAACACATGGGAATTCTCGCACATCCCCGGTAATTTTCTAATTGAACCCCTTGTAATAAAATGTGCCCGTCGTATTGCAAGTCACGGGCGCTCTAAGTGGTGTGCGCACCAGCTGTTAAAGTTAGGCAGCTCGTACACCCCGTGATCATATGTCTTCAAAAAGAAACAAAATAACACACTTTTATGTGTCACGGGTCGTACGACCCTTAATTAAAGTAGGCACATCACCACCAGAAGGTTTGTCCCCTACGACCCAAGGCAGGAGATTAGTTAGTGCACTACAATCTATCTGCACAAATCATGTAAGTAGTGCACGACAGTCTACCTGTACAAAGCAGCGAGCAACTTTATTCATAAGCTGCTACGCCCCGCCACCGGATCTGCATCACAAATACAAGCAGACAGAAGGCGTCTACAAGTTGCAATGCCCCGCCACCGGATCTGCAACACTCGTACAAGCAGACAGAAGGCGTACATAATCTCTCAAATGAAATATTATGTGCATTCAAGTTACAATTACTTGCACAACTAACATATTTCAAAATCCCCTTGCACTTACACCGTAGTTTGTATACACATAGGTACACTAAGGGGAAAAATATGATCTCGACCCGCATGGGCCCCGGCGAGCGTGTTATTGGTACACACGTGACGTCTAGGGATGCTGCGCGGGTTGACAAGTGAATTCTAGTTCAAACCCGATCCTCCTATATGGGTCAATAAGAGTCGACAAGGTTCGAACTTTCAAACAAATATACGGTTGCTACGACCGGTATATTTGTCTTAATACATTCATATTAGGCCTTTAAGGCCTATAACAAAGAGAATTCACTTTTAAAGGCTCAAAGCCTACAAAACCCGATCCTCTGTCGACAGCCCGACATAGTTGACAAGGTTCAATCCATAAAAAGAAATGACCCCCAAACACCCCGATGATGGCCGTGTTGAATGTGAATCTCAACCAGAGGGGTTAATCTCTTAGATATTTCAAAATGTCCTAAAATCTCTACAAAATCCAAATTTCACAAAAAAAATTCAAAAATCATCAAGCTCAAAGATATTTAAATTTGAAATCTAATTATCAAACACTTAAAGCAAACTTCATCCACCCTCCGCAACAGTTTGTCGGGGTGGACATTTAAATATAACTTCAGCTCACAAAGAGTCGAATGCCTAGTCGAAAATATCACTAGGATTCATCCTCAAATAATCTCCTGCCAATAGGGACGTGGTACGTGTCCTCTGACCGGCGGTTTGTCGCCAAATGGCACCGCAGGATAAACGGTTATGACCCGGGGTCCTCTGAACCGAGTGGTTTTGCCGCCAAATGGCACCACGAAATACCGATTATGACCAGAGCCAATACGTTCCTTGTTGGCATCAAATCTTTGAGATATGAATCAATAGGATACGATTGATAGGGCACAAAGCCCTCTGTAAGCTAAGGTGGATTAAAATGTGTCCCCTTAGAGAAACATTCAACCCCGGTCTACAAGGTCCCCTTGGACGAAGCAACCCATGGCTGCCGACAAGGAACCTTCTGTCAGGTTGGGTCGACTACCTCCTCTGACTAAGTAGACCAGGGACCACGACGGAACCATGGGATCTTGATCGGGTCTATCATCCATTCCCCAACCATCCGCTTTAAGTGCACGATGGTGAAATTTTATATTTTAAACATCAAATCTTTTCAAATCTTTCCAAATACCCAAATCTAAACTCAAAATCCAATTTCCATATCCATTGCTGCTACTATATGCCAGATACTACGTATTTGATTGACGACTAGCCTTAATCGAAAGTTCTCTCTCGTGATCGGGAGGGGTAATTAACTATAGGGGCTTGCGCCTATAGGAAACCAGAACTCAGATCATAAAGTCCTCGCAAAATGAGGGCGAAATCTCTGGGTAGTGTCTTATCTACAAACCCATCTGCCTTCCAAAATTTACCCCGGAACTTAGTTCGTTAAAACTCCCTCGCCGAATAAGAAAAGCGAGCGGAGGCCGAGGCCGAATTTTCGGAGCCCACAGACGATTATGAGAGTCGGTAGGATCCGATCCAAGTAGGCTCCAACGGTATCGTTGTCGGAATCAAATCCCGCGTCGAAGAACGGCGATCGTTGGATGTCGAGGTTTCCGTGAGCGTCGAACACAAGTCCCCATTCAAACTTGGGGTCCGCCATGCATGGTGGTCGTTAGAGATGAAGCCAAAGAGGGGGAGAGAGAGAGAGAACTGTGAGCAAAAGAGGGAGGAGGGCCACGGGTTGGAGAGGGGTAGTGAGAGAGTGGAGCTATGGGGGAAGAGAACTTAAAATCTGAATTTTAATTCAGATTTCCGAAATAAGAGAACTCTTAATTTTAATTTCAGATATTTTTTAATTTTAAATTAAGATTAGGAGGGAAGGAATTCAAGGAGCAATTAAGAAAATTAATAGGGGGAAGAGAGAGGAGTGGCCGGCCATAGAGAGAGATGATGTGGCTTGAGGTTTTGAGTAGGTGGGGACCACATAGGAGTAAATTAATATAATCAAAATTCTGATTTTTAATTTCATAATTAATTATATTAAGTAACTCCCAAACTAGTATGAAAAGAGGAGGGATTTGAAATTTGAATTTCAAATCAAATATAACTCCTCTTAAATTACTTGCCAAAATTGCTAGAGCTTGATTAGGAAAGTAATTAAGGGGGAGGGGAAATTCAAAAAAATCACAAGAGGGGATGAGGGTAAGGAGGCGGCAGCATGGGGGCTGGACGGTGGTTGCTGGCCGGCTGGTGGGGTTGCAGGCCGGCGGCCTGGGCAAGCCAGGGAGAGGGGGGGGGGGGGGGGGGGGGGGGGGGGGGGGGGGGCGGCAGTGAGCAAGAGAGGGAAATCTGATGCGGACATCCAACCGTCCATGCCAATCCGAGGAGCTGAAGATCGACGACCGAGATTACTTTGCTTTATTTTCGTTTATTAAGTGTATTTTATTTTAGTTTTGCAATTTCCCATTTTACCCTCTTGTTTTATGTAAGCCCAAGGGGCGAATGTGTCTTTTAATTTCTCTTGAGGCCTATATATAGAGGCTCATTCTCTTGTATTAGGATGATGATTATGATGAATGAAAGTTTCTACTTTTGATCTCTTTGTGAGTTCATATTTTCTTGATCTCTTGGTGAGTTCAACTCTCCTAGATCTCTGTGTGAGTTCTATGGAAAGCCCAAAGTGAGGGCAAAAGCAATACCCGTCAATCTTTGGAAGAGTCCGAGGTTCGCGGTTCTTACGATCTCTTTGTGAGTTCGTTAGTTATCTTTGTCTTTCTTTGTTTTTGTTTTTGTTCCCTCTTTTGTTCCTAGCTATCGTCTTTCTTCCTCCTCCCCTCTCAACCCCTCGACCAAACCTCCATACCGAGCTCACCAAAAGCCACCGGCCACCCCTCCAAGAATTCCTCCAAACCGCCGGCCATGGCTCCCTAGCCGTCGGCCTCATCCTTTCCCCTCTCTCCTTGGATTTCCTAATTAGGAGTGCATGATATTAGGAATTAATTAGAAATTCAAATTGTTCAAAATTTGAAATTCAGATTTCTTTCCTAATTTAGCTCACCCATTTTTGGAAAGTACTCATTTGAAATCATAAACCCATGACAAATTTTGGATTTCAAATTCAAATTTGAAATTTTTCCTAATTGGGTTTGATCCACATTTGGAAGGATTTAACTCTCCAATTCAAAATTCAAATTTGAATTAGGAGTTAAATGCCCCCTCAATTTCCTCTCTTTAATTAAGGAATTAATCGTAGCTTTAAATCTGAAATTTAATTTCAGATTTAAGGATTAATTTACTTAAGTAATTGGGGCCCACTTATTTGAAATCAAACCCCTCTCCCTTCCTCTCTTCTAGGCCGGCCCCTCTTCCTCCTTCCTTTGCTTAATTAAGAGTCAATTAATGCTCCTAATTAATTCCCTCATTCACTCAAAACTCTTTGGGAATAATTTCAAAATCTGAGATTTTCCCCCTCTCTCCCCATGGGATTTCAATTGCTGTTATTTCTGAAACCTCCTATCCAAATTTAGGAAATAATTCAAAATTCAGCCAAAACCTTTAAGTTTCCAAAATCTGAGAATTGGAATTAGGAAATAATCTCTAATTTCCTCTCAGCTTCACGTCATGCCTTCTCCCCACTTTGCTCATAGCCGAATTCCCTGAGCTTTATTTCCAATTTTTATTTCCCAAATCAAAGACTCAAGTCTTCGATTTGGAAAATAAAAGTTCCTTAACCCACCCTATCATCCCGCCGTTCCCTCTCCATATTAACTTGCCTCCCAGTTGCTGTTTTACCCACAGCAAATTGCTGTCCAAGCTTTCCCAAGCAATTGTAGGTGGCTAGCCAGAATTTTTCAAGTACTAAAGCTGCTATCTAGCAATCTTGGCAATCTCCTATTGCTATCCCGCTGTCTCCAAATTACAGATTGCTGTCCAGCTGCATCCAGAGAGCTCGTGGTGGCTGTTTGCTTCCTCTCAAACAACTAAATGATCACCGGAGCTAGAGAACCTGATTTTTCCCTGAACAGGGTTGCTGTCCCGTATTCTGGAGGCTGTTAAACTGCTGTCCAGCAGTTTTTCTGCAATCACACACCAGCTGGCTAGCCCCGAAATTCGACCCATTACTGTCCAGGCTTTTCTGGACAATATTGGATTGCTGTCCAGGGATTTCCAACAAGAAGAGTTGTTGTCCAAGACTTCTAAGAACCCAAAAGTTGCTGTTTAGACCTCTTGATTTGCTCTTCAAGAGCAATCTCCTACCTCGTTCTACATCAGTTTGGTATCAGAGCATGGTTGCTCACCCGGGATGCGAACTCGACGGAGTCGAGTCTTTTCCACCCCGGAAGAATGATGCGGACATCCAACCGTCCATGCCAATCCGAGGAGCTGAAGATCGACGACCGAGATTACTTTGCTTTATTTTCGTTTATTAAGTGTATTTTAATTTAGTTTTGCAATTTTCCATTTTACCCTCTTGTTTTATGTAAGCCCAAGGGGCGAATGTGTCTTTTAATTTCTCTTGAGGCCTATATATAGAGGCCCCTTCTCTTGTATTTGGAGGATGGATTATTGATAATGGAAAATTTTATTTTCGTATTGATCTCTTAGTGAGTTCAGAAGGATCTCTTTGTGAGTTCCGACTTTCCCAAGATCTCTTTGTGAGTTCTTGAGGAGAGTTTCGCGGATCTCTTTGTGAGTTCCGAGATTCTCAAGATCTCTTTGTGAGTTCTTGAGGAGAGTTTCGCGGATCTCTTTGTGAGTTCCGAGATTCTCAAGATCTCTTTGTGAGTTCTTAAGGAGAGTTTCGTGGATCTCTGTGTGAGTTTCGTCATCCCTACAATCTCCTTTGAGATCTTGAAGTTTAAGAGCGTGAAGTTAGAAATTCCAAGATTTCCCCAAACTTCTCATCCTCTACCAAGCTCGGGCTTTTCCTCCCCAAGTTCTCCTTGCCGCCGGCCCTGTTGGCCCGTCCATAAATTCACCCGCCGACCATCCCTTAGGCCGACGCCCACCAACCCCCACCTCCCCCTCTCTTCCTCCTTGGAATAAAAAAATTTCTTAATTAGGAGAGGCTCACAATGACAATTCAAATTCAAAATTTGAATTTGAATTAGCATTAATTACTCCTTAAATTTGTCCCTCCAATTAAGCCAATAACCATTAATTTAAATCTGAAATTTAATTTCAGATTTAAATCAATTAATCATTTAATCTTCACAATTAATGACAATTCAAATTCAAAATTTGAATTCGAATTAGCATTAATTACTCCTTAAATTCGTCCCTCCAGTTAAGCCAATAACCATTAATTTAAATCTGAAATTTAATTTCAGATTTAAATCAATTAATCATTTAATCCTCCCAATTAATGACAATTCAAATTCAATTTGAATTAGCTTTAATTACTCCTTAATTTCAGATTTCCATTCTCTCTCCCCAAATTAATTTGGGCTTTAATTAATCTTACCACCTAGGCAAGTATATGGCATTTACGTTTCACATCAAAATCAGTAGGGAAAAATCTTGGGATTCAAGCGTGAATTCCACTCTTCACAAATGCTTCAACCAGATCTCCACGACGACGAATCGATCACAAGAAATAAAGGAAGAAAAATGGTAGAACAAGAAGATCTAGAACTCACAAAGAGATCGAGCTTCTCCTACGAACTCACTAAGAGATCGAGGAGGGTGAACTCACAAAGAAATCATAAGTGGCAAATATTTTTTCATTCATCAAAAGCTAAACTATTACATAAGAAAAGGGCCATATAAATAGGCCTCAAAATGACAAGAAAGCAAAAGACTAAATGATGTGAAACGTACATGCGATGGAGTTACTTTAGGAAATTATAGAGAGCAATTTGAACAAAGTAATCCAAATTAAAATTATCATTTGTAATAAAAGAGTGAACCTAATAATTCTTAGTTTTAACTCGCTTAGGCAACGAAGAGCGACATTCGATTAACCAATCAATTCAAGAAAATGCAAAGAATAATTGTACGCTACGACAATAAACAAGAATCCACGAATTAATAAAGAGAACTTTCACCTTTGGAGCCCATACGCTCAACTAATCTAGACTTTAGCGGAAGAAGCGTCTCCACATTAGAACCGAGGTCACTCCGAGGAAGGACCCTTAGATCGTCGTTCTTGGATAGGTAGCCGAAGCTTGCAATTCTTGGACAGCGATTATACGTCCCAGGTTGCCCGAACAGCAGGTTTCAAGTGCTCGAAGCTCTAACAGCAACCATGGAAGGTCTATACGGTGATGAGATGAATTCAATGGCTGGCCTGCCTGCATGGGAGTGCAGAATCTGATTGGCAGCAGTGTGTCTGACTTCTAGCAAGCTCGGACAGCAGCTAGGCATTAACAGAGGTTGTAGACAATCTCTGGAATTCTTGGGAATTGCTTGGCAGCAAATTAACCTTGCTGGGATCACAGACCAGCAAGCAGCAATTGCCCAAAACGGAGGGCAGCAAGCAGTAGGGGCCGGCTAAGGACGGGGAGAAGGGTGGCCGGTGTGGTGGTGAGGGAATTCCAATTCTTTCTCAAGGGGGAAGAGAGGAATTGATTTCAAATTTCAGATTTTGAAATCTGAAATTAAAATCCTGGAGAAAACTGAAATTAAACTTGAGAGGGAGGTGTATTAAAGAGGTGTTTAAGTGGTGATGAGGTGGCAAGTAGAGAGAGAAATGATAGGGAAAGGTGGCCGGTCATATGGGAGAGAGACAGGTTTGGAATTAAATAGGTGGGGACCACAATTAATTGATCAAAATCTAAAATTTAAAGTTCAGATTTTAATTATGTCATGTAACTCCCTCATTTAACAGAAATTGGGAGGGAATTTGATTTTCAAACAATTGTAACTCCTCTTAATTAATTCTCCAAATTAATTGGCTCAATTAATAAGGTAATTATGGAAAATTCAAATGTGCAAGGGGAAAACCAAAGGGGCCGGTGGTATGGAAGGTGGCGGCTAGATTGGCCGGCGCGGATGCTGGCCGGCGGGTGGCTGGATGCTGGCCGGCGGGTGGCCGGCCGGTGGTGGCTGTTTTTCTGGCCGGCAAAATTGGAAGGGAGGGGCAAGGTGGCCGGCGGCTTAGGGTTATTTGGAGCAAGCAGCGGCAAGGGCAAGGAGGAAGAGATGGAATCTTCTGAAGATTTGACGACTACGAATTTACTAACCTCAATGTCTTCTCGTTGAATTTCGACAAGATTAGTTAGCACAAACTAGAACTCACAAAGAGATCTAGTCTTCTCCGGCGAACTCACTAAGAGATCGAGGAGGGTGAAGAACTCACCAAGAGATCTTCTTGAACTCACAAAGAGAACACATAGTAGGAAATTTCATTTCATCAAAAACTGAAATTACAGTGCATGAGGCCTCATATAAATAGGCCAAAATGAAAAAATAATAAATGACACAAATGCCCTTCCGTGCTACATAAGCGACTAAATGCCCATAAGGGCAAAAGCGGAAAAACATCAAAATAAAATACGCTACTACATAAAATGACAAAATACAAGTCATGCTCGTGGCCGTCGATCTCCGGCGTCGAAAAATGCTGACGATGTCCTCATCATTCTCCCCAGGTGGGAGAAAACTCGACCCCGTCGAGTAAATATTTATTGAGCCCTCGTACACTCTAGTAGATCTGGGTCTAGGCTCTGTAAGCTCGTCCCTGTCAATCCAAGTATCCTCTTTCTCCGGTGGCCCTATCCAATGAACTCGGTATCTTCGGCGCCCACTTTCCTTTGTGGAAATGACCTCATCATCTAGTATTGCTTCGACCTTCTCTGCTATAGGTGAGTAGGGTAAGTTGGGGAGTGGAGCTAGGCTGGGGGATCTCACCAGGTGGGGTTACACAAGGCTAATTTAAAGTGGATCTTGGGGTTAAGATTCGGGTCTTTCAAAGGCTAACAGGTCTTCTATATTAAATGTAGGATTCATGTTAAGGCCTCAAGAGAGGTCCAGTACGTAGACATTACTATTCTCCTTTGAGATTTCCTTAAAATGTTTGGTGTTTCGAGCATGCAGCTTCCCGTACCATCACAAAGTCTCCAACTTTGAATTCCTTTTGGACCATCTTTTGTTATCAGCAATAATTTTAATATGGATGTTATTTTGTTCAATTTTCCTTTTAATTTCGTTGAGTAACTCCTGAAGATGACATGCAGATGCAAATGCAAGAGATCAAGCGTGCAAGAGGATTGTCAAGACTTAAGAGCTCACAACAGTTTAAAACAACAGACAAAATAAGAAGACAACAGATTACTACACTCACACAACATACTAACTCACACGAACATGATGCTAAGACAGATGGACGAGTCACAAAAAGGGGTCTAAGGTGTTCTGTATAAGGGAACTGGTGTAGGAGTGATGAAGACATCCTTAGCTACCAGGTTACTTCTATGGGAAGTCTCAGTCAAAGTCGTAGGTAGTCTCCTAGTGGGGGTAGTGTAATTGACCAGATTAATCCAACTAGGACAGAGATGGTCCTCCTCAAGGTAGGGTGAGGCTATAACGGGCAAAAAGTAGGAATCAGAAATAAAATAGGATGGTTGGTCCTGACTCATATCCATAAGGGGATATCCCAAAGATTTGTCGGCCGGTATGGGACTTATAAGATGGGGAAAAGTTCCCAGGATATCTGTGGGTGCAACAGTAAGAGAGAAGTCTGGAATGACACACGTAGTCAAATATAAATCCAAAGGAGCAGCTCCAAAGTTAGATTCTAATGAAACAAAAGGAGGCTCATTATTCAAATTAGGCTCAAAGGATTTCAGACTCAAGGTACTGTCTTCCAAAGTAAAATTAGGTTTGGTTTCAATCCTAAGATCCGTAGGTTCCGTTTCACATGAATCATGTGACAAATTTGATTGACTTAATTTCAACTTGAGATTAGCTAAGTCACCATCAGAACTATCCAAAATTAAATCAGAGTTATCCGAATTCATCTCAGTAATTAAATTAGAATCTTCCAATTTTAATTTCATTGTGTTCAAGGTCAGATCAATCTCTTTCGGGATCAAATCAATTTTGTTCAGGCAGACCTTATCCAAAGGGATATTGTTAATGATATTAGTCTCAAGAGGGGCTAAGGTCTCGAGGTTAAAAGGTTCTAGACCTCCTACATCAGGGTTTAAGTCCGGCAGGGGGTCTAATTCAATCACTTCAGTTTCGTCCTCAAAGAAGTCTTCGTTATCATTAGCATCCACGAAATGGATGCACTCAATATCAGGTTGTGGGGACCTTAACTTTTCAACGCATTCCTCTATTAACCTTACACTTTCAGGGGCCAGGGTTCGAGAAGCTAAAGGCTGACTTGGATGGCCAGACATCGGTACAAGTGGGGAGTTATGTGAGATCGATCCAACAGAAGACCCGCTAAAGGGTCGGTCATCACAACTAAGAGAAGACCTACAGGGTGAGACAACAACCCTGACGTTACTAACGGGTGATTGGTTTCGACTATAAGGATGTCCCTGGTTTGTCACAACGAAAGAGGTAGGGTGAGGCCCTAGACGACAGTCGCTAGTAGAGGGTCGGTATTTTAGGTTAAGATCTCGTCTCATGTCTTTCCAAGTGGGGTACCCACCGCGAGACTCTTTATGATCTTCCAATCTTGCCCAAAATTGAAGAGCCTGGACTTTGAGGTGAGATTTAGCGATGCTAACCTGGTGGGATTCAGGGATTTGACATGATTCAAAATAGTCATCTAGTTGTCTAGCTCATTCCCTAAAGTGGTAAGGATCCGAGGAACCATCAAAGGTTGGCAGACGATAGGGTGACTCTAAGTGAGGTCGTGGAGGCTTAGGCTCAGGTCTCGGGTGATAAGCTGAGTGGGGCCTGTATTTAGAGTGGGGATAGTCAACGGGTTTCTCCGTCATAATTCTACTCATATTGCCCACTAGGTTAACGATGTCATCTAAACTCTTTTGGTGTCTTATCGGATCCATTGAAAAGTGTCAAGTAAAACTCAAAGATGAGTGGGTGTAAGGGACGTCATCTAGACTCTAAGTTAGGCTCACTTAGACTCACTACAGTGGTGCAGAAAAGTTTGGACAGCAAACCACAACAGTTGGTGAAGAAGCCTAGGTGTTTAGGATGGGTTTTGGGGTGGAGGAAAAACACCTAGATGCCGCGGTAGGATGCTCCTAATGCCTCTATATGCTGCTGGAATCCTAAGGACAGCAACCTAATACAATGAAGCAGGTCGGCTAAGTGTTGGGGGCGGGTTTAGAAGGTTGGACAGCAACTTGTTAAAGGTTTAGGGTCACCTAAGTGTCCCTAAATATTGCAGGAAAAAAATCTGGACAGCAAGTATTACAAGTGTAGCAAGTGACCTAAACACTTAGATGAATTGGCAAGACTAAGATTTCACTTAGGTGATGAACTAAACTTGCATATTACGATAACAACATGCAGGAAATATTCTGGACAGCAAAATAAAACAGTAAATTCTTATGAAATTAGCAATGGTATGCATGCAAATGAGCCACACAAATGGTAACTAACTTCCTAGGAACTTCTAGCACAAGTAAAGCATGCTAGCCATGCTCTGATACCAAGATGATGTGAAACGTACATGCGATGGAGTTACTTTAGGAAATTATAGAGAGCAATTTGAACAAAATAATCCAAATTAAAATTATCATTTGTAATAAAAGAGTGAACCTAAGAATTCTTAGTTTTAACTCGCTTAAGCAACGAAGAGCGACATTCGATTAACCAATCAATTCAAGAAAATGCAAAGAATAATTGTACGCTACGACAATAAACAAGAATCCACGAATTAATAAAGAGAACTTTCACCTTTGGAGCCCATACGCTCAACTAATCTAGACTTTAGCGGAAGAAGCGTCTCCACATTAGAACCGAGGTCACTCCGAGGAAGAAGGACCCTTAGATCGTCGTTCTTGGATAGGTAGCCGAAGCTTGCAATTCTTGGACAACGATTATACGTCCCAGGTTGCCCGAACAGCAGGTTTCAAGTGCTCGAAGCTCTAACAGCAACCATGGAAGGTCTATACGGTGATGAGATGAATTCAGTGGCTGGCCTGCCTGCATGAGAGTGCAGAATCTGATTGGCAGCAGTGTGTCTGACTTCTAGCAAGCTCGGACAGCAGCTAGGCATTAACAGAGGTTGTAGACAATCTCTGGAATTCTTGGGAATTGCTTGCCAGCAAATTAACCTTGCTGGGATCACAGACCAGCAAGCAGCAACTGCCCAAAATGGAGGGCAGCAAGCAGTAGGGGCCGGCTAAGGACGGGGAGAAGGGTGGCCGGTGTGGTGGTGAGGGAATTCCAATTCTTTCTCAAGGGGGAAGAGAGGAATTGATTTCAAATTTCAGATTTTGAAATCTGAAATTAAAATCCTGGAGAAAACTGAAATTAAACTTGAGAGGGAGGTGTATTAAAGAGGTGTTTAAGTGGTGATGAGGTGGCAAGTAGAGAGAGAAATGATAGGGAAAGGTGGTCGGCCATATGGGAGAGAGAGAGAGGTTTGGAATTAAATAGGTGGGGACCACAATTAATTGATCAAAATATGAAATTTAAAGTTCAGATTTTAATTATGTCATGTAACTCCCTCATTTAAAGGAAATTGGGAGGGAATTTGATTTTCAAACAATTGTAACTCCTCTTAATTGATTCTCCAAATTAATTGGCTCAATTAATAAGGTAATTATGGAAAATTCAAATGTGCAAGGGGAAAACCAAAGGGGCCGGTGGTACGGAAGGTGGCGGCTAGATTGGCCGGCGTGGATCTGGCCGGCGGGTGGCCGGCCGGTGGTGGCTGTTTTTCTGGCCGGCAAAATTGGAAGGGAGGGGCAAAGTGGCCGGCGGCTTAGGGTTGTTTGGAGCAAGCAGCGGCAAGGGCAAGGAGGAAGAGATGGAATCTTCTGAAGATTTGATGACTACGAATTTACTAACCTCAAATGTCTTCTCGTTGAATTTCGACAAGATTAGTTAGCACAAACTAGAACTCACAAAGAGATCTAGTCTTCTCCGGCGAACTCACTAAGAGATCGAGGAGGGTGAAGAACTCACCAAGAGATCTTCTTGAACTCACAAAGAGAACACATAGTAGGAAATTTCATTTCATCAAAAACTGAAATTACAATGCATGAGGCCTCATATAAATAGGTCAAAATGAAAAAATAATAAATGACACAAATGCCCTTCCGGGCTACATAAGCGACTAAATGCCCATAAGGGCAAAAGCGGAAAAACATCAAAATAAAATACGCTACTACATAAAATGACAAAATACAAGTCATGCTCGTGGCCGTCGATCTCCGGCGTCGAAAAATGCTGACGATGTCCTCATCACTAAAATGCCCCTCGGGCTACAATAACGACCAAATGCCCATAAGGGAAAAAACGGAAAAATATAAAAATCAAATAAACTACTACATAAAATGATGAAAATAAAGATCATGATCGTGGCCGTCGATCTCCGGCATCTCCTGATGGTACATGTGTCGCAATCTCTGACGATGTCCTCATCAAAAACTCATTCATTGATGACTTTGGATTCTTTTTTTTTTTTCATTCGAGTTTCAAATCATTAATAAGAGTACACGATTGAGATAATTTAGATCTATTGTTCAGAGTGATGGTGAAATGATGGGGATATTATCCAATCCTTGGCTGAGTTTCAAATCATTAATAAGTTGGATGGATGCATCGGGCCTATTGTGTGATGGTGAAGTACCCCTCAAACTTAAGGGAAAATTCTATAAGATGGTGGTGAGACCTGCAATGCTTTATGGCATAAAATGTTGACCATTAAAAGAAAGCATAAAATTAAGGTTGCAGAGATGAGGATGCTTAGGTGGATGAGTGGCTTTACTCTTAGAGATAGAATGCGAAACGAGTATATATATGAAAAGGTTGGAGTAGTTTCAATGGCAAGTCAGATTAGAGTCATCTTAGATGGTTTGGTCATATAAAATGTTGGCCTTCTGATGACCGTTAGGAGAATAGATATATTAGATTTGGCCCATATTAAGAAATATAGAAATAGACCTAATTGATTAGAAAATATTAGAAATGATATTTTTTTTATTAGATTTAAATTAGAATTTGACTTGTAACAAGATACAATGGAGGAAGAAAGATTCATTTAATCAATCCCACATACTGGTAAAGGGTTGATATTGTTGATGGTGATTTGAGTTTCAAGTTTTTTTTTTATGATCACCAAACAAACAAATTGACTATTCTCAATCTCTAAGAAACTTTACTAGCAAATCTATATTAAAAAGCTTGTTTGGTCACATCAATTTGTCTCATCTACACCTAATTAAAATTGATTTAAGTTTGAAAATTGAATCTAGAGCAATAAGAAAAAAAAAGGTCTAACAAGATTTTAAAATTCAATCTTTGTTCAATCTTAAGTTGACTTAATTAAAATAATGAACCAAACTTGAGCAAAGGAATGCCTTTCTCTCCTACATCTGTGGGTGCTAGATGTGTGGCACACACGTCTTAACATATTCGTAACCTGACTTGGTTCTAACACTAAATCCTGTAAATATCATACTTTTAGGTCGTACTTTTATTTTCTTCTGAAAGTTTCTTGTTATGAGTGTTTGTGAGTGTATTTCTGTTTTGCGATTCGTCTTATTCTTTTTTTTTTTTCTTCAGATAGTAAATGTTTCTGTTTTACTTTCGTATTATTCTTATTTATTTCACATTTTGATAGATTTTTGGGGTATCATCAAATGTAAATGTTAGTCACGTGATTCATGATTTGTCATTTGGTCCCAAGTATCCTGGCATCCAGAATCCACTAGATGGAACCACTCGTATTTTGCATGAAGCTAGTGGAACTTTCAAGTATTATATCAAGGTAAACCATTTTCATGCCATTTTTTTATCACTTTTAATGCATGCATGATAGATTGCCATATGCCCCGACGGTAAATGTGGAATTACTGCTGTATAAAGCTAGGGTTTTTAGTGTCTTTCCGAAAACCTTAAGGCTCGTTGTTTGTGATAGAAAAAAAACTGTAATTTCCAATTCTGATATATGTAGATTTTATGAGTTGTATTATTCGTGCAACTCGACCCGGATAAAATGCCGTTCATTGCATTAAAATTGAAGCCAACTTTTTTATTTCTTCTTTGAGGCTTCTTCCACAACAACAAAAGCAGTTTTTCATTCTTTCATTTACTATGGGACTTCACTTGGAAAAGAAGATGTTCCATTCTAACGAATTCTGAGGTTCATAACCATGGGTTCTAATGCATGAGATCTTGTAACACTTATCAATGAGGCCCTATCAATTAGTATTACACAGAAGAAATCTATTATAGAAACTAATAAAATTAGATTAGCCGGGAACAACCAACAAAAAGCATTAACGATGCAAAGACCAATGCACCAATTACGGTACAATAGAGTTGTAATTCACTAGTGATTCCAGATGCTTGCCAAATCTGGAAAAAACCGGAGGTTCCTCGGAAACCACTGCCCACATCCCCATCCAATATTTCTTGGCCTACTATTGGCCAAACTACTTGGGCACTGGGTGCAATATGAGTAGAATGAATTCAATTCCAATGAAAATTGAAAAAAATCTATAGAACTACAATGACCTTAGTAATAACTAATAAGCACATAGCTTGACTTTTTTTTTTCTATTTTGGTTATTTATCCTTTTAGGATTTGCAATTTTTAGTTTTCTTCCAAATAGTAGAAAGATTTTTGGGTTACTTCTGGATGTTTCCTCAACGAGAATCAGCTTCAGTTGTCATTGAACCTTTTATATGACTGGAATTTTCAGTTCCATTCGGAGATTCATTTGCTTTATAAAATTTTCATATATCTGTTACAAAAAAGGGGACCATTCCATTTCCTGTTATGGTTCAGTATGAGGAATTTCTGTATTGGATCATCTTAGGTTAGATTTGATGATACATTTGGAGCATATGCATTGTGATGCAGATTGTCCCAACAGAGTATCGGTACCTAAATAAAGATGTTTTGCCCACAAATCAATTTTCTGTGGCCGAGTATTTTGTTCCCCTAAAGGACGCAGACAGGTCCTGGCCAGGTTGGCATCTTGATTATGAGAAATGATTTTATATTTATCTACTCTCTTAATAATCAGCTCTGTTCTAATGTTGCAGCTATATTCTTCTTGTATGATCTCTCTCCTATCGCGGTGACCATAAAGGAAGAACGACGTAGTTTTCTGCATTTCATCACCCGGCTCTGTGCAGTGCTTGGTGGTACATTTGCTCTTACAGGTAGTTGCTTCGTATGCCTCACATAAATGCCTAAAATTAAAACATTGTTCATTTTGAGCTTTTTTTCTGAAAGTTTTTATTTTTGTAATATTTGGATCAAATTTATAATTTCGGTTCATTTGGGGCTTGAATATTCTAATAGAGTTTGTTTTTTATGATATCTGGATTATTTCCCATAATTTCTTGACACTTTAGTGGCTTCCTTCAATAACTGTCAACTGGTCAAGATCAAAACTTGGTTTCTTTATTTTTAAATCCAAGATCTGCTTAAGCGTTAAGTGATGGGATTGCCTTCCATGTTAATCCACCAGATGCATAAGGAGAGAGAGAGAGAGAGAGAGAGAGAGAGAGAGAGAGAGAGAGAGAGAGAGAGAGAGAGAGAGAGAGAGAGAGAGAGAGAGAGAGAACATCGGTCGCCGGTGCCGGGGAAGCTTAGATTTGGATGTAAATTGATTTGGTGGGTTGGCAGGTGCATGGGTTTGGGGATTGATGGGTGTTGAGTGGTGTTGCTGTTGATTGACAGAAGGCAATTTCCCGGTCAATGGTCCGTTGGAAGGAGAGGAAACCATATTGTGTGCAACCATCGGAGAAGAGGAAGATGAAAGATGTCGGAGAGGCTAAATTGAAAGATTACGAAGGCTTGAGCAATGGAGATAGCGTAGGCAGGAACAGAGATGTTTAGGTGCTGTAGCTGAGGAAACTTGGGCTTCGTTTGGGACGGCTTTTTTACTGCTTCTTAAAGCTATTTTTTAGTACAATATTTTTATTTTTTGTAATAAAAAGCTGCTTTAAGAAGCAATAAGAAAGCCGTCCCAAATAAAGCCTTAATGAGTGGCAACGAAGTGGATAGTGGCGTTGTGTAATGCCAATATGGCTTTGGGAGCGGGGTGAGATTGAGTTGTTAATTTGGGAAGGATTTAATATGAATTATGAAATATGTGATGGAAACGAGCTATTGTGAGTTAGGGTTAAGGCTATTTCAAGGCTGCTTTCTTGAACCAATTCTGATGACAATAATTTAATATGAAATATATAAGAAATATTCAAAGGATTTAGTGAGGTTTTAATTGTATTAGGTTCACCTTTATGTGCATGTAGTCTGCCATCTATAATTGGAACAGGTTTTCAAATTGGTTGATAATTGGGTCTTAATTTTTATCTCAGTGTGCCTAGAATTGGGTTGTTACTAACTTGGATCGAGTTAAAATTCGACAATTTGGCAGAGGAATACATTACCCTTCAGATATTAATGATGATTCTTTTGACCGTGCGATTTGGCAGAGGCCTACTTCGTACATTGCACATGACTTCTGCACTATGCCGTCAGTAAGCATGAACAATTACCGTTTGGCTATAAAAAGAAGGAACATAAGTTAAAATGAGAGAGAAGCAAAGAGGTCAGTGGCTCTAGATGAAGCAGTACTTTCTACATTATTTTTTTTTAGACATTTAGGTCAATTCATAACGCAATCGTCAACTTTTCTCATTCAGGACTTGAGACCTGACAACGACAGTGTTAGGAAAGTAGAGGTTGGCGGCCTTTCGATGACCCGATTAGGAAAATAGAGGTATTAAATTTAACTTATGTTAAGAAAGGTAGATGTAGACCTAAAAAGACTTAGAAAATATTAGAAATGATCTTTCTTTATTAGATTTAAACGAGAATTTGACTGTTAATATGACATAATAGAGAAAAAAGATTTATGTAGCCGATCCCACATATTGTGACAAAGGCTTGATGTTGTTTTTGTAGTCATTTAGGTCAATTAAGGCTAACTCACACACATCACATACATAAAGTTCAAATGTAAGATTTTTTTGTTGATAGTCAAAGCTCCAAACTAACATAATAAGATGAGTTGCATACATTATTTAAATTTGAAGGCAGATGCTCTCGGAAATATGCGAATTCGTGTTGGAGAAAATAACATGGTTTAAGTTTAAACATTTCTTTGGTATTTATTTATTCTATTTCCCGTAGTAAACTGATTTTTGTACATCCACAACTTCAATAATGCGGCTCATTTAAATTTCATAGGAAAAGCACAGTTACCTTAACTTTTTATTAATTGTTCTTTTGATTAAAGGAGTGCAAGTATTGCTCATCAAGCTGCTTCTTGCTTGTAGGAATGCTTGATAGGTGGATGTTCAGATTCCTCGAGTCCTTCGCCAAACCAAAAGCTCGAAGCACCATGCGGTGACTGTTTCAACTGTTCAACTGAGAAGTTTACTCTTATTGTCGTTCATCGCCCTTTCAGGAATGAGCAAATTCACCAGGTCGGGCTGATGTTACAGAGGGTTTTTAGCTATCTATATATATTTGACTTCTGGGTTTTGGTTGTAGTTTTATTGATTTTTGTGCAATATTTCCCATTTGTTTTGGATAGTTTTCTAAGTACTCATTCCCCAAACCTGAGTTGTTATTAAACTTTTTGTAGAATGTCAATTGTCGCTTATTATTGCAGGGATTAGAGATTTTGCTTTGGGTTGTTTGTGCTGTTGCAGAGCCTTCTAATGCTCTTACGATTTCAAAGGAGAAAAGAATTTTTTTTTTTTAATTTCTAAAAGTATTTTGGAGTATAATGCATGAATAATTAAATAAATTTTATTTTATATTTCTTTAAAAATAAATCTAAAATTTTTCAGACCGTCTGATTTGTCTGGTGTTAATGTTAATTAAAATAATGCCAGTTGAATGCACTGTTGGAGCATTTGTTTAGCTTTTCTAGAATAGTTGATTCAAGGCGGAATGTGTATTAAAGGACAAATTATTCTATGTGGATGCCGAACACTATCCGTAGATCAATCAGAATGTATTATATCAGCCCCTTTCCTCAGTATTGCTGACGTGGTTACACTTGATTCGCCTCCCACTCTAAAAAGGATAGCTCTTGAAGAACCCTTCAATTAATTGTCATCTCACCAAAAATAGTCAAAGCTTGGAAATTGATGTAATCATATAATGATGATGAGCTAGTGTACATAGCATTCAATGCTTGGACAAATTATAGACATCGGATATAGAGCGATATCCAGACTACGCATGGATTAATGTATTATTAAGTGTTACTGTATATTAGAACTCCGTAGTTAAGCGTGCTTGGGCGAAAGTAGTACTGAGATGGGTGACCTCCTGAGAAGTCCTTGTGTTGCACCCTTTAAAAAAAAATGTTATTGTATAGTACTGTGTATTAATTAATACACATCAATACATAATACTATTATTATGTATTGCTATGTATTAGTGTGTATTTGTTGTATATTATGTATTATTTAATACACAGTTAAATATATAATAATATATAATAATATTTATTAATATTTAATTCATGCAACATATTTTCATTGAAATCTGGATGTACACACATAATAATTACTTCAATGCTTGGTTTTTTAGAGCATACACTCAGTAATCAATGTTAGAAGTCAATGACATAGCAGACCTGACAGTTTTTAACTTCTAAACTTCTCAGAAAAAGAAATCAAATCCACTGAAGAGTATATATTAAAATAGTTACTATATAATTGTTAGCCAGTGCGTGGAGATTTTTTTCTCTGCTAGGGTTTGCGATTTTGCTGCTCCTTCGCCGCCTCTCTAGCCGGGGGGCTCTTCCCCCATGGCTGCTCACGTTTTCCCCCCGCTTCCCACTTCTTCTCCCGCCATCGCTTCTCAGGCCACCTCTGTTCTTCCTCTATGGAAGAATCTTCTCACCACTACACCTCCCATTTCTACAGAGTTTTCGCACTCTCTTTCCTTCGTCCCAAATCATAACTTTACAGCTGAGTTCACCAACGAACAGTTCGTCGCCGGAGCCCCAGAATGGTCTATGTCCTTGATCGGCTACTCGATCGGTAAAAGGCCCTTTTACGAATCCTTGCTCTCGACCATCAAGAAGGCTTGGCCTCTAAAAGGTTCTCTCACTCTCCTCACCCTTGATGATGGTTTTTTTCTGCTGAAATTCGCTGCTTTGGAAGATTATGAGTATGCTTGGTCTGGTGGACCATGGTTTTTCTTTGGCAAGCCGTTTATTTTACAAAAATGGTCTCCTGATTTTGTTCCAAAGAGGGAAGAGTTCCCTTCCATCCCTCTTTGGATCAAAATCATGAATCTTCCCCTCTCTCTATGGACCCCTGAAGGAATTTCTAAGTTGGCTAGCTGTGTTGGTGTTCCGATTGCTGTTGATGCCCTAACTGCGTCAAAAACTAGATTGACGTTTGCGAGAGTTTGTGTACAAGTAACTAGCAACTCTCCTTTCCCGGAGGAAATATTTTACTCTGTGGACGGAAAATCATCTCCTCTTCGTGTTCAGTATGACTGGAAACCTGAGCGATGTACCCAATGCGGATCGATCATGCACCCTCCCACCCTATGCCCCAAAGATCCAGTTCTAAAAACACAACCCATCACCCGCCCTCGTGGCAGAAGCTCTAGCCGCAAGCCTAGAACCACCCCGCCTCCGAAGTTGGTTATTCCTAAGCCAGCTCCTACCCTTAAATTGCCTAGCTCCTCCGCAAACCCTCCCCTGTTAACTACCCAGCCCCCACCACAAAACCTCACCACTGCCCCCTTCATCCCGAATCTAAACTCCCCTTCTGAAGAAATTCTGGACACGGCACACCAACCCTCTACAGGCCAGATTCCAAACCTCATCAACACAAAAAACAAGTTTGATGTTTTAGCTTCTCAAGACACTAACGAACCCTATTCTACAGCCAATTTAACCCTTCAAGCCACTAACCAACCTTCTTCCTCTAACATTGGCAGCCCACCTCAAACCTCCCCACGCATTCATCAACCTAACATCCCTCAACCCACCACAGATCTCTCCTCTGAACCTTCCACCTCCTCTTCTAACTCCACCAAAACCCAACAAACCCATAACCAAAGTCAAAGGCAAACCAGAGGCAAGCAAGCTAAGAAAGCCTCTACCCCTTCCCATAAGAATTAATGACCCTTCCCAACATAGCTGCTTGGAATGTCTGTGGGTTTAACAGCCCGGACAAGGTTCTCTGTTGCAAGCAACTAGCCAAAGACCATAACCTTGACCTCCTCTTTATTCTTGAAGCCAAAATTTCCCCCCATAACCTGTCTAATAATTGGTTTCAAGCGAATCACAAAGTTTTTCCTAATGAAGACTCTTGTGACAATTTCCTTTTTTCTAACCCCGGCCGTATCTGGGTTAAATGGAACCCTGTAAGTGTTAACTTCTCTCCCAGCCACATGTCTAGCCAATTCATTCATGGCATTGTTTCCGTTAACTCCACCAACATCTGTGCCATTACTGCTGTTTATGCTAGCAATTCCCACTCGGACAGACTTACTCTTTGGAATTCTATTCAGGATATTGCAAGTTCTATCTCTCTCCCTTGGGCTATCCTTGGTGACTTCAATTGCTGTCGGTTTATTAATGAAAAAGTGGGTGGCTCTCCACTTAACAACTCTTCTCTTGGGGACTTCAACAGCATGATTTTTAACACTGGTTTGTGTGACCTCTCTTCGGTTGGGCTCTATTTTACTTGGCACAATCAGCAACAACTGAATCCTATACACATTAAGCTTGACCGTATCTTGGTCAATGATCATTGGCTTGCTTTTTTCCCTGACTCCTTTTACAAAGTTGCAGATCCAAATTGTTCTGATCACTCACCTTTGATTCTGCTGAATACCATGGAACAAAAGAAAGGTCACAGATTCATGTTCAAAAATTTTTGCTCCAGATTTCCGGAATTTTGGCACACTATTTTGGAGGTTTTTTCTAAAACCATTGAGAGCAGCCCTTTAAGCTCCTTTTGTTTCAAACTTAAGACCATCAAGTCAATTCTGAAGCAAAAAAATTGGTCCAATGCTAATACCATCCAAAGTGAGATCAATTCACACAAGCTGCAACAACATCATGTTCTCTCCAGTATTCAATTGAATCCTCTTGACTGTCAACTTAATGTCAATCTTAATGACATCAAAACTAAGCTTAACTTCTATCATTCCACTCTTTCTAGTTGGATGAGTCAAAGAGCCAAAGTTAATTGGTTAACGCATGGAGAAGAAGATCTAAAATTCCTATACTCTAAAGTCAACATCAGCAAAAACCACAATCGCATCAGGCATATTGTCACTGAAAATGGGATTTTTTCTACTCATCAGGAAATTGCGAGAGGGTTCATTTGCCACTTCTCCAGACTTTTTAATACCCCCCTATCTACAGCTGAGCAGACTAACTATAATTTCCCTGCTGGAAATGTTATCCCTAGCAATCTTATTGCACAACTCACTGCACCCTTCTCCAAAGAAGACATTAAGAACATTGTTTTTTCTGGTTCTAAAAACAAGGCCCCGGGTCCGGATGGTTTTACTTTTGAATTTTATAGGGAAACCTGGAATGTTATCCAAAACCAGTTGTGCAATGCAGTCTTATCTTTTTTCACTACTGGGTATATGCCTAACCAAATGAAAGCCACTGCTATTACACTCATTCCCAAATGTCATCATGCAACCAATATCAAAGACTTCAGACCAATTGCCCTCTGCAATGTTATTTATAAGATCATTGCTAAGCTCATTGCTAATAGAATGAAAGAGGTGATGCCATTCATTATTCACCCCAGTCAAGGAGGTTTCATTCATAAAAGAGTCATTTCTGATAATATTCTTCTTGGTGCTGATATTCTTGGGAATTTCAATCATAGAGGCAAGCAAAAGTATTTTTGTGCTAAATTCGACATCACTAAAGCTTTCGACACTGTATCTAGAGAGTTCCTATTCAAAAGGCTGGAAGCTAAAGGCTTCCCTCAGATTTTCATCAAATGGATTAAAGCTTGCACCACTAATGTCTATTACTCCATCTGTCTTAACGGGAGTCTTGAAGGTTATTTTAACTCCTCATCCGGTATACGTCAAGGCTGTCCCCTCTCCCCTTACCTTTTCAGTATTGTCATGGACTGTTTATCTACTTGTTTAGATTGTGCCTCTTCTTCCTCCTTTGAAGGTTTCAAGGCCGGAGATTGTCATATATCCCATCTTATGTACGCTGATGACTTGTTAGTCTTTGGGAAAGCTTCTTCTCACAATGCCAGAACTCTTTCTGCTATGCTTGGGGAATTTGCTGTTTCTTCTGGCCTCCACGTCAATCCGGTTAAAAGTTCCATCCTTTTCTCAAAAAACACTACTAATGCAGATGAAATTTGCAATATTCTTAGTATTCAGCAGTCTTTCTTCCCTCTGAAATATTTAGGTCTGCCAATTTTTTACAAAAAACTCAAAGTGGCTGATTTCCAACCATTGATTCATAAGATTTCCAAGCTTTTAGATGGTTGGAAAGCCAAAACTCTCTCCTTGGCTGGGCGGATCCAATTCATCAAGTTTACAATCTGCAATACGCTGTCCTACTGGATTAGAGGGTCAATTCTTCCTAAAAGCTGCTGCAAAATTATCAATAGAATGTGTTCTAGATTCACTTTTTATGGTAACATCAATGAAAAGAAACTTCATTTGATCTCTTGGAAAGACACTTGTACCCCTAAGAATAAAGGGGGGCTGGGCATTGCTTCTATTGACTCTCTCTATCACAGCTCTTCTTGCTCGCTTATTTGGATATTTTTAAACTATGATTGTTTACTGTTTCAATGGTGGAGAGCCAACTACCAATCTCTGTGGCGTGATGCTTCTGGTAACTGCTCTAGATACTGGAAATTTCTATGTGCCAAAGCTTTAGATATCAAAAATTGCATTTCTTTCACTATTAGTGCTGATAGTTTACTCTACTTTATTTGGGACCCTTGGTGTGGAGGATTCTCTATTGCTGACTACTTAAAAGAAAAGAATATTATTGCCAATTTCTCCCAGTTTTATAATATGAAGGTTTCTAGTTTTATTCTAGATATGAATTGGGATATTCCTCATTGTTTTGACAATCACATTGGTAGACTTATCCGTGCGGTTAAAATTGAGAACCAGCCTGCAGCTCATTTCTGGCTTGGTAACCACAATCCTCTTTTTACCAATTTTACTGCTCATTACTATGCTCATTTGGATACTGTTGAGTGGTTTAAACACATCTGGCACAAAAAGTACTCCTTACGTTTTGCTGTTTACACTTGGTTGGCTTTCAAAAGAGGTCTTAAAACTGCTGATGCTCTTGCTATCCGGGGGATCATTACTCAAAATTGTTGCTGTTTTTGTCATTCTCACCCGGAATCTATTACGCACTTGTTTTTTGAATGTGATTTTTCCTTCAACATTGCCAAAACTGTGTTGCCTTGGCTTAATAACTGGCTGCTGAGACCAAACTTGAGCCAGTTATTTGATAGTATTTTGGACCAAAATTATTCTGCTCACTACACCAATATCTATCTGCTTTCTGCTTCTGCTATGGTCTATTTCCTATGGAGAGCCCGTAATGATAGAATTTTTGGTGGTATCTTGGACTGCCATAACACTGTGATCTCAAAAATTAAGAAGGCTTTGATTTGGAAAATGCAAGGATGGAAGAAAAGTTGAATTTTTGGCCCAGGTTTTCCTGGTGGTTCTCCGTTGCTGGCCCTTGTATCTTGTTGTTGACGTATTTCTGGATTGCTGCTATCTGTTTGAATTCTGGTATTCTATGGCCGAGCACTGTTTCTTTTTGGAAGGACGATGATGAATGCTGTGTTCCAGCTGCCTCTCGGACGGTCTTTTTGGCAACCAGAGGCATCGCTCTTGTTTTTGACCCGACTCCTCGACAGATCATTGATGCTTACTTGAGCGACCTGAGTCCTTCGTGGCTGTCGCCACTCAGTCCCCCCCTCTTTTTTTGTAGGCTTTTGTAATGTTTTTTGCTTCTTAAGAATTCTAAATCTCTTTTTGTTTATGAGATTTAGGATTTTATTTCATAGGTCTTCAGTTTTTACTGCTTTTTTCTTTACTTGTAATTTTTCATATCAATGAATGGGCTTTGCCCCAAAATTTCCCAAAAAAAAAAAAAAAAAAAAATAGTTACTATAAAAGAATGGGTAATCGAAGAAACTTACTATGCTAAGAAAAACTTGTAGCAATTTCCATAATTAACAACCTTCTTCATTAATCATAGATGAGCAGCAAATAGAAACAATGAGCAGGAAATTATAACAGCAAAGTAAATGATATGTTCAAGATCAACAGACTCAAAGCAATCAAAATTGCTAGCAGCTTTGAGATGAGAGCAGACCTGGATTTTTTTTCTTTTTAAAGTCGCTGGTTTTTACACAAACAAGAAGATTCATATCGATGAGAGATCCTCATAAACAGATTTGATTCCTGGTCTCTCTGAAACTGGACGGATACATCTCAAAGCTATACCCAGCATCTCCTTCATACCTTTCACAGATGTCGAGCTAGATATATCCGCAGCCATGGCTGCATCGAAGCAATCCGATCCTCGACCTTCTGCAACCCTAAGCCTCACCCAGTCAGTCAGATCGATCCCACCCTCGTCACCCGATACCACATCACCTGCACATTTCCCAGTTAGGAGCTCCAGTAGCACAACTCCAAACGCATATGTATCCGATTTAAACGACGGTGTTGGCTTCTTGGCTCCGGCGAGTTCCGGCGCACAGTAGCCCAGAACACCTGAGTCATGGATCTGATCGGTTGTTCCGGCAGGAGTCATTAGACGGTGGAGGCAGTAGTCCGACACTCTGGCATTGAGGTCGAGGCCATCTAATAAGATGTTGGTGGTTTTCAGGTTGCCGTGCGGCATGGCCCGGTCAAAATGGAGGTAGTTTAGCCCACGGGCAACATCGACGGCGATCTTGAGCCTCTGAGCCCAGGTTAGGGGCGGCCCCCTCCTACCAGGTCGATCTGGAAGAACAAATGAGTTGAACATTACAACAGTTTTGAGCTGTAAAGAGATGGAAAAACTCTTTTTGTACAATGAAATTATTACACATAGCTATAATGGCAATTAGTTCAATTGAAGGAAAGTGGTTAAAAATTTTAGCAAATGAATATTTCTAAATGATTTATGAACAATTAAGTCTTAGAATAATCATATAAATCTAAAGAACAAACCCAATGATGAAAGCCAATGGCTGATGCCTATTCTTTGTTAGCAGTGACAAGAAATTATTCTGTGCGGACAACGGACTATCCTGAGGCGAATTAGAATGCATACGTCACCCAGTACATAGTCGCAATACACAGCAAAAAAAGTGACGTGGTTCGTTCTGATTCACCACCAGCCCGCACAGAATAATTTTACCAACTTAACAATAAGGAATATTTCGTAAGGACAAAAATGATCATGGTTCAAATGATTACTTCTACAAGTTAAATGAAACTTTACAAACTTCAACAAATGAATAGATGAGTATTTTACAGAGTTCAAGTTTTTACCACACAAAGATATGTTTCATTAAAAATATTATAGTAGCAAGCAAAAGGTAAAATAAATGATAAAGCAAAAGAGATCCATACCATAAAGAAAGCTAGCAAGACTGCCAGGAGAAATATAATCTGATAAAATGAGTTTCTCATGCTGTGTAGGTCCCCAATAGTAACCTCGCAATCCAACCACATTGGGATGCCGAATGTTTGCAAACTTTTTTGCTTCTTTAGTAAAATCCTTCTTTGGCTTTGCTACCCCTTCCCTTAGCCATTTTACAGTCAAGAACAAACCATTATCAAGTGTTGCCCTATAAGAAGTACCATGGCTACTCCTTCCTAATACTTCAGCTGGAGCCCTTGACAATTCTTCTGGAGTCAGGGTTATGGTCTCATCCAAGAAATGTAAATCACCAGCCAATTTATCAGGTGATCGAACATCCAATCTTGCGAGGTTTTCCGGCGGATACGTCTCACCGGAATCAGGCGACCATGAGATCCGACTGTTCTTCGATGGCGAAAATCCAACACCAGCTGACATTTTCTCTTCAGAGCCAATGATTTCAGAGGATGATTCTTTTCTTGGGGTGATCAAATCTCCTGCTGAAACAACCAGTGCACCGCCAGCTTCGCTGCCCTTTCCCCTGGAAGTATCAGGGGTGGCCATTCTATGTGCATTCTTGTCTACAACCCTCTCACTGTGGGGTCTACTTGAGGTTCTTTTGTATTGCACAAAAATGAAAATGAGGATTAGTAAGATAAAAGCAACACAAGCGACAATTATCACTGCTTTGATGTAGGATCTGATGGGTTTATGTGTTGAACTTCCAGATGAAGAACCACCAGATCCAGGAGAGCCACCTGGAAACAGCAACTTGGAATTTCCTGGATGGAAAGAAGAATCTGGAAACTTCCTCAAGTTTTGTGGAACTATTCCAGATAGGTCGTTGTATGATGCATTGAAGAATATTAGGGTGCTGGGCAATGTTGTTGGCAGAGGGCCTGAGAAATGGTTCTGGGAAATGTCCAAGGAATTTAGGGAAATGAGTTTGGTAATGGTGGGAGGCAAATTACCAGAGAAATTGTTTGCAGATATGTCAAGCAATTGTAAGCCAGTTAAGAAGGCAAAGTCATCAGGGTAAACACCATTAAAATGGTTGTTGGCAAGATTAAGAACCTGAAGACTAGGTTTATTCGGCGATGATGGAGAAAACTTGATCTCACCTGTCAGTAAATTGTTTTGGAGATGAAGCTCATGTAATGAAGAAGATGCAAGCAAATCAGGAAGGATAGGACCACTAAATTGGTTTGAGCTAAGGTCAAGAATAGTAAGTTTTGGGTACTGAACCAGAACCTCAGGTAGAGTATTCAGAAGTGTGTTGTGGGAAAGATTAAGATAATTTAGCCGTAGAAACTGTGAAGTTACTTCTGGAATAGGTCCTTTCAATTGATTCTGGCTAAGGTCAATGAATTCAAGGTCATTACTCCATTTTGCTGTGACTGATAAGTTTCCACTAATCTGGTTTTTTGAAAAATCAAGTGTTGTGCAGCTCCCAGTAAGCAATGGAAGTTCACCAGTTATTGCATTAGAGGACAGATTAAGTATCCGTAATGTTGTCGACGTTATCAACCCGATATGTCCTGCCATATGCAAAGCAACCTTGTCAGTCCCAAAAATGTCAGCTCCAATGCAAAAATTAATCAAATAACATATGGTAATAGGAATTTATATCAAAAGTAATGTTGCTCTCACTAAAAATAACAAATTCAACACATTCTTGTGTACATAGTAAGTATAAGAGGAAATTCCGACGAGGTGGTAGACAAAGATAAGATCTTTTCATGAGATATAACTAAGCAATTATGTTGAAAATGTGTTGACATAGTGGATGAAAACAATATTTATCTAATCTTCGTGGTGATTTTATATATACACAAAGGTCCTTTGGGACAATAGCTTGTGATGCTTAAGAAACAGTGTCGGCATATAATTCTCTTTGTTGTTTTCCACCTTTCCCAATCCCAAGTGGCAGAGATGGGTCTCCCTATTCATTTATTTTTAAACTTTCCCATGAAAGCTAAGTATGCTCCCTAGATATTCACCCAAACTAATAAAAGTTTTACTTATACGGCTACACATTATCTTGCACATCAATAAAAAATAAGAATTATGGAAATTCCACTCTTCTCATAACACCAAGATTTCATTATGCAAAAATGCAAAATCTCAAAGGAAGCGTAGCATTAATTAGGCTTCATTTGCGAAAGCTTTTTACTGCTTCTTATGGCAACTTACTAGTACAAAAATTAAAAATTTTGTACTAAAAATTTGCTTTAAGAAGCAGTAAGAAAGCCGCCCCAAACAAACATTTATTGTCAATTAAGCACGTACCTGAGAGATTATTCGCACTCAAATCCAATTCATTCAGCACCAAAGTATCACCTTTAAGGAGCCCATTTGGTAGAAACCCAGTAAACTCATTGTTTCCAAGCCTAAGAATCTCAAGGTCATACACATAATCAAATCCAGGCAATGGTCCTGACAACCGATTGTAGCTCAAATCCAATACTCTCAAACTCCCAAAAGTAGATAGCTCGCCTCCGTCAATTAGGGATCCAGTTAACTGATTATGGCTCAGATTGAGATACTTCACAGAATCTGACACCTGAGACAAAAATTTCATCTCATTTGCATTAGAACTTGTAAGAGAATTGCCACTGAAATCAACATTCAAAACACTAGTCTGCATCAGAAATTCCCAATCAACATCGCCATCCAATCTATTCCAGCTAAAATCAATGGATTCCAGACTTGATATCAAATCCAAACCACTTGGAATCCCCTTCTCAAATGCATTGAAGGAAAGATTCAAAGACACCAATAACCTAAGACCCTTCAAGGATGAAGGCAAGGAACCAGAAAGATGGTTATGGCTCATATCAAGAGATCTAACTGAATCAACATCTCCTATAGAATCTGGCAGCGGACCAGAGAAGCCGTTCCCAGCCAAAGACAAATTTTGGATGCTCTGAAGCTTCCCAATATCTTTCGGTATCTCCCCAGAAAACACATTGCAGGAGATATCCAAGTACTTCAAGCTCTTGAAGTCTCCCAGATTTCCAGGCAGAGTCCCGGAAAGGTTGTTGTTGGCCATGGAGAGCTTGAGAAGCGTAGTAAGATTGCCAAAGACTGAGAGGTCCACAGTGCCAGAAATGCCGAGGTTATCCAGCACAATGCCGGCAACACGATCACCGTTGCAAACAATGCCATTCCAAGAAGAAGGGCAGCCATTGAAGTCTATGGACTCTTCATTCCATGAGTCAGAGATGTAACCAGTGGGATCATGCGTTATCCCTTTCTTAAACGCGAGAAGGGACATGATATCTTGAGAAGGTAGCTGAGATGAAACGGGAAGAAGTAAAAGGATAAGCGTTAGGGTCCCCCCAAAGAACCTCATTTTCACTAAAATCCTAAAGAGCTACTCCGGCATTGGCTTAAAAGCGGTGAAATAGAAGATTTTTAGTAAGGCACTTGCAGAAGCTGAGAATAGAAGGATTCACAAAGGCTTAAAGAACTTGTTGGAGCAAGAAGAAGAAGAGTGCGTTAAAAATGACATAAACCGAGCCGCGAAGGATTATGAGAAGTAAGAAAAGCACTCGTCTTTCAACCCATCAGTGCCTTTCGCCATGGAAGAAGATAAGGATAGAGGATAAGCTGGAGAACCAGAAGAGCTTAAGGAAAATGCGAGCTTCAAGAGAGAGAAAGAAACCCTAAACCTAAGCAGCGACTGTAGAAGACTGAAGCAGGAGAGGATGAGTGGTGAGCAGACACAGTAAGCAGGCGTGGGAAAATGGGTCTGGTTGCCATTTTCTCTTCCCGCAAATCATTTTTCAATGTTACTTTTACATATATGACCCTACAAAGTCTTCTTTATGCAAAAGTTTATTTAGTAATTTACAATGTTTAAATGCCTGTAATAAAAACGAAGGGTTTTTGCGTTCATCGCTTTTTCAGGAGTTAATACTTAATAGGACGAGGAGAATATACCTTTAATTGAAATTTAAAAAATTCATTTTATTTAGTAGATCAAATTATATTCTTTAAGTGAAAATGTAAAAAAAAAAAAAAATCAGAATATTTTATTCTATTTTCAATCTGCATAAATCTTAAAATTTAATGTAATTTAAAATTATTATAATATATAACTAATTAATATTATATATTAATTTTGAAATGAATTTAAGAATTAATAATTTGTATCAACTTTTGATTAGCTACAAATCTCAATGCACGTTTGAATCAGAATGTTCTAAAAGTAAATTCAATTCACGACAAAATTCGATTTCAACAAATTTATAATTAAATTGATTGATTGGCTTGATTAGGCGAGCCCAACAAATTCAAGAATGACCTAATTCGAAACAAAACAAGTTCATATCAAAAGTTTAAATTTTTGTGAATTGTTTTACTATTAATTGGGGGGGTCAAATACTTTGCAAATTTGGCATGCTTATAATTAAATCAAGTATCTCAATGAGATGAATCCAATTAGCCTAATATCACTTAATTTTGATAACATTAAGGCACTAGTATTATCTACTAAAATTGCAATAGTTATCCAACTAAAATAAAAAATAGTTGTCATGGAGATTTAATCACTTAAATAAATTAGATAAAAATAATGAATATACTATATGGATATAATGTTTAGATTACTAATGTAAATAACATATTTGTCATAATGATTCTCTTTTAATTGTGATGATATTCAGAGCATATGCATTTTTAGATTTCTATACAACATGTAGGAACAAAAGATGTCTATTGACTTCCTATGTAGTATGGCTATTTCATCTCCTTAAAAATTGAGTATATTTCATATCCTATTTCTAGGCATGATGCACACTAATTCAATATTATTATTTATATCAGCTTCCCTTTGTTGAGGCTCTACATTACACATAATTTCAACTACACATCTTGCCACTATGTGCATTAAGTTAAGATATGTTAATATTGAAAAAAAAATATTTTAATCATTTATAAAATAAGAGAACTCGTTAGTATTTCATATGATACTTCGTCAATCCAAAATTAGATAATTTAGTTATACATGGAAAAAAGTTGAAGCAAACTCATTTTTACTTATATAATTGCTTCCACAATTACAAGTCAAACATTATAATGATTGTATCAATTACTTCTCTAAATTCTCTTAGTTGTCACCCTAAGGGAAATACAGAGAAGTACACTTAATTATACTGATATTATCTAAGTAATTTAACTCCCCTACAAATATAACACGACTATTTATAGGAAAACACAACTAGGCATCTGGTGATATAACATAATAAAGATCGGTGCTGTTGTGCCCAACAAATGAACTAACGCAACTGTGTGATTTTTCTTATTTAGTCTCGGTGCTTGCTGACATGGATTAATTACTTTGTGAACAGTCACATTGCTTTGCTAACAAGTCATGTCCTTGGGAAGTTATAATTGCTACGTCATGACGCTGTTGCCTTCCAGACGTTGCGACGCCGGAAGAGTAATTTGGGCTCCGAGACATTATTGATTGTGAGGTTGCGGCACTGTTCGATAGAGAAGTTGACGCTGAAATGTTGATATTCTAGAGCTTCAGTGGTGTCTTTGATGGCACTGCAGCGTTGTTTCTTCCAATGTCATAGTGCTATATGGAACTTAGATTTTTTTTTTTTTTTTTTTGTATTTTAACTACACAATACAACTAAAACAACACATTTTTACTGAAAATATATCACATGAAATAACACATTATTTATACTTATCAGACATGATGCTCTAAAAACTACATAAATACCCCCCTGTCTCTATATATAAAAAAACCTTTCGTTATTAATTTCAAAACTCATAGGCTAACAATTTTAGATCTTTGCCCAAGTTCAATTATCATCAAATCGTCACCTGATTGCTGCTTCATTACTCAACCACAATCGTTCAACCTTTGCTATTTGAGAGTTGTGGTCAAATTACCAACTAGCCATCATCGAACTTTCGTCTAAAGTTTCTAACATTATCATTATGTCAACAAAATCCCCAAGCCCTGTTGGATCTCACTACCCAATTGCAGTCGTCAAATTGCTAGCACACGATAATTGTTATTGGACTAACACTTGATTGTCGTCGGACCTTCGCCATCTCAATGTCATCGTTAGACCACCGCTTGACCACTAACATCTAGCCTTCTCAATTGCAATCATCTGAACCCCTTTCAACTTATACCAACTCCATATTTTCCATTTGTTCTCCATACTCTTATCATCTTGTTCTTTCCAAGTTAAGGGATGGACAAATTTTTATTTAAAATCTTTTTTTTTTAAGGTCAGGTCCCAAATTTTTTTTCCTTTTTTCGATTTTTTCACATAAAACTCTAGCGTCTTCATATTCTTTTTTTTTTAATCAATTTTAGTGAATTTTCATACAAAACTTTGATGCTAAACTTTCTTACTTTGTTATCACGAATCTTCTAAACCGCAACACTGATATAAATTTACATTTTTCAAACTTTTAATAAACCACTTAAATAAAATGAAACCCATCTAAACTTGTAGAAACCGAGAGCAAGAACAGAGAGATGGAGAGAGTAAAGAGAAACTTTATTATCTATCTTACCTACAGCACTAATACATATTCATATATATAGAGTATGCTAATACACTGGAACCTACTGGATACCTAAGACCACTGCATATTACAGATATACCAAAACATATATAAGATGTAAATGTATCTATTCTAATACCCCCCTTCAAATTGATGGGTCTATCTTGACCGTCAATTTGTCTCTGAGAGTGATGAATCTTTGTGTAGATAGAGATTTGGTAAATATGTCGGCGACCTGATCGATCGTGCTGATAGGATGAAGTCTGATGTTATTGAGCTGAATATGATCTCGTACAAACTTTTGATCGATTTCGATGTGTTTCGTGCGAGAGTGAAATACGGGATTGTTGGCAAGAGCGATGGCCGACATATTGTCACAATACAGATCCGTTGGGTAGTTCTGGGAGATTCCAAACTCAGTCAGCAATCGGCGAAGCCAGGCAATGTCTGTGGTGAGCTCGGCCAGAGCTCGGTACTCGGACTCGGTGGAAGAACGCGAGACCGTTCTTTGCTTCTTGGCCGTCCAAGAAATCAGAGAATCTCCTAAGTACGAACAATAGCCAGATGTGGACTTCCTTGTTAGCGGATCGCCAGCCCAGTCGGCATCTGAAAAGGATTTGAGAATTAAGTTAGATTTCGTAATAGGTAGACCAAAATGTAATGTACCTCGAATGTATCTCAGCAAGCGTTTGAGAAGATAGAAATGCACAGGAAGCGGCTCATGCATGTGTTGCGAGAGGAGATTAACACTGTACGAGATGTCCGGTCGTGTCAGTGTTAGGTATTGAAGTGAGCCGGTGATGCTCCTGTACCGAGCGGAATCGTTTAGAGTAGGATCTGGGGAGACGTCCGTGGGCACTTTGGTACACGTCGGGTTCGCAAGGGAGTTGCAATTTTGCATCGCTGACTGCATGAGTATACCGTATGCATATTTTTCCTGAGATAAGAAATAAGAGTCGTTAGCTTTTTGAATTTTTATGCCTAAGAAGTCATGTACATCTCCAAGATGTTTCATGGAAAATTTTGAGCTTAGTTTGTCGAGAACAAATTTAATTGTGCTGGGATCGTTTCCCGTAATTAAGATGTCGTCCACGTAAACTAACAAAAATATCTGAATATGATCTTTCCGGTAGAGAAGAAGAGAAGGATCAGCTGTACTATGAGCAAACCCGAGGCTAATGAGGAACGACGTGAGTGTGTTATACCACTGACGTGGTGCCTGTTTGAGACCGTAGATCGCTTTGTTCAGTTTGCACACATGATGTAGCCGAGACTGATCCTCAAACCCTTTTGGTTGAATCATGTAGATGGTTTCTGTGAGATTGCCATGTAGAAAAGCATTGGCAACATCAAGCTGTTGGACCGACCAATTTTTGTACAGGGCTATAGTGAGCAAGATTCTGATGGTTGGTAACTTGACAACCGGACTGAAGGTCTCCACGTAATCAATGCCAAATTCCTGATGGTTGCCTTGAGCAACTAACCGTGCTTTGTACTTTGCTACCGAGCCATCCGTGTGATATTTGGTTTTGTACGTCCATTTCGAACCGAGAATAGAGGCATTTGTTGGCGGAACGACTAGTGTCCATGTGCCTTGTTTTTGAAGGGCCAAGATCTCCTCAGCCATTGCCTGGCGCCAATGAGGATTTTTGGAAGCTTCAAGATAAGTAGTAGGATCTTGTTGTTCCAAGAGAGAGGGTGAAATGTGCAACAGGTTCATCCTCTTGGTCGGTCTTAAAGCCCCAGTTTGACTCCTAGTAACCATAGGATGTTGAAGGATCGAATGAGGAGCAGCGCTGTTGACTCTCGGGGATGGGACAGATTGCTGAGAGATGCTGATGGAGAGCGGATCCGGCTGAGGTTGATGAGAGACATTCTCCCTAGTGATACTTGAGGTGATGCCCTGTGCACCTGAATGAAAAATGCTAGTGGAATGCGGTATTAAAAATCTCGGACAAGTGTCCGTCTGTTGAGAAGGGTTGTTAGCCGAAGAAGTAGCAAACGGAAATATTCGTTCATGAAAAATTACATGACGAGAAACAACAATTTTGTTTGTTTGAAGGTTTAGACACCTGTAACCTTTATATATATCAGAGTACCCCAGGAAAACGCACGGAGGAGCAGTTGGGGCGAGTTTGCTGCGATGCTGAGAGGGAGTAAGTGGGTAGCACTTGCATCCAAAAATCCTTAGCTCCTTGTACTCGGGTTTCCTGTTGTACATCAGTTCAAGAGGAGTTTGATTATGAATCGTGATGGAAGGTAACCTGTTAATGAGATAGACAGCTGTGGTGACCGCCTCGGCCCAGTAACTGTGAGGCAAGGAGGCTGTGAGAAGTAGCGCACGAGTGGTTTCTATAATGTGCCTATGCTTTCTCTCTGCTAATCCATTTTGCTCCGGAGTATAGGGGCAAGAAATTTGGTGTGAAATGCCGTGACTGCGAAGAAAATTGTGGAACGATGAATTTACGAATTCGGTTCCTCCATCAGTTCGAATTGTTTTAATACGACGTCCAGCAAAGTTTTCAATCTGAGTTTTAAATGTGACAAATACAGAAAATACATCAGATTTAAATTGGAGCGGGTAAATCCATGTGTAACGAGTGCAGTCGTCTATAAAAATAACATAAAAACGAAATCCTTGGTTAGTCATGGTGGGAGCCGGACCCCATACGTCGCTATGAATCAGGTCGAGCGGGTGAGACTGTCTATGATTAGAGTGCGGAAAAACTAGTTTATGACATTTAGCCGCAGTGCAAAATTCACAAGAATTGTGATTTTTATTTATGTTTAGCATTGAGTTACAATTGGAAATAAAGTTGAAAACACGGTTATGAGGATGTCCCAAACGTCGATGCCAAACTTCAGTCGTATCTTGTTGCGTTGTGAGAGCAGTATGCAGCTGGGTAGACGAGGCCATCGGAACCTGGTAAAGGCCGTCTTTAGCTGGTCCTTGGAGTATTGTTTCCTGTGTTGCTAAGTCCTTCAATGTAAAACCAAACGGATCAAACGTAATAGAAATGAAATTGTCTTTGGTAAGTTGGGAAATGGAAATAAGATTGTATTTGAGATTAGGAGTGTGAAGAATTTGGGATAATTTTAGCTTACGAGAAGGGGTCGGGAGGATTCCCGCCCCAGCGTGGGTGATGCCAACCGTAGTTCCGTCGCCTATGGTGACGTTATCCGAACCATTGTAAGGTTTTGACAAAGAGAGATTGTCGAGCGAGTTTGTGAGGTGCGTGGAAGCACCGGAGTCCAGGAACCAAGCAGCTTCGGTCGGATCTGATGACGCTAAAAGAGCCGTTGCTGGATTCTTGACTGAAGGTTGATAGTTCAAGTTAAGTCGATGCCAACATGTTTGAGCCGTGTGACCACGCTTTGAGCAAATTTGACAAGAGATTGCAGCAGTGGGATTGTTCTTGTTTTCTGTATGAGCTCCAACATAGTTCTTGCCTCTAATTCGGCGACCGCGACCCCGATTTGTAAACAGAGCCACACTAGGATCGGCTGGGGCAGAGAACTTTACAGCGTCGGAAGCCAGGTTGATCTCCTCGCTTAGAAGAAGCGGATAAATCTGATCCAGCGTAAGAGGGAGAGGAGACGTGCGAATGGCGGATTTGAACGACTGGTAAGGCGGAGGAAGACCGTTTAAAATGTAATGTATAACGTCTTCAGTATCAAGATTGGTACCCGCCGATGCCATCTGATCTACCAACGCTTTGATCTCCGACAGATACTCGGTCATGGACTGCGTCTTGAGCGATACGTTGTGTAAAGCGTTCTTGAGTTGCATTGCTTTTGACCTGTTCGTGGCTTGAAATCGCGTTTCAAGCGCCGTCCATAGCTTCGCCGTCGAGTCCAGCGAAATGACGTAGGGAAGAATTGAAGATGATATTGTTGAGCAAATGGATGCCGATAGATTTTGATCGGTAAGCGTCCACTGCAAGAATGCTGGATTTGGAGAAGACGAGCCATCAAGATTCTTCAAGAACTGGTCCGGCGGAGGGATGTTGGAATCAAGAAACGCAGCAAAGCCATTTGCCCTGAGAGTTTTCAGGATCTGAGATTTCCAGATTGGAAAGTTGTCAAGCGCAAGCGGCGTGGGTACGAGATTACGAAGATTCGAGACGACGAACTTGAGTTTCGTCGAGATCTCTGGGTCGTCACTGCCTGACCCGGCATTGTGATCTTGCGACTGCGAGGAGATAGCAGAATCGGCCATGGTGAGGATCACGAACCTTCTTCTGATACCATGTAGAAACCGAGAGCAAGAACAGAGAGATGGAGAGAGTAAAGAGAAACTTTATTATCTATCTTACCTACAGCACTAATACATATTCATATATATAAAGTATGCTAATACACTGGAACCTACTGGATACCTAAGACCACTGCATATTACAGATATACCAAAACATATATAAGATGTAAATGTATCTATTCTAATAAAACTCTATTAGAAACATGAGAGAACGAGAAGTTTGATAAAAATAAATTAAAATTGCAAAATATTTTTCTACCGAATTTATAACTCAAAATAATTTATCAATATAATATATGATTGACATTTATATGTTATATATTATTTACTCAATTATTAAGATTTTTAAGCTTTATTTTGTGATACTTATAGTAGTTAAAAATAATTTAAACTACAAATACAATATTACCATAAGATAATAAATTATAACTAAAAAAATTATGTTTTTATAATTTTATTTACAATTAAATATAAAAATGATATGATTTCATTTGACTATATTGATCATAATTTCAAACAAAAAAGAATTTTGAGGCATCTTGAGCTCAAATAAATAAATGATTCATGAATCAATCTCAATGACCTAACAATTTAAGCTTAAGCCAATTATAACTCGACTTATCAGCTCGTGAGTTAGTCCGTTTAAAAAATATTAATATTGAATACACTTAAAAATATAAAAAATCAATAAGTTCAGAATAAAGTTGCTAAAAAAATTTTAAAGTTATATTTCTCTTCTTTATTTAAAGTGATTTATTATAGTTTATCATTCATTTTTTTTTATTATTTTTACTATATTATTATAATAATTGTTTAAATAAGAATTTTCTTTCTTTCTTTTATGTAAAGGAGCCTCCTTAAGAGTCTTAACTCATACTTTTAAAATTAAGGTCAAACTATGTCTTAAATTTTATTAATTAATGAATATCCAGGTCAAGCCAAGGGTGAGTCGAGCTCAGTTCGGTTTATTTGGGATAACACTCTTACTATTTTTTAAAACAATTTTTCTGTACAAAAATTTTTTAATTCAGAAAAATTTTGTGCTATAAAGCTGTTTTTAAAAATAGTAAGAAAGCTGCCAAAAACGAAACCTTTTCATCCAAATTTTAAGCTTAATACAACACCAAAATCATTATATCTTTATTCTATTATGTAGGGTCTCTGTTGCGTCTAGGAGTATTTGCGGCGGTGGAGAAATATAAAGTTTATTGTCTTAGCGTTATACGAAAATCCGGCACGCAATCAGATAAGGAGAGAGAGTCTAGCATTTATGAGATATCAAGATTTTTATGTGGAAAACCCTTAAAAAAAGGGAGAAAAACCACGGGGTCTAGCCCAGTTTGAACGAATCCACTAGTATTTGGAGTCGATTACAAATGAGGCCCTTCCTTGGGAGAAGGTCTTAGCTTGATGTACATTTTATATAGTACATTACATGATGTGAATACAAAGAATCACTATTGACATGTTCGTTTGGTAGGGAGGACCGTAGTCGGCGGGCGACGGAGGTTGAAAGGCTTGTAGTCGGTGGGCGACATAAGTCAGGAGGGACATAGTCGGCTGGCGACGGAGGTCGGAAGGACTGTAGTCGGCAGGCGACGTAAATCAGGAGGACCGTAGTCGGCGGGCGACAGAGGTCGGAAAGACTGTAGTTGGCGGACAACGTAAGTCAGGAGGACCATAGTCGGCGGTCGATAGAGGTAGGAAAGATTGTAGTCGGCGGGCGACATAAGTCAGGAGGACAGTAGTCGGCGGGCGACAGAGGTCAAAAGGACAGTTGCCTTGCGACGGAGGCTGGAAGGATTGTGTCTGACGATGAAGGACAAAAGGACGGCATCAGGCAGAAGTCCAACAATAGAAAGAAATCCATATTTCGATATACATCCAGCGAAAGTTTGATAACAGGTAGAAATCCGGCTTCGGGTAGAAACTTGGCGAAGAGTGAAGGTTAGGTGTCGGGTAGAAGTCTGACGTCTGTTGGTGGACTAGCTAGGAGAACTCCGACATCACTTGGGCAGAGTTTCTGCGTTAGGAGGAAACTCTGTTGTAAATTGGGAAGAATTTCAACATCACGTGGAAGTTGGGCAGAATTCCTGCGTTCTCCCGAACATCACGCAGAATTCCGACGTGTTCGGACGGCAGGACGAACTCCGACGGTGGTCGAGGAGCTGATTCTCCTCCTTCTTCTCTTCTTCTTCTCTTCTCTTTCTTGCTTCTCTTTGCTTCCCCCCCCCCCCCCCCCCTCATGAGAAATGAGGGTTATATTTATAGATTTTCTGGAGTGGTATAGCTCGTAAATAGGCGTGAGATCAGGGGCGAATAGGGAGTGTCGAATGGACGGTCGATATTGAAGCCTTTGATCGTGCACTGTTCGTTGGACGTTTGAAGATATTAGTGATGTCGGAATTCGACAATCTTGGGCTCGTTGGATTTGTCTCGTCGAGTCGCTCGATTTGAGTATAAGCTCGTTAAAATTAGAGACCGTTTGGTAACTCAAATTGTGACACCAACTTTCCAAAAGCAATTCGAGCACTTGATTTGGGCTCATTTGGGCTCGGATTGAGTTGAATTTGGTGTCGTTTGGTTCGTATTTCTAAGACGCTCAGTTTGACTGTAAGCTCGCTGAAATCGGAGTTCAGGTGCTCCCGGACTTAATTTCTGAAATTTCTGGTTTGTTTTTTGCCTCGAGATTCGTGCCTGATCAAGATAATTTTATGATGACGTATCAGTTTCCCCCCTATTTTCGGACGTTGAAGCTCCAGAAGTACGAAAATATATGTGTTGACCATTTGCATTGGCCAAAATGTAAAAAATTGCGTTAAAAATAATAGCTTGCTCGAACTTGATCGTAGAGGGCCCCGTTGAGCTATGAAAGTGTCGAAATCGAGTCTGGAATGTCGAAAAACATGTCCGGAGACCCCCCCAAAAACGTCAAATTTGGACCGTCTAGGCTGAAAATTAGGCTCGGACACGCGTTGGTGGCTGAACCAACCGGCCGGACAGTCGTCGCCCGCCGCAAGCTTCGGGCTGCAGCGCCCGCGCGCCGCGCGAACTACCGCGTCCGCGCGCGGGATTGTGCGGTTACAGTATTTGAATTTTTTTGGACCTCACGTGGATTTTTAAATTCCGAAAAAATCCCAGAAAATTCTAAAAAATTTCAAAAATTCAAAATTTTTGGAGAACTCTAGAAACTTCCCCCATTCTCTCCAAAAAAAGTATTAATAGGCTCCCTAAGCCTTTAGAAAAATTGCACATTCTCCTTTTCTCCCTCTAGCTGTCTAACAGTTGAGGCTTTCCGCTAATCTCGAGTGGAAAATTTCCCCTGCTCGAATTAGCGCCCCTTTTGTGCAGAAGTTAGGGGATTTGTCCCTTTTTTCCCCTATGGCTTTCTGGCGGTTGAGGCCTTCCGCTAATTTCGAGTGGAAAATTTCCCCTGCTCGACTTGGCGCCCCTCCTCTCGTGCAGAAGTTAGGGGATTTCTTTCGCCCCTCTGGCTTTATGACTGTTGAGGCCTTCCGCTAATTTTGAGTGGAAATTTTCCCCTGCTCGACAGCGCCCATTCTTTCGTGCAAAAGTTAGTGGATTTATTCCCCCCCTATGGCTTTCTGACGGCTGAAGCCTTCCGCTAATTTCGAGTGGGAAATTTTCCCTGCTCGACTTAGCACCCCTCCTCTCGTGCAGAAGTTAGTGGACTTCTTCTGCTCCTCTGGCCTTTCTGACGGTTGAGGCCTTCCGCTAATTTTGAGTGGGAAATTTCTCCTGCTCGACTTAGCGCCTCTCCTCTCGTGCAGAAGTTAGGGAATTTCTTCCGCCCCTCTGGCTTTCTGACAGTGGAGGCTCTCCGCTATTTTTTAGTGGGAAATTTTTCCTTTTCGACTTAGTGCCCCTCCTCTCGTGTAGACGTTAGGGGATTTATTCTCCTCTTCTTCTTGCATTGGAGGCATTCTACTGTCGCAGATAGAAGGTATTCCCCTATCAAGCTTCAGTGCCCCTCTTTTGTGTAAAAAAAGTTGCGATGAGATGTTATCTTCTTAATAGACAACCCTCAATGGAAGAAGATCAATTGCTAATTGTATGCGAGGGTGATTTGAGAAGATCTGGCGATGATTGCATCTTGGAGGAGAACAAGAAGTGATGAGCAGATTGAGAGAATTTCAATGCCATTTGAACAGAAGTTTTTCGGCGATGGACGATCGAGTTGAAGCCCATTAGCAATCAACGATTGAGTGGAGAGCTGAAGGGGAGAGTTCGAAGGTGCGTTGCAAGTAGCAGTCGAGCGAGAACTCGATGATGGCTTCTACAAAGTAAAGGACCGACAACGAACATCAGGCAAAGAGCCAATGATGACGGTGGTCTAGTTGTATTTTGCAAAGATAATAAGCATACATACGAAAGTTTGCCGACATCAGATATCCCTTATTCAAGGGGGCGGAGCAGTGTGTTATGCCGATATTCTGGCAACAAATGTATAGTATTAACTGAGTTGAGGTCTGAAGAAGACCAACTTGTAATCTTTCTTTGAATAAGAAGTCGTAGGAGATGCTTGATATGTAGTAGAGAAGAAGTCACTTAAATCCACTAAAGATTTTTAATTATTTTGAAGTCAGTTGTTGCTTGATTATAGTGGCTTATACGAGTGACGTCACTGTACTTTTTTGCTTTTTGATTTTTACAAAAATAAACTTGATGTACCATATTTTGCTATGTAACTCCAATGACATTTTTGAGGCTTTTCAATTTGTTAAAAATCTTTGTAGAAGATGTCGAGAGAATTCATTAAGAATATATAACCTATCTGAGGTTGTATGTTAGAGCCCTGCTCGATGACGTTAACCTATTTGGAAAAGGTCGAGAGAATCCACCAAGGATGTAAGACCCATCCGAGGTTGTATGTCAGACCCCTGCTCGATAACGTTAACCTATGTGGAAGAGGTCGGGAGAATCCACCAAGGATGTAAGACCTATCTGAGGTTGTATGTCAGAGCCCTGCTCGATAACGTTAACTTGTGTGGAAGAGGTCGAGAGAATCCACCAAGGATGTAAGACCTATCCGAGGTTGTATGTCAGAGCCCTGCTAAATGACGTTAACCTGTGTGGAAGAGGCCGAGAGAATTCACCAAGGATGTGAGACCTTTTCAATGTTGTATGTCGGAGCCTTTGCTCGATGACGTTAACATGTGTAGAAGAGGACAAGAGAATCCAGCAATGATGTGAGACCTTTCTGATGTTGTATGTCGGAGCCTTTGCTCGATGACGTTAACCTATATGGAAGAGGTCGGGAGAATCCACCAAGGATGTAAGACCTATCCGAGGTTGTAGGTCAGAGCCCTGCTCGATGATGTTAACCTGTGTGAAAGAAGTCGAGAGAATCCACCAAGGATGCGAGACATATCCGATGTTGTATGTCAGAGCTTTTTCTCAACGACGTTAACCTGTGTGGAAGAGGTCAATTCGAATCCCTCTAGGATTGATTTTGCTTTGATTGGGAGGGGGCGAACGCCGCGTATATCCCGAATCAAAGGTGAAGAATGGTCTATCTTTAGATCGTTACTACCTTTTTGAGGTCGAGATTAAAACTTTGTCCAAGGAGTAGAAGCCCAGCAGGGGACTGTATAAAGCTTATTATTGATCGAACGTATCCTTGCATTTATTGAGATTTTCCTGACATATCACCTCGATATAGAAAGCATCGGAGGATCTTTTTGACCAGAAATGGGGTCAAAGTTGCCCCCCTAGTCCGCATCTGATGCAACAATGACTGATGTCAGGAAGTTGATAAGAGCGATCTTTTGAGACTGAAGTAAAAGTTACCCCCCAGTCGGGAACCACGTTCCCACAAACGGCATCAAACTGTTGCATCCATGAGTATTCGCGGCGGTGGAGAAATATAAAGTTTATCTTCTTAGCGTTATACGAAAATTCGGCACACAAACAGATAAGGAGAGAGGGTCTAGCATTTATGAGAGACCAAAATTTTTACGTGAAAAACCCCTAAAAAAGGGGGAAAATCACGGGGCCTAGCTTAGTTTGAATGAATCTACTAGTATTTGCAGTCGATTACAAATGAGGCCCTTCCTTGGGAGAAGGCTTTAGCTTGATGTACATTTGATATAGTACATTACATGATGTGAATACAAAGAATCACTATTGACATGTTCGTTTGGTCGGGAGGACCGTAGTCGGCGGGCGACGGAGGTCGAAAGGCTTGTAGTCGGTGGGCGACGTAAGTCAGGAGGATTGTAGTCGGCTGGCGACGGAAGTTGGAAGGACTGTAGTCAGCGGGCGACGTAAGTCAGGATGACCGTAGTCGGCGGGTGACAGAGGTCGGAAAGACTGTAGTTGGCGGACAACGTAAGTTAGGAGGACCAGAGTCGGCGGTCGATAAAGGTCGGAAAGACTGTAGTCGGCGGGCGACATAAGTCAGGAGGACAGTAGTCGGCGGGCGACAGAGGTCAGAAGGATAGTTGCCTTGCGACGGATGTTGGAAGGACTGTGTCTGACGATGAAGGATAGAAGGACGGCGTCAGGTAGAAGTCAAACAATGGAAAGAAATCCATCTTTGGATATACATCCAGCGAAAGTCCGATAACCGGTAGAAATCCGGCGTCGGGTAGAAACTTGGCGAAGAGTGAAGGTTAGGTGTCGGGTAGAAGTCCGACGTCTGTTGTTGGACGAGGAGAACTCCGGCATCACCTGGGCGGAGTTTCGGCGTCAGGAGGGAACTCTGTTGTAAATTGGGAAGAATTTTAATTAAATGAATAAAAATGCAGATAATATATTTTAAATTTGATTTGATTTTGCCTGATTTTTCAAAACTTTTAATTAAAAAACCAACCATTTTTCTTTTTAAAATTTTTTTATTTAACTCTCTTAATTTACATTTGGGCCGGCCCATCCGGTTTCAATGGAGGGCCTACAAGCACAGAAAAACTCCTATGTGTAAATAAAGTTTTTTTGTTATAAGTTATTTTTGAAAAATAGGTACGTATGTAAATAAGATGTTTTAAATTAATGGAAGCGCAAAAAGCACCGTTATTTTTAACGGGGCTTTACCCGCCAAAAACGGGTTGTCTCGCGGACCCCAAATCTTCTTGGGATTTAGTTAATTATAATTTATAGCGAATGCGGTTAAAGTCACTCCTTTTATTAGACTGCACGCCGTTTTGTTTTCTTTTGAGAGGTGCAAGGGGGTGAGAGACAACAAGACGTGTTCTCGTGATAGCGGTGGGGCCCACCCTGAGATTTTGCGTAGCGTTTTAACGAGAAAAAAGTATGTTAAGGTTATACTGATCAAATTTTGCCTAATAAATATATTTTTTATATATTTATAAATATGTTTCTGTTATTTTATCAACTCTATCAAATTTAATAAAAAATATTATTTAATTTAATTGGTGGGACCCACTTGTTTAATTTTTATCTTAATTTCAATTTCTAAATTCATTGATTTTTTTTTCTTTTTCTATGATGACTTAAATAAAATTTGAGCTTTAATTAAATTAATTAATCAAGTTTAGCTCAGTATGATAAATTTTAACTTGACTAATGTCAATATTATGATAATTTTATCCCATAATTTTATGTGATTAGCTCTATTTTTTATCAATCATTTATACCTATTATATTATAATAATGTTTGGCAATTTTAGAGTTCTACTTAGTAATATCATGCTATTCTATGATTATATCACAAGTTTATTGCATAGGTTTTGTTGCATTCTAGAATATTTGCGGTGATAGAGATAAAATTTAACGTCTGATCTTTATATGAAACTCCAGCACACAAATATATTAGAAGAGATGAGTGCATCAATCACAAGAGTCACCATATTTTTTATGTGGAAAATCCTGAAAAAGAAAAAAAAAATCATGGGGCCTGACACAATTAAAATGAGTCCACTAGTATTGCTGTTTGAATACAAATGATGCCCATCCTCGGAGGGCACTAGCTTAATGTAGCAAATATATGTTTTATATAACACAATACATATTCGGAGAATGACATAACAATAATTATTAAAAGAATGTTGATATTTTGTTTGATAAGTAGGATTGTAATTAGTAGGTGACGATGTCAGAGAGATAACAGTCGGCGAGTGACGGTGGTCGAAAGGATTATAGTCAGTGGGCGACGATAATTAGAAGGATCATAGTAGGTGGGCACCGACGGTGGTCTGAAAGATCGTAGTCGATGGACGACTGAGGTCGGAATGACTGTAGTCGGCAAGCGACGGTAGTCGAAAGGATCGTAGTCGATGGGTGACGGAGGTCGAGTAGAAGTATGGCGCCGGTAGGTAGCTAGGTAAAAGTCCGGCGATAGTCCCCAAAAGTTCACCAACGTTGGTGTTGGGTGAAGCTTCAACCTCAGTGATCTTCTTTTCTTCCTCCATTTCCTCCCCCTTTTCATGAGAGGAATGTGGTCTATTTATAATTTTTTTAGAGTGGCGTGTTCTTAAAATATAGAGAAGATTGGGGCATGTTGGGAGTGTTTCAATGAACTGTTCATATTAATCACTTTGATCATGAAGTATTTGTCATCATCGGGGGGGGGGGGGGCAAGGGGGAGGATCACTTGCCCACCCTAAATAAATTGATTTTTTTTAATCTCAAGAAAAAATCAAGTTGGAAACTTCAAGAATTAAATAGGAGATCATATGAACTCTGATTTCAGTAAACTTATAGTCGAACTAAACGTCTTGAAAATACAAACCCAACAACACCAAATTCAACTCAATCCGAACCCAAATGACTCCAAATCAAAGACCTGAATCATATTTGGAAGGTTCAAACCATAATTTGTATTACCAAACGATTTCCAAACATGACATTCTTATAGTCGAATCGAGCGACTAGACAAGACGAATCCAAAGAGTCATAGATCGCCAAATTCTGATATCACAAAGACATTTAAATGTCTAATAAACAGTCCACAATCAAGATGATCATCCATTCAAATCACTCCCAATTTAATTTCCTATTCATTTACATTTTTTCTTGATTGATATTATCTTAATCCTATATTGATTCGATCTTTAAGAGAATTTTTGGATTTTTTTTTTTTGTGCAATGAGATTTTTAATATAACATATTTAGTTAATATATTAAACATGTTCTAGCCGAAATCAAGTGATTTGATGGTTGAAGTCATTTTGTGAAGGAATAAAATAAACTAATTCACTATCAAAATTTTATCATTTTTAATATTGATTATATTGGTCCTAAGCTAGGATGTAAAAAGTTGAAGGAAAATTTAAATAAAAAAAAAAATTTTAGGCCCCCAAGAGATATTTTCTAGCTCCGCCACTGTTTATCGTCTATTTGAGTGACAAGATGATGTCAGAATTAAGTAATCTTGGGCTCATTGGATTCGTCTAGTCAAGTCGCTCGATTCATTAAAGTCATTATAATCATTTGAGTTGAGTACAGTGGGCTGACTCATCCTTGAGGGAAATCAGATTACAAATGTCAACCGTATGATCGAAGTCTAGTGTTAAATTTGGCGTCACTTGGAAGTTGGGGTGTCAGTTAGTAGCTCGACACTGATTTGGTAAAACTCTGATGTCAATTGATTGTCTGGCGGAGTTTAGGGCCTCAAGTTATGGTCTGACGGAGTTTAGGCCCTTAGGTGGTGGTCTAGCGAAGGTGAGGGCCTCAGGCAGTGGTCCGACGAAGGTGAGGGGCTCAAGTGGTGTTCCGACAAAGGTGATGGTCTCAGGGGGTGGTATGACCAAGGTAAAGGCCTCAGGAAGTGGTATGGAGCGGGTGAGGGCCTCAGGTGGTGGTTCGACAAAGGTGAGGGCCTCAAGTGGTGATTCGGTGAAGGTGAGGGCCTCATGCGGTGGTCTGGCGAATGTAAGGGCCTGAGTAGGTGGTCTGGCAAAGGTGAGGGCTTTACGAGGTGGTCCGGCGAAGGTGAGGGAAATCAGATTACAAATGTCAACAGTATGATTGAAGTCTAGTGTTAAATTTGGCGTCACTTGGAAGTTGGGGTGTCAGTTAGTAGCCCGACATTGATTTGATAGAACTCTGACGTTAGTTGATGGTCTGACAGAGTATAGGACCTCAAGTTTTGGTCTAGCGGAGTTCATGCCCTTAAGTGATGGTCTAGCGAAGGTGAGGGTCTCATCTAGTGGTCCGGCGAGGGTGAGGACCTCAAGTGGTGGTCCGAAAAATGGGAGGACCTCAGGGGGTGGTCCGACAAAGGTGAAGGCCTCAGGTGGTGGTCCCAAGAGGGTGAGGGCCTCAGGTGGTGGTCCCAAGAGGGTGAGGGCCTCAGGTGGTGGTCCGACGAAGATGAGGGCCTCATGTGGTGATCCGACGAAGGTGAGGGCCTCAAGCGGTGGTCCGGCGAAGGTGAGGGCCTCAAGCGGTGGTTCGGCAAAGGTGAGGGCCTTAGGCGGTGGTCTGGCAAAGGTGAGAGCTTTAAGCGGTGGTCCGGAGAAGGTGAGAGCCTCAAGTGGTGGTCTGCTAAAGGTGAGGGCCTCAGGTGGTGATCCGGCGGAACTCAGAAGGTTGACGAGGAGGCGTTTCTTTCTTCTTTTCTCTTCTTCCTTCTCTTCTCATCTTCTCTTCTTGCTTGGATTCCTTTTCAATAGAAATGAGGGGTCTATTTATAGATTTTTAGAGTGACATTACTCGTTAATAGGTGAGAGATTTAGGGTAAATGGGGAGTGGTTGGATGGATGATCGATGTTGAATCCCTTGATCATGGACCATTTTATGGGCATTTGAATGCCTTATTGATGTCGGATTTTAGTGATCTTGGGCTCGTTGGATTTGTCTCGTCGAGCCGCTCGATTCGACTATAAGCATGTTATGTTTAGAAATTGTTTGATAATCCAAATTATGGTTCGAATCTTCCAACAACACTTCTAACCCTTGATTTGGACCAGTTTGAGCTCGGATTGGGTTGGATTTGGTGTCGTTGGGTTCGTATTATCGAGACGCTCAGTTTGACTGTAAGTTTGTTGAAAATCGGAGTTCGAATGGTCCCAATTTTAATTTCGGAATTTTCCAACTTGATTTTGCATCAAGATTCGTGCCCGATCAAGATAATTTTTTATGACATATCAAATATAACTTATCATGCTTACTCAATCACACAATTATGTGAATTTTTAGCATATTGATTATTCTATTTATATCTACATGTTTAATTGTGAGGATTAGAGCTACGAATATTTTCAAAAGAAATTCAACAATATCGATACCGTTACACACCCAATTCACTAACCCCTCGATATATCGAAACCCTAAACACCATACTCATTTACACCCTTAAGTGCAAGCCATTAATATTGTATTGGATTGTTAATTAGCTACCTAATCAAGATTTAGCCTATCCTCCGCCCATATGAGTCATACATTCTACCTTTGAAAGAATTTAATTAATGATTGTATTAATGAAGACAAATTAGGGATTATTTATTATTAAGGGAAGCAAAAGTACATTCTTATTTGAATATATATATATATATATATATATATATTCCAGAGGAAGAATCTAGAAAGAAGTAATATATTATAAATTTGATGGTACAAATAATGTCCATTCTTAAATGGACTTTGCCTAAATTTTCAGGCAAACTTGATACCGACTCATTCTTTAAGTTGGGCCCACATTTGATTCCAGGCGTACGAACAGTGATATAGCTCTCTCTCTCTCTCTTTCTTATTTGTAGAAATGGTAGATCCGATTGTTTATTTACAGAAATGGAAATGGTGAAGATAGGAAATTTTAGATAAGTTTAATTTAAATTTTTCTTAAAATTTATCAATATAAATTTATAACTGTTATATCTAATATAAGATATAATTAATTCAAGTAAATTTGATGATTATAAAATATGAGAGAATTTGTATGTAAATCCCCTTAAATTAAGTTTCCTAAATTTTTTATTTATTTTTACATTGTAAACAGAGCCATACACGAGGTCCTGATTGGATACCCATTGGGTATCCACGCTCTGCGCTAGCACGCTTTGCCCACCAATGCCCATCTATGGTGACTTTTGGGATGTCTTACCAACCCACACCCACTCACTTTTCACGCTTCTTGAATGCAGTTTGTCACGGATTAATAGCCTTGAGGTTTTTTTGCCATTTTCTCTGACTGCAAACTTTCAAACCACATATCAAAATTTATCGTGGTCGCGACGCAATTCAATGTTGCGCACTGCGTAGTAAGGATTACTGTAATATACTGCATGCGTATGGTAATTAGTAATATAAATCAGTTTGTCCTCTGATATTGAGTACCCACCCATACCCATTCACGAGGCCATGGGCGTACTCATACCCACTCATGCCCATTGCCCATTGGGTATGGGTGGGTACTTGGGTGGGTGTGGGTATGAGCACCCAATGCAGGGCTTTGATTGTAAACCTTTTGTTTTCCTTTCATTGCCCGCAGCCTATTCATTAAATTACAAAATTTATATTAGTGACAATTTTATAAATATACACGACTCTATTAATTATTTTAACCAATTCAATTAAGCTAGCTTAGACCGAAATATATAGGATTTGTATAATATTGTAATATTCGTAACAAGAAGACATCATAATTTTTACATGAAAAATCTAAAGTTGAAACATAGGACATGACCTAGTAGAAATAGTTACTATATAAGTAAAGTTATGGATATGCTATTTTTCTTAATTAGAAAAGATGTCATTACAAAATGCCGAATATTAGATTGATCTCCTCTAAGGGAGGCTTCATTTAGGATGATTTTTTTTACTACTTCTTGAAGCAGCTTTCTGGTACAAAGTTTTAAAAATGTACCGCACTCGGTATCGAGCCGTGGGCTCAACGGCGCCCAATACTGAGCGCGTAACCGGATGGTTGTCCGCACAAAATAGTAGCTCCTTAGAGAGAGGACTCATCAGTCATCACAAGTCGGTACAGCAACAAATTCCTAACTGTGAGTCCGTGACCATCTCCAACAGCCTTAGGACACTAATTTGAGCAAATAGCTACTCGAATTTGACTGACTATAATTTTTATTTATTTAAAATTAGCTCATATTTAAAATTATTTGCTTAAATCATGATTATCTTCAGCTCATTTAGCTTCAAACATGATGACATTATTTTATTTATCTCAAATAATTAATAATTTTTTTAAAAAAAAAATTATATATTTCAAGCTAATAACAAGTTGAACACAATCAAATCTCGACTCTTTAAGAGAAATAACTTAACATAATTGTTTAATATTAGCTCACTTAGGCTTCGTTTAGGACAATTTTCTTACTTTTTTTTAAAAAATTGTCTTAAAATTTGTGTACTAAAAAGTTATTTTAAAGAACAGTAAGAAAGTCATCTCAAACGAAGCCTTAGTGAATGAATCAATTATGAGATTCTCAAAAAAAAAAAAAAACACCGGTATATGCCTTTAAAGCCCTCAAAATTACGTCTGTAGGGGCCATCATCTATATATTCAAGGTTGAGCATAAATTATGATAGCTAAGGGCATCTCCAACATAATATCATTCTCCTGTATGCAGTTCCGACGGGTCTCCACCCGAATGGTAAATGGAAACATATTTTTGTTTTTTATCTTGATTGTAAACAGCGCGTTGTCAATATTGATATTGCACTATTAAGAATCCCATTTTTAAAATATAGAAGAGAAAGAATATACATAAATTTTGAATCGTAAAATAGATTTTTTGGTTGGAGATGCCTTTAAAGCCCTCAAAATTATAAATTACTTATAGAATAACCAATGGAGGTTAGCATAGACCAACTCCTTTCTATTTTTGTGGCATAGTAAGAAGGCTTTTGCCCTCAAAGGAGATTTTATTTTTTATGTGATTATTTGAAGGTTATTATAATTAATTTTGGAGGTGATTTTTTCTTGAAATAAATCTCAATAATCTTATTTATTATTTTTTAAGCCTTTTAAAATTAAACTCACTCATCACATTGATATGAATGAGAGAGAGAGAGAGAGAGAGAGAGAGAGAGAGAGAGAGAGAGAGAGAGAGATTTCTTACAATCTTGTAGCTGAATCATGGTTTACACTATGCATGTTGGAGGATGCAGACACAAGCTAAGCAGTACAACAGGGTGGTTGTGTACCTTCAGTGGTCGCCATGATAGAAGAAAAAATGAATCTTTCACTCTCAATTGTGCTTGCAAATGCCATATGTACTATATATATTATAGAAATTTAGGGCAGCAGAAATGTCACATTTGACCCACCGTTGCTTGTTTGGATGGTGAAGAGCCGGCTGGGCAAAGTCCAGGTCCCTGGTTCGAATCCTTTGGTTAGCAGTGAAAGCCTTAAGTGTTGGCCCGTGATAATTGGTGTGAGTTACATGCTAGATCGACCGGAATTTACACTGGCCTAAACACAATGCTTCCTCATCACGAAAAAAAAAGAGATGCCACATTATGGATGGTCATGAACCTGTCTGCTATTTGCACTGTAATAAGCAGTAAATCACTGTATTTCCCTATGTACTATGAGTCTATGCTAAGTGTAAAGCATATTTTTACAAATATTAAAAATGTTAACTTTCTAACATCAAATTATTACAATTGAAAACAATGTCTGTATTCATTAGGAGTCAAAAGATAGTATGGTCTTTTTTTTAATGAAATTAGCAGGGTGTCTATTCGAAGTTTGCATTAATCAACCTTGTGGTGGGCCTTGCGTAAGTGTTGTAAACAGTCCGTAAAGCTCTAGATGGTGAAGTGCATTGCCTGGAGAAATAATAAAATATTAGTTGAAATGCAGTTTTGTTTTCTTGAGAGTTTAGGGTGAGCCAAAGGACACTTAGGAATTAATTCGCTCAAATGTAGGAAAAATTATTTTGTGCGAAAGTCGAATCACGTCCGGATAACTAAGCCCATGGCTCGGTATCAGAGCTCGATACTACTCAGTACTGTGGCTCGGTATCACTGCATGACTCATTCTAATTGGTATCCAAATGTAGAACTGCATTCGACGTTTGCACAGAATAATCTCTCCAAATATAGGTCATGGAGGAGGAGAGACGGAACTCTATTGCAAAGATGGTAAAGGTAGAGGAATGCTTTTAGTATCATGCATCTATAACTTTGAATCAACTAAAAATGTTAGACCGGTCCACGCGCGAACGAGGCGGAAGCCTCCGTCTCCTGCTTTAGCCGCACGCACCGCCAAAGCAAGCAAAACATTTTAGGAAGTATTTTTTAGGGATTTGAGAGAGAAATTTTAATATAGGGACGGTTTAGGGGTTTCCTGTTGATTTATATGCATTAAATACTTTGTTTTCTTAAGGTTAGGGCATCTTGAATTTGACTGAAATTTAATATCTCCAAGATTTATATTTTTCTTTGGGCTCTAGCGGAGTCTAGAGATTCAGGATCCGTTTTCTTTTCATCATATAATACAAATTATCTACTATTTTTATGATTTTGTGCGATTTTTTTGTGGGAGAATTCTCACCGTCTTCCAAAGATTGATAGGAAATACTAGAGATCTAAAAAAATGTACTAAATATTCCTGCTGTCACTTTCTTTTCTCCGGAGAAACATGTAAGCATTTCATAGCGAAAAATAACACTGATAGCAACTGCAGTTTCCCACATTACTCACATTTTCCCCCTGGCAATACACCAACAAACCTCACCTCCATTGAGATTGTAGTTACTACCATTGGATGGACTGTCCTGTCATCGTCAATAGTAAAACCAAAGGACCAATTGTTAAGAAATTAGACAGAATAAAGATTAATAACAGAAAAAAATCATCGAATTAACCATTAATGTTATAGGATAATAAGTATCCTAAAAGCACTTATGTACATATATCTGACAACAAACGGCATGGAGTTATTTTCAAAATTTCCAAAACTTTTGCCGAAGCGACCAAATCATCATTCAGATTTGTCGCACCAGCAGAGGTACGATAGAACCATATTTTACAAGTTACAAAAGACCAAGGTACTAAACAGATACCGTATAATTCTATTAGTTTCAGGTTCAAACAAATGACCAGTTGACGAACATGAAGGCAAGGCAATGGTGAGAGCTGCATTCATCAAGGACTTTCCATGCCATAGCCTGTTCGTAAGAAGCCGGCCGGCCCATGCTAGAAATGCAGACGCCTGCAGGAAGATGAGCAAACCCCTGGAAAGAATGCAAAGTGAAAAGAAGAATGAATGAACTGCTTGCATTTAATCTTAAGAAAGAACAGAAACTTTCTTTGAAAATTTACGCTTTATTGAGGCAACTTTTTCCGAGATTTAATTTTTAGACTACTACAGGCAAAATTTTAAAAAGAACAGGTATTACCTATTAAATTAGCAGAGGAAATATAATTTAAAAAGATAAAAAATGCCTAATGTAGAAAACGCCTAATCATTAGGCATCTTCTGTGTATATATAGATACTATGTTACTAGAATTATATTAGTTTATTACTATCATAAATACTTCGAATAATAGTAATATAATAATCATAATAGTAAGCTAATATGAATAGTAATAGATGAATAATAATAATGATTTTAAAATATAATAATAATAATAATAATGCATAAATAATAATAAAAATAACAATGATAATAATAAACTAATAATAATAATAGCAATGTATATAATTTACCTTTATTTATAACTAAAATTTTGAGTAATAAGAAAATAAATGTAAAAATAGTTTCTATAGAATTTGAACTCACATATCCTGAATGGCAAACAAAACGCTCACCAATATACCACACAAGAACATCTAATTCCATATATATAAGAAAATACCTCATTTTTAATCTTTTTTTATTTTTCAAAATTATGTTTCATCTGCTAATTTAATTATAAAACCCATTATTTTTAAAATTTCAACACTACTAACACACTTTGTATGGCTACAACTTTCTTGCCAATTTTTAGAAACTTGTATTTTGATAACCAAATAAGTTAAAAAGTAACAACAATAAAAAATTTATTCTCCGACAAATTTCAAAAGAGAAGAAAACCTATAATATCAAAAGTATTTTTAAAAAAAAAACATGCAACGGTTCTACAACTACTTCTATAAATAGCAGCAGTTTCCCAAACAAAGTTTAAACATTCACATACCTGTTGCATCAACTTAGGAAACTCAGATGAGAGGACCTTGCGACCAGCATCATCGAGCAAATTCTCAAGTGTGATGTCTTGTAGAGCAACTAGCGTGGTCTCAAGCATGTCAAGACCAGCTTGATTTGCGAAGGTTAAAGATGGAGAAACCTAAGAACGGTAAAAATGTATCTTGTCAAAAAGAGCTTCAATGTGCAAAGCACAAAAGAATGCATCTTGTAAGTTATAGAAACTTCAATGTAAATAAAAAACATGCCTTAAGAGAACAGCACATGATTGCATCAGAATGGTGCCACAGAAGTTTCAGCAGAGAATCAGCACATTGAGAGTCGGTCTTCATAAGGTCAAGTCCAGTGTAGAACCTGAAGAACAGAAGAAGCAGGCATGGAACACGTTTTCACGAAGGTCCTCAGATAAAAAACAAAAGCATAATGATCTACAATAATGCAGCCAATGTAAAACTAGAAATAAAAAACAAAGTTTTCACCCAGGAGCAAAGACGAGGAAAATAATGAAATGGGTACAATGATAAAAATATACAAGGGAAAAAAAAAACAAAATTATAGATTCACGCACTTCCATGAATTCACGGAGAGATATTCCACAGTATCAATTACAAGTACAGGATATTTATTCCCAACATGTTTCATCATTCCCTCACTCCCCCGTCAGTCCCATTCTTTATCTAACTTTCCTCTCAACAAACAACAAAAATCTGGCTCAAGAAAGAATACAACAGAAAACAAGATATAAAATAATACTATATTATTATTATTATTACGTATTGCATTAATAAAACCCATTTTTGTTTCCTTCTTCCCTTCCGGCACCTGCACTCTTCATTGGCTATAAAGAACGGCAGCCAACTGCCAATCCCCACCATTCTTCAAGAGCTTAGCATTGATCATCTCGACAGACCCACCAATAACCTCATCACTGACTCTCATTGGCATGCCACTCGGATGTTGAACCTCCTTGTTGCCCACCACCACAATGTTGTACACTCAACCAAACCTCGAGTCTAATGGTCCTTGAGGTTAGTCTCCACTTCCTCCGATAATTGGCCACCACACCTGAGCAAGTAGCTCCCTTGCAAGCCCCCATCCCTGCCAATGATCTTGAGAGCTCCCCCCTAGCTCCTTCGCAAGGAAGTCGAATCATCTCCATGAACCTACTTGACGCCCACTATTAGACCAGTCAAACTGGCCCTTGGCAAGGGGCCGATTCAGTGCTAAAAAAGGCGGACCAAAGCTGGTCATAGGGCATTGGCACATGCTTTAAATAGGAGAAAAACAGGAGGATGAGGGTTATGCAAATTATTGTGGTTGCTTTCTTTCTTGGAGTTTGGTGACTTGGGCTCTAGCGGCATCTATGAAGTGGGAGAGAGAAGCTCCTCTCGAATTGAGGATCACTTGTATCTTGCTATTTTCTTCTGTTATTTTGATTATCTAATAAAAACTACTGTTTTCTGATTTTTTCTTTGAATTTGTGGATTGTTCTCACTGTTTTTGTCAAGATCATTAGGGTTTACTTGTGAACTCCAAGTATTTCCTAACACCCACCTGGAGTCGCAAAACCGAACGAGCGAGCCGTTTTGATCGTGTAAAGACGAAGAAGACGAAGTTGAAGCGTCGTTTCAAGCAAAGGGTTTCGTACCTATATAAGAGGCCGAGTGATATCAAAGAATGAGTAGAATAGAGAGCATAAATTCAAATGAAATTTTATCCATAAATTAAGCTATTATTAATTTAACTATCTATAGAAAAATGGGAGTATTAATTTAAGAGATATTAAATTATAATTTTTTTATAACAAGGAGAATAGATTTTATCATTTATTTAATTATTTTAGAAATAAATTAATTATAAGAGTAATTTAAGTATATTCAATAGCTAGTTAGAAAAAGATATTTGTATTAAAGATTTTTTATTTTTGATATAATGTATTTAAATTATAGGAGAATATTTAAAATATTAAAAGTAAAGAATATTTGAGTTAGAGATAAATTAATAATAAATGGATGAAAGATATTTTTTATATAAAATAAGAGTATATTTAATTAGTTAATTAAAGAGGGAAGTAATTAAATATATAAATTTTATTAATAATCATTAAATTATGATTTTTTTCATATTTAAATGATAAAGTGAAGAGAATAATTTTATCATTTAAAAATAAGAAGTATTTAAGTATATTTAACAATTAATTATAGAGAAATATGATTAGATATATAAGTTAAAATAACTTTATGAAATTATGTATGATAGGAGTCATATTATTGAAATTAGAACAAGGACAAAAAAAAAAAAACAAAAGCTATTTAAAATCAATGTGGGTACTCATGTCCTAATGTACAGTAATGATATTTGCTTCTCCTACATATGATGCATCAAGACTTGTTATTATTTAATTATTTACTATTAATGCTCTATAAATTACCTTTACTAAAGGCAATTAACCATGCTGAACTAGAATCCATAAATTTTATATCATAATGATGTCAATTTTTCTATGTTATGATGCTTACTCTATCAATATGAAATGATACATAAAATGTTAATGAAAAGATTTATGTATAATATTTGCACGTGTGATTAATTAATGGAGCACACCCTATATGATACTGGCTGGGGAAGCAATGTACCTATGAACGAAAATAAATAAAAAAAGGAAATGGAAAAAAGTGTACATTCATTGATATTATTTTAGAAGGTGTCTAATGTGACAATCGTATTATTTACAATAAAGGATAAATATAAGAAATATGCATAACATTGATGGATATGTTAAAATAATTTTTAATTAGAATTACCTTATATTTTGAAATAAGCATGCATATTATTCTCATTGCCTTGTGTTGGGGTAATTTAAAAGCATGATGTGTTCACTGAGTTCTTTTATGACTCACTCCTATGCTTATAAATGAATAAAAGTATTATTCAAAAGCTTAAAATAAGTAGAAGAGGAAAATATATATATCACAGGCGTAACACTCCGAGAAAAAATTATTTATAATATTTGATTTTAAAATTTTGAGGTTTTAGTGGCTATTTCAATGTATTGAAAATAGTTACTAATTAAAATTTTAATCAATCGTCCGACATTATGTTTTTGCCTCATTAATTCAAGCCTCCAAGCCAAATCGTGACGGTATAGCTTTCACCTCAGCCAAGTCACTTGAGAAGATGTCTCTTGCAAGTCTTGGTCACAAGAAACTCCAAGTTTCCCTTGATTTTCCTTTAGCCAACTAAGTGGGTGCCAATGGCCTTAAATCACATGCCAATATATAGGACATTTTTTGCAATAAAAGAATGTAGAATTATGAAACAAAATAATAGCTGAGATTTCTCTGTGTGATTAAAACTAAGAACTCTAAATTGAATCACATAATAAGAAGAAACATATTAATGAAGAATCAAACAAATAATGAGGAAATATATCTACATATCAACTTAATAATCTCCCCATTTAAGATTAATTTATGTTCTAAAATCAAGAGAGAGGAATCATCTTTTGTGTGACATAATCTCCACATCCATAGATGCTGAATGAAGAATTGTAGTACTTCAATTCCTAAGTGACAAAACTACCAACTTTTACCACACGCTGTCTTACAATTCTACTGCTCATTGATCATAAAATATCATTTGTTTGCAACGCTGTTTTATGATTTGGAAGCTCTCACTTAATAGAAATTATATCCTGCATTGGTCCTCAAGAATAACCATCAATAAATTTCAAAATGGCTCACATTATTTCACTTTTTGTCATGTACATGATACCATTCAGGTTTTCATGTGTTATAGTTAAGACCATCCTCTCTCTCTAATCCTTGGCGGCACATAATGAAGCAAGCAAAGGGATTTGAATTTTCATATGTAAGAGAAAAAGGTTTAAATCAAAGAATGGATCCATAATGGGTACAAAGCAATTTTAACAAAACTCATTGCATGTTCAGCCACTATTAATTTTTGCTTCCATGTGCAATCACCCTATCACTTTTAGTCGCCTTCCAAAAACAATCACATAAAGTTGACATGTAACCTTCTTCACCTAGCTATCCAATCTAACTCGAGCTCCTCTTCAAATCAAGAACAAGCCTCACATTATGAAGTTCATGCATAACCCCATTACCAATGTTAACTTGCACAACAACTCCCATTAGATAAATATTCCTACAATCTTCTGGGGAATACTAGCCATAAACTAATCATGTAGACTTGAAAAGACATACATACGCGCAAAATAAATCTCTTTAAGTGCGGCATTCACAGATTCCTTCATATCTTTTGAACAATCTCCACCATCCATGTGAATAACTCCTTTCAATTTAGCCAATCTTGCGACATTGCCAAGACGCTCTATTATGATATTTTGATCGACTTTTTGCTATGATTTGGATCTGCCTTTTTTGTTGCTTTTCCTTCCACCTCTCCGTCTACTCTAAAGATTCAGGGTAGAAAAAGAAAATTTGTCAACTGATTCTCTTCACCTAATGTCAGCACCCAAGGTCGGTCACATATATCATTCATTTTCAGCTTTGAAGACCCACATAAATTTTAACTGTTGTCACAATTCCAACCAAGCATTCTGTAAGTAATCATACCAAGCTCAAAGTACAAACTTCATCGCTAAAGTTGGCATTTATCGAGCTCAGCTAACTAGTGATCAGATTGAACTCATAGATAAGCACTAATGCAAAAGTTCCTTTTCAATGCAAATAGTATTGTCACATTGCCAACTGCTCTATAATGACCTTAGATTTACTCTTTATTTGTGTGGGTTGAATTTGTCTTTGTTGTTACTTTTCATTGCACCTCTCCAGCTTTACTCTCAAAATTTAGAGCAATAAAAGAAAAATTATCTGACTAATTCTCTTCACCTAATGTCTTCACTCGAGACCGGTCACAAAAATTATTGAGCTTTAGCCTTAGAAACTCACATAAATTGTTTACCATCGTTACAGGATCCAACCTAGCTTTCTAGAAGTGGTTTTGCCAAGCTCAAACCATGGACTTCATCATTTAAGCATTATCCATTGAGCTCAACTAACTAGTCATCAAATTGAAATCCTTGATATGCACTGCTGCATGAGTGCCTTCAACCATCCTAAAATTAAAAAACACTCATTACATGGACATTGTTTACCACTAAGCACTTCTCATATGCATATGACATAGTTTGTATTAAGCTTGCTATGGATTTTTCCCGGTGGTTTCTCCCAATGCAAGCGTGTCAATGGCCCTTTGGAGCTTATTGCTAGTCACCTGCAGCTAGCCCATCAAGGCTCGGTCACTTGCTACTCTCCCCCGTCAGTCAAGATTGCCAGTAGCTTTCAAGGCTCGTAGAAAAACATAACAAACTCTTTAATAAAGCTAACTTTCCCAGCCAACCACAAGGATGTTGAACCTACTTGCCAGTTGCCACACAACAAAATGATGTTGAACACCCGTGAGCCAAAACTTACATATAATGGTCTTTAAGTTAGTCTCCACTTCCTCCGGTAGCTAGCCACCACATCTTCTGCGTAATTTATATCCCTCGTCAGCCTCAGCTGCTATAAATGACCTCGAGAACACCCCACCAGAGATCAGAACCAAGATCCTCACCAAGCAAAAATAACTAAAACTTGTAGATCACCAATCTTAAATAATGCACTAAAGAAGATGTATCATGTAAATCATCGTCAGAGGATTCCAAAAATTTGACAAAAGAGATTACCTGTAACTGCTAGAAATCCATCTTGCCAGTGTATGAGCTTCAGGAGACCCAAGTGGATGTTTCATACCTAGATCTATGCCGAGCCTTGAGTTAGTGATTGCCATTGCAACTCTTTGCACCGAAGCCACTATGCTTCTGATATATTGCCGAGCCATTGCCACAACACTTTCTTGGAGGTGATTTTCAAATATGAACTGAAATGCTATTGTCAGAACCGACCTCATATCACTAGTAGTCGTGTCACTGGCAATCCTACTTGCTCCACCTGAGCCAACCTCTAAAGTGGAGGCCAAGTCAAGAGTTTTTGTGGCAGCAGTTGAATCCTGGAGAACAAAGAATATAATGGCGATAAGCTAAATTAAAAAAGAAACAAAAAGTTCAAAAAGTTCAAAATTTTCAATAAAGCATTTTTAAAACACCATAACAACTGGGTGGCTCAGAAGTCTACAACGGAAAAATAGAAGGGAAGATGCAAGGATTTAAACCACATTCAATTTCCTAATTTGGTTAATGCTGGAATTTATCAAAATAAACTCAAAAATTAATAAAAAATACTTTAGAACATTTCATATAACATGTGTAAACAACTAGAGTGTGTATGTATAAAATTAAGCTATATGACAAGACCTGATTGAGAATTACATAATAAATTTCATTACACAACAAAAAAATGCATATTACTCAACTGCTTTGACATCAAGTGGTATCACTCGAAATCCTGAAGGTAACAAGGGGGCATCATCAGCAAAAGATGGGTCTGTAGGTGAAAAAATAAGCTGTGCACAAGCACCAACCGCATTCTCGTCAATCCCTTCGCACAACTGCCAAAACAAAAGGGTAATGGTTCGAATATATTAAGCTTAAATATAATCAAATAGCCCTCAATTAAAAAATGGCTAACCTGCAACAGATAAATGTCCCTGGAAAGAACATCATCCTGGTTTAAAGCTTGACTTTCCAGCCTAATCACTTCTAAGAACTGCAAACCAAACGAGAAAGAAATAGTTTACACGGAATACATAAGGCATTAATAAATAAATCATGAAAAAGGAAAACATATAGTCAAGAATAATTACCTCTTCATTTTCCACAGTATGAGCAAGAGGTATAATGACATGGTTAGCCGCAAAACTACTGTTGTCGAAAAAACCAGGAAATGCATTCGGGCAACCTCTCAAAGATGCAGTTGAATAAGCATCAACAATAGAGTCCGCCCACTCCGATCGATGCTCCCTCAAAAAGCGAACAAGTAAAGCAGGTGGCACATTCTGCGACATGTCAATAGATCAAACATTACAAACTACACAAGATAAAACAATAGCCATTGTAGAAATTTACACCACAATTATAATTAGCCTTATCCCAATTATTGACAGCAGATTTTATGAATCCTAAACTAATTTATCTTGAGTGCTACATGAGATTTTAATTATATTTTGTGCAAGTTCTTTTGTCATTTTTCTAGTTGAGTTTTCTTTGGTCTTTCTTCTTTATTTCTTTTAAATTAGTCATATCAATTCAGGTTACTAAAGCATCTTTCAGCCATCCGCATACATGTTTAACTAGCTGTTTATTTTTCACAACTTTCTTAACACATCTTCAATAAGGTGCTACTCATACCAGTTATCCAATATTGCAATTCTTAAACCTAGCATTCCTAATATTAATTCACCAAAAACATCTAACTGAACTAAAATGTTGTAGGAGTATATTGTAGTAGAAAGTGTGATAACTCATAAACATATGAAAAAGTATTAAACCTGAAGTAGCATTGAAGCTTTTGCACACAAGATGCTACCACCCAAGAAAGAAAACTTAGCAGATCTGGAATGACTTCCAAATAGCTTGCTAGGAGATGAGTTAATATTTATAGTCACATCCTCCCCACCATCGTATCCCAGTAAAGACCAGCCATCATCAGAAAATCCATTAATAGCATCATTAAAACCCCTGCAATGCCATACGATGAGCTTCACGCTAACTTGAAACAACAATAATGGTCTATGGTTACATGGAGATGAGATAACTCGCCTGCTCAACCTCTGGCTGAAGGTTCTCAAAACAGCAGGTTGACGGCCCCCATCATAAGAAGCTTCACCACTAGTTTCATAACCAATCTGTCTAATATGGTGTAATGCCTGTGCAATTAATGAGAATATAATAGACCACTGTAAAATGTACATTAGAAGACAGTCCATTTAGTTTGAAACGTACTGCAATGGTCATCCTCTGAGCTAGCATTTGCGGCGACTCATACAATGGTCGGAGAACCTCAGGCACAGTTGAAGCCTAGGCAACAGCATTTATCAGCAATAATTTTCGCTGTGTTTAAAAAACAATAGATGTCAAGAGGAAACTCACATCCAAATCTACATGATCAACAATGTGAATCATTGCACCACCACCCTCACATGGTCGGATTAGATATCCACTGGGAAGCATCTCAGCTCTGATAAAATTAGAGTTAGTTGGCTCAGCCAGACCACCAGTTGAAGGAGTCAAAGACCTCTCACATATCTATGGAAACAAGTTGCCAATTTTAAACCAAGAATGTCTCAATGCACCAACCAACAAGACCATAAACTACCAAAAAGAGTTTCTAAGTTAGGCTGTAAGAATCATTTAAAAGGGTATCATCATGTAGTTTAGCAATTATGGTATGAGATAATGAAAAAACAGATTCTACATGTGAAAATCCTATATCATCCTGATGTGAAACGTATTAGCATGGATGATTAAATTAAGGAAGTTTGCACGCTTAAATTTTAGAGCACAATAATTATAAGCTTTCTCTTGATGATAAATGACAAAATAAAAATGATAAGGTGATAAAATAGCTTTGGTCTAAACACATGCGAGAGGTTGAGATCATTAAATAGTCAACTACGTCTTACTTTGCATACATGAGTGGTTTCAACGAGAAATTCCAATGCTAACAATAAGATTAGTATTACGAAGGGCCTCTCTCACAACTCATTCAAATATTAGGTTTAGCGGAGGCGATAAAACATGCGCTTTGTGAATCAAATTATAACCACGAGTAGAGTAAACTCAGAAGATAGAGAGTGAGTGAAGAGTTTACCCAAAAAAAAAAGGAGTTATGAAGCTATGACGATTGCGGGAATGAAGGGGTAGCAGCCTTCAAACTTCTGGAACCACTCAGCAGCAATGGGTGTCTCTTCGGGCGGCTGGACGACACTAGATCTCCTCAGGACAGCAGCTAGGACTGGTTCTGGACGGCTGGACAGCACCCTAGTTTGTTGTGGTCAACAAGATAGCAACCTATTGTGCTCAGGGAAACTTCTAGACAGGAAGAAGGGCTGTCCCTGAGATCTGGACAGCAATTATCGCTCCCGGGATGGCTGGACGTCGGTGAGCTGCTGCAGGAATTTCCAAACAGCAAATGGAGATGTTGGGCAGCAGTTTTCCTGGAGTTTTAGAAGGGATTTGGGAAGGAAAAATCAGCCAATAGCTGTGGGGAATTTCGGCCAGCAAGGAGGGGAAGCGTTTGAATTAATTCCTTACTTAGGAGTAGTGGATTTGGAAGGAATTAAAGGGAGATTAATCAAAAACTGACATTTAATTTCAGTTTTGATTAAATTGGGAGGGAAAGACTTGAATTTTGAATTTCAAGTCATAGTCATTAATGCTTTGAATGGGGGAATTAATGGAGGGGAGCCAAGAGGGGAGGAGGCCGGCGGTTTCAAGAGAGGGGGATGGGAGTTTCATTTCATAATCTGAAATTAATTTCAGATTATGAATGAAATTAAGGGAGTTATTTTGAAATTTGAATTTTGGATCAAGGCATTGATGGCATTAAACTAGCATTAAATGGATTTCCCCCTTGATGAGGCCGGCGACATGTAGAGAGGAGAGGAGGGAGATTAGTGTGAACAAATCAATTTCCGATTAGGAGGATGCCACCTAGGATGAGAATTAGTAACTCCTCATGCCATGAAATTTGAATTGGATTCAATCCAATTCTTTCCTTATTTGGACTTTGGCAATTATGGAAATTTTGGAGCTCATTCAAATTTGAATTTTCAAAATTTGAAGAACAAGGTGGGTGATGACGTGGAGGTAAGTTATGAGAACTCCAACTTACTTTAATTTGAAATTGGAATTTATCAAATAAAACTTTCCTAAATTGGATTTCTAAATTAGGAAAGAATTCGAAATTCGAAATTCAAATTTCAAATTTGGAGCATGCGGGAGGGAGGAGTGGACGGTTGGGGAGGTTGCCCGGCAAAGTGGCCGGCCGGAGCCTTGAGGGTGGCCGGCAGGTGGACTCTAAGGGGCGGCGGCAATGGAGCTAGGGGAACTTTGGGTGGATGAGGAGGGGAGGAAGGAGATGAACAACAAAAATACGAGTAAAATAGAAGATAACTAACGAACTCACAAAGAGATCGTAAGAACCGCGAACCTCGGACTCTTCCAAAGATTGGCGGGTATTGCGAATTACCCTCCTCGGGCTTCTCCTCTCATGAACTCACTAAGAGATCACGTGAACTCACTAAGAGATCAACAAAAACATGAAACTTTTCATTATCAATAATCATCATCCCTTAATACAAGAAAGCTAGCCTATAAATAGGCCTCATGAAAAGAAAAATAACAATGACTAAAATGCCCTTCGGACTACAACACTACATGACCACCCATAAGGGTATAAATGGAAAAACAACAATATAAAATAAACTAGTACAAAAACATATAAATAAATAACTAAAAAAAAATCGTAGCCGTTGATCTCCGATGTCCTCATCATTCTCCCCAGGTGGGAGAAAACTCGACTCCGTCGAGTGGATGTCTCAAGAACTCTCGTGTATCTGAATCGATCAGCTGTATCACCTTGCACTCTGATCATGTATCCTTTGACTTTGGTTTACCTCTTCACCTAGTCAAATATCTTCTTCGTCCACCCTCTTTTGTGGAAATAATATCATCACTAGGAATCATGTCAACCTTCTCCGCTATAGGAATTTTGGGAATAATTTTGGGAGTGGAGGTAGGCTTTGGGGTTCTCACAAGGTGGGGTCACACAAGGCTTAATTTGAAGTGGATTTGGGGTTTATCTGCGGACCTTCAAAGTCTACTAAATCTTTTATGTTAGAAAAGGAATGAATGTTGAACTCTGCAAGCAGATCCACCACGCAAGCATTGTTATAGATTTTATTGACTATTATAAATGTTCCCGCACTTCTAGCATGTGATTTCCGGACGAATCCGCATCATTACTAAGTTATCAACCTTAATAGATTTAAATTGTCGTTTAGAATCAGCATGAAGTTTATACTTATTATTGCTCTCTTCAGTTAAGCGTGCAATTTTCTTAAAAAAAGTTATGCAGATGTAATGTAAATGCGGCATGTGCTAAATTCATGTCTAAAATTCAAGACTCAACAAGATGAACATGAGGTGGTGCAAGAGATTTGATATGCAAGATGAATGAAATATGAATTCACGCATACATTTTAAACAAAGAAGATTTTGGAAGACAACAGACTACAAAACACACGCAACAACATACTAACTCACACGAACATATAGCTAGACAAAGTGGACGAGTCACAAAAAGAGGGGTTTTAAAGTGTTCGGTCTAAGGGAACTGGTATAGGGGGAGAAATGAAGACACTCTTAGCTACCAGGGCACTTCTATAGGTGGTTTCAGTTAGGGTCGACATCAGTCTCCTAGTGGGGGTAGTGTAATCGAACAAATTCATCCAACTGGGATAGAAGTGGTCCTTATCCTAGTAGGATGAGGCTATAATTGGTAAAATGTAAGAATCAGGAATGACGCACTCTGCTAAATATAAATCTAAATGAGCGGCTCTAAAATTAGACTCTAATGCGTCAAGAGGAGGCTCATTGTTAAAATCAGGATTAAAGGCTTTCAGAATCAATTCATTATCTTCCGAACTCATAGTACTATTTTCAATCAAGTCAGGATAACTGGGTTCAGGGTTACTTAAATCGTGAGTTAAATCAGGTAATTGAACCACTTCCGACTCGATATTATTATCATCCAAGTTACCCAAAGTCGACTCAGTAGGTAATACAACTAAACCAGGATCTTCCAAATTTAAATTCATCATGTTCGAAGTCAGATTGGCTTCTTTCGAGATCACATTACTATCATCCAGACATATTTTATCTAAAGAGTTATCCTCGAGGAGACTAGGATCGGAGTGGGCTAAGGTGTCAACGTTTAAAGGTTCTAACTTTCCTAGTTCAGGATTTAAGTTATGCTGGGAGTCTGATTCAATCACTTCTATTACATCCTCAAAGAAGTCCTCGTTATCCTTAATATCATTAGCATCCACGAAATGGATGCATTCAGTTTTAGGTTCAGAGGGCGTTTTCTTGTCAATGCAATTCTCTATCAAAAGTACACTTGCAGGGTCAAGGACTGGAGAGGCTGAAGGTTGAATGAGGTGGCTAGAACTTAGCCCAAATGGGGAATCATAGGGGCTCAAACCAACAGAAGACCCACTATAGAGTCGGTCACCAAGACTGATTGAAGACCTACAGGGTGGGGCAGCAACCCTGTCGTTACAAAAGGATGGGTGGTCTCGACCACCGTAATGTCTATGGTTTGATCCAACAGAAGAGGTAGTGTGGGGCTCTAGATAGTGGTCCCTGGTCGAGGATCGGTATTTTAAATTAAGATCTCGCCTCATGTCTTTCCAAGTAGGGTACTCACCGCGAGACTCTTTATGATCTTCTAATTTCATCCAAAATTGAAGAGCTCGTCCTTTAAGGTGAGACCTAACGATGCTAACCTGGTGGAATTCAGGGATATGACATGATTCAAAATAGTCATCTAGTTGTCTAGCCCATTCCCTAAAGTAGTAAGGATCCGAGGAACCATCAAATGTAGGCAGACGATAAGGTGACTCTAAGTGAGGTCTTGGAGGTCTAGGCTCAGGTCTAGGGTGATAAGCTGAGTGGGGCATGTAATTGGAGTGGGGATAGTCAATGGGTTTCTCCGTCATAATTCTAGTCATACTGCCCACTAGGTTAACGATGTCATATAAACTCTTTTGGAGTCTTATCTGGTCCATTGAAAAGTGTTAAGTGATTCTTAATGAAGAATGGGTGTAAGGGACAACACTTTCCCAGGAGAAAACACCATTACGAGTGGTTGTATGGTGCAGGAAGAACTCAGGACAGCCAGCTACAGGATTGATTTAAGTGATCTAGGCAAGTAGGTTGAACTCTGGAACGAGGACAGCAAGTGAAGACTAGCTAGAACTCTTCCAAACGGATGCTAATAGGTGCAGGAATATAGTGGACAGCAATCTACAGCTGTTGGGGAAGTTGCCTATCTTTTTAGGATGACTTTTAGGGTGTGGACAGCACCTAAACACTAGGTTGGGGTCACCTAAAGCTCTCTAAATGTTGCAGAAATTTTCTGGACAGCAATGTTCAGCCGTTGTTGAAGTTGTCTAGGTGTTTGGAAGGGTCCGAGGGAGTGGACAGCACCTAAACAAGGACTTTAGGTTCACTAACGGATGCTTAACAGCAGCTGAAACACTGTGGACAGCAGCTATACTCAACGGTGTAATTGTCCTAAGCAATTAGAAATGATGTAAGTCAAAAGGCTGCACTCACTCTCACTAGGACGACTTAAATGCCAATGTATGGGTGCAGGAAATGCAATTACAGCAGTGAAAAACAGTGACAATGTCCTATCTACGCATTGATATGCATGCAAATTTCAAATCACAATGAGAAACTAGACCCTAGGATGCATCTAGCACAAGTAAAGCATGCTAGCCATGCTCTGATACCAAGATGATGTGAAACGTATTAGCATGGATGATTAAATTAAGGAAGTTTGCACGCTTAAATTTTAGAGCACAATAATTATAAGCTTTCTCTTGATGATAAACGACAAAATAAAAATGATAAGGTGATAAAATAGCTTTGGTCTAAACACATGCGAGAGGTTGAGATCATTAAATAGTCAACTACGTCTTACTTTGCATACATGAGTGGTTTCAACGAGAAATTCCAATGCTAACAATAAGATTAGTATTACGAAGGGCCTCTCTCACAACTCATTCAAATATTAGGTTTAGCGGAGGCGATAAAACATGCGCTTTGTGAATCAAATTATAACCACGAGTAGAGTAAACTCAGAAGATAGAGAGTGAGTGAAGAGTTTACCAAAAAAAAAGAAGTTATGAAGCTATGACGATTGCGGGAATGAAGGGGTAGCAGCCTTCAAACTTCTGGAACCACTGAGCAACAATGGGTGTCTCTTCGGGCAGCTGGACGACACTAGATCTCCTTAGGACAGCAGCTAGGACTGGTTCTGGACGGCTGGACAGCACCCTAGTTTGTTGTGGTCAACAAGATAGCAACCTATTGTGCTCAGGGAAACTTCTAGACAGGAAGAAGGGCTGTCCCTGAGATCTGGACAGCAATTATCGCTCCCGGGATGGCTGGACGTCGGTGAGCTGCTGCAGGAATTTCCAAACAGCAAATGGAGATGTTGGGCAGCAGTTTTCCTGAAGTTTTGGAAGGGATTTGGGAAGGAAAAATCAGCCAATAGTTGTGGGGAATTTTGGCCAGCAAGGAGGGGAAGCGTTTGAATTAATTCCTTACTTAGGAGTAGTGGATTTGGAAGGAATTAAAGGGAGATTAATCAAAAACTGACATTTAATTTCAGTTTTGATTAAATTGGGAGGGAAAGACTTGAATTTTGAATTTCAAGTCATAGGCATTAATGCTTTGGATGGGGGAATTAATGGAGGGGAGCCAAGAGGGGAGGAGGCCGGCGGTTTCAAGAGAGGGGGATGGGAGTTTCATTTCATAATCTGAAATTAATTTCAGATTATGATGAAATTAAGGGAGTTATTTTGAAATTTAAATTTTGGATCAAGGCATTGATGGCATTAAACTAGCATTAAATGGATTTCCCCCTTGATGAGGCCGGCGACATGTAGAGAGGAGAGGAGGGAGATTAGTGTGAACAAATCAATTTCCGATTAGGAGGATGCCACCTAGGATGAGAATTAGTAACTCCTCATGCCATGAAATTTGAATTGGATTCAATCCAATTCTTTCCTTATTTGGACTTTGGCAATTATGAAAATTTTGGAGCTCATTCAAATTTGAATTTTCGAAATTTGAAGAACAAGGTGGGTGATGACGTGGAGGTAAGTTATGAGAACTCCAACTTACTTTAATTTGAAATTGGAATTTATCAAATAAAACTTTCCTAAATTGGATTTCTAAATTAGGAAAGAATTCGAAATTCGAAATTCAAATTTCAAATTTGGAGCATGCGGGAGGGAGGAGTGGACGGTTGGGGAGGTTGCCGGCAAAGTGGCCGGCCGGAGCCTTGAGGGTGGCCGGCGGGTGGACTCCAAGGGGCGGCGGCAATGGAGCTAGGGGAACTTTGGGTGGATGAGGAGGGGAGGAAGGAGATGAACAACAAAAATACGAGTAAAATAGAAGATAACTAACGAACTCACAAAGAGATCGTAAGAACCGCGAACCTCGGACTCTTCCAAAGATTGGCGGGTATTGCGAATTACCCTCCTCGGGCTTCTCCTCTCATGAACTCACTAAGAGATCACGTGAACTCACTAAGAGATCAACAAAAACATGAAACTTTTCATTATCAATAATCATCATCCCTTAATACAAGAAAGCTAGCCTATAAATAGGCCTCATGAAAAGAAAAATAACAATGACTAAAATGCCCTTCGGGCTATAACACTACATGACCACCCATAAGGGTATAAATGGAAAAACAACAATATAAAATAAACTAGTACAAAAACATATAAATAAATAACTAAAAAAAAATCGTAGCCGTTGATCTCCGATGTCCTCGTCACATCCTGCATTCAACCAGCAAGACCTCCGAGTATCTTGCAATAAGCACGTTTAATTTAAGGTTTTATTTGGGACAGTTTTTTGACAAATTTTGTGATAAGTAAATCAGTAAAAAAATGCAATTAGATGACAGCTTTTTAAAATTTTGCTTTTAAAAACTGTTTGTGTAAAAGTATATTGGAAACTGTGGTTGAAAAAAAAAAAGGCTTTTTAAACAAAGTATAAACTGCCTTCAATGAAGCCTAAAATATCACCCCTCCATCATAGGACTAATAGAAGAAAAGAAATGTATTTAGTAGATTAAATCAACTCACCACAAGACTGCCATCTTCTAAAGATGTACTATATCTAAGCGTCCAAAAATCACGTGCCAAGGCCAAAGTAGTAGGCGCATATGTCTGATGACAAAAAGACTAAATAAATGAAAAATAACAAGGAATCACACAGGCAAAAGCTGGTCTCATGACATTCAAGATGCAAATTTAATAATTAAGTATAAATACCTGCATGTACAAAATTTCAATATTTCCACAATTTCCAGTAGGGAAAACTTTCAACACGTCAATGGATCGGCAATCACGATACCAACTTAGGCGATCCTTCAAGATATCCACAACCTACAAAATAAAAAAACATAAATTGCAAAGCAAGATGAATGATGACAGAGAGAGTCTGATAAGCTCTATAATACCTTTTTGGGTTCTAAACTCACAAGCCCACAAGCTCGAGCTGCTAAGCCACTACAATTGCGGGAAATAGCAATGATTCCAATAGAATCCGGACCAGGCTGTTAAAAGAGTAGTTTGGGTTGAGAGAAACAAACTAACAATCATTTCAATGAATTTGGAGTGCAGAATACCTTCATCCCGACCATCTGAACCCAATCGATGGCAGTTCCAGTAGCTTTTTTCAAGAACTCTGCCAATGTTTCCTCAGCAATTGCAAGTAGACTGCAAATGAGTACGAAAGTAAAATAAAATAAATTAAAATAGCAGAGAAGAAGATGAAAACAAAATGATGAGGTCATCGATCAACGGTTCAGACACGTTTATCGCCGGAAGCATCGCCGATCGATGGCCACGATTCAGAGCTTATATTTTTAGTTATTTATGCATTTTCAGTTTTCATTATTCCTGTTTTACCCTTGTGTGTGAGTGAGTTATGTTGGGGCCCCGAGGGCAATGTAGTCATTATTTATGCTTTTATTTTCTTGTATCTCATGACCTATATATAGGGGTCATGTATCATTGTATGGGGGAATGAATTATTGAATGAAAAGTTATCTTTGTTTCCACTTTCTTAGCATGAGTGCTTGAGAGGGAAGAGAGCTCAAGGGGAGCAATTCGCAAGGCCCACCAATCGTCGGAAGAGTCCTCGATTCGTGGTTAGATTTCCTTTATCTTCTCGCTCGTTTTCATATCCATCTCCCTCTCATCCTCCACAAAACAAACCCACTCCATTTCCACTTGCCGCCGCCCATTGGGCCTCCACCGCCAGCCACATTCCCGGCTCCGACCAACCACCCCGCCGACAATCCCACCTTAACCGTCCACCCCACCTCAATGCCCTCTTGAACTTTGAAATTTGAATTTCAAATTTCAAAATCTTTCCTAATTTGGAATTTCCAAATTTGGAAAGTTTTTCATGACAAAATTCCAATTTCAATTTAATTTAAATTGAAATCTTGAATGAGTCGCCACATCATCATCCTAAATTAGAAACCTCTCCCCTCAATTTCCCCTCCCTCCTCCAAGCATGCCGCCGGCCTCCTCATGGAGGATTCCCCATTAAATGCAACATTAAGGCCTTGACCGTTTTGGACTCCTTATTTGAACTCAATAATTTTCCCTCCCTTTTTACTTAAAACTGAAATTACAATCAGTTTTAATTTGGCTAACCCTAATCTCCCTCTAAGCATGCCGCCGGCCACCTTTTAATGAGCCCCTTTAATGGCTCATTAAACCCCCTCTTAACTCCATCCTAATTTGAATTCTCTATTCAAATTTTCCCTCCAATCTTACCAAAATCTGAGAATTAATTTCAGATTTTTGTAAATTGCTTGCCACCTCACCCCACCTAACCTCTCTCCCTCCTTGCACCCGTCCCCTCTCTCTCTCTTTGGCCGAACAACTATTCTCCTTGGAGATCCCGCCGGCTACCCCTCCTCTCCTTGAAGAAATCTCCACGCCAAGCATGAATGGCGGATCCGGAGCTTGAGTGGGGTATAGTTTTCCAAGCCGACGGAAGCGTCGATATCCTACGGTCGCCTTGCTTCGACGTAGGGTTTGAAGACGAAACTACCGTGGAGGAATACGTGGAGAGAGTTGTGCCAATCCTTGCAAGCATCTACGACCGGAGATTTGTACAGTACACTTGGAGTCTCGAAAGTTCAGCATTCACGCCTTCCTCATCATCGTCGACTCCTCCGTGGCTCAAGACTCTTGGTATCACAACCTTCCTCGTGGCATCGTTTGGTGTGTTGAAATTCTTCTCCCGCAAAGCCTAGTCTAGTTGAGTGATTATTTTCCCCAAGGTGAACTTCTCGTTATTAAATGACGGATTTTTGTACTAGCTTTTAGTGTTGCTTTTATTGTTGGTTGTCCAAAGGTTTTGGTTAATCTACATGCTTCTTCGCCTAAGCTAGTTGACAACTACGAAAGTTTATTGATTTTCTTGCTATCGCCACGAGTTATTAATTGTGATTTCTTTGCCAACTCAATTTTAATTTCTCAAGCAGCTCCTTGCATTTAGTTTCACATCACAAAACCACAAATAGCTGCCAATATAATACCTGTCTGAGTTGCTAGCATCCCTCAATGAAGGCTGAGATATTGGATTCTGTAGTTGGCTACCTAAAATCATAGATTCACTAGCATCTGCGTTGGCCAAAGATGCCTGTCAAAAAGGGCACATACTTAGAACTTACTGGAAATCTTAAAAAATAAAAATTATATAAAACGAATGTTAAAAATAACTACACACTTTGTTAGAAATTGTTAATGTGCTAGAAAGATTCAGAAAAATAATCCTTTTCAACAGCCCTAAAGTAGAAAGAAATGAAACATGCAAACTTAAGAGGAAAAAAAAAAACCAAATTCAAGATAAATTGGTTTGCCTAACCTAAAGGAAAATAAAAGTAATGGACCAATCAATAGCCAAACCCCAAACATATTCTGAGGATTAATCAATACAAAAGAAAGTGAATTCAAGTGAAGCATAAGAAGAAAACATAGAATAAGGGACTTTGAAGGGTGACTAAATGGAAAATGACGAGCAGGCATAAGGAACAATGAAATACAGTGTCCACTTACATTACGAAGTTGCTGGTGCATGTAGCTATTGTCATAAACTAGCTGTGAAACTTGCTTTTGCAACCGATCATTCTCCTCCATCAGAAGCTTGTTCATGGCCGTAAGCTTTCTGTTAACAGACTGCAGACTAGAAGCTTCCTTCCTTTGTTTTTCCCGACATCTAAAACGCACTCCAAAATTAATAAAAAAACATTATTGGCTTGGCACTTCGAATGTGCTTTTAAACAAAACAATCACTAATCATTCGTAAATGAAACCACATCCTGAGTTTGACTACATCGCAAGAACGTGCAATACATGTTAGAAGTACATACGCAACAACTGACAAACTAATATAAATATCAGAAAGTCTAGTAGTCGAAGGGCCATTGTAGAGCCCAAAAAGAGCATGAATCTCGTTTTCAGCCAAAAAAAATCGACAGATCCTTAATCCGCATTGGGGTTTCATTACAAATCTTTACCCGTAAACAAATGTACCAACCAACCTAAAGAGCATACAAATCACTACAAATGACAAAAAACAACCACCACGACTAAAGAGACAAAAAAACAACAAGAACAAACAAGAAACAGATCTTTTCGCTGATGTCGACATGATTTACCTGCGGTTCTGAAACCAAACTTTGATCTGCTTCGGTTCGATTTTGGAGAGTATGGGACACTCCCTGATGAGCTGCTGCCTCCTCAAGGAGCTCGGCTTCGGACATTCATTGTAAACCCTCTCAAGCGCCTCCACCTGCTCTGGAGTGTACCTCACGTACTTCCCCGAGTCCATTAGCGCTTTGCCTCCATCCTTGCCGCTAACCAACATCGCCATATCCAAGCCTAACGGTGCACCAAAGTGAGAGACGAAACCCTAGACTCTAGTTGCCGCACTTCCTTCACTTCCTTTGGGCTATTGCACTGTCACTGCAGAATCGAGACCAATCCACCCTTCCAGCATCACCAGCTCCGGGTTCCCACCGTCCCCGGCGCCTAAGAGTTATCGCCGAGAAACGTGAAGTCCACGCCCTCCGCGTTTTCCGATCAGAGGCGACAATAAATACTCAGAAAAGTGTGAAAGAGAAAGAAATCAGAAAGCTCGATCAATTCTGGGCTGATGAGTGAGGGAAATGACGAAAGCCAACTAACTTATAAGATTTCACACATATTATTATTATTATTATTATTATTTCGTGCCGTGGATAAATTGGAAAATTAAATTAAGATTTATTTAGGGTATTTTATAAAATTGATTTTAAAACTATTAAAAGTAGAGTAAATTATTATTATTATTATAGAAAATAATATAATATTATAAAAAAAAATTTAAAAAGATTGAAAGATAATAATCAAATAAAATTATGGCTATTAGTTAAAAAATTATTCCAAACAAACTCTTAATTAGCACATTTTTAATATTGAAATATCATGTATTACATTTAAGTACAAATTTATTACAAAATTTAAAAAAAAGTTATATTCAAGATTGAAATTTCATGTATTTAAACAATTATTAAATTCATATAATCATAAGATAAAATTAAATTGTTAGATTTTTTATTAAATTGTTAGAATTTTGATGAAAGAAAAAATTATGGATTGGAAATTTATTGTGATTTTTTATATTTGAATGTGATTTTAATTATTATAAATATTAATATGTTAATGTTAAAAATAATCAATATTTAAAAAAGCTGGCTGATAATAAATGATGTTTAATGAACTAAATTGGACTTACTAAACACACTAATATTGCTTACATCTTCTTTGAACATGTCTTCTTTATTAAACAGATATTTTAAGAAGCAGAAAAAAAAAATTATCCCAAATGAAACCTTATAGTCAAAATAATAATATCATTGTGGCAATTCCAATTATATCAAATTCATCCAATTTTACGAACAACATAACTTGCATGAAATGAATCAGTCAAGACCATTTTAAGGTAATCGAATTATTTGTTTCCTTTTTTTCTTTTTTTTTTTTTTGAATATTAGTACATCATACACAAGGCACAACTCAACTTGGTCTGCTGGCTGGGACATTTGGTTACTAATCAAGAGGTATTGGGTTCGAGCCTTGTGTATGTGATGTGTGCGTCAATTTGCCTTAATTGGGTTCGAGTCTTGGATATGTGATGTGTGTGTCAATTTGCCTTAATTATAAATATTTTATTAAATAAACATCGTACACAAGGCACAACCCAAGATCTCTGAATTCCGACATCATTAAGGCCTTCAATTATCACGTGAGGTGTTCGGACGCATCTGGAAGCCAATCTGAACGTACCACGTTACCAAATATACAATATGTTGAGTGACTGATTGATGCATCTGGACGCATCCAAACTGCACACATAATAATCACTCCCAAGAATGATATGATTATTAATGATTCCCTTCAAAAGATCGAAATAATCATCTCCATATTTATAAATAGTCATGAGCTATATACATTTTAACATCTAATAGAGACAAACCTCTTTGATTAACTTGCAATGATTCTATGTATTTTTAGATCAATCCCATGTCATTATATTCCACATCATTCAATTCCCCCCTTTCTATGAGAGAGATTAGCCTCCTATATTCTCTCTATTATTTAATCCTCCCCTTTCATAAGAATGACTGACCCTACAACCTACAATAACCTAATTAATATATATGAATTCGCTTTACCCTAAACTATAATTACATGGCATTATTTGGAATGATTTTCAAACTTTTTGAAGATAATGATATTACATTTGTGATTTTTGTAGTACTATTTAATCGTTAATATAGGCTTCGTTTGTGACGGGGATGACCTTCTTATTGCTTCTTAAAACAACTTTTTCGTACAAAATTTTAAATTATTGTAATAGAAAGCTGCTTTAATAAGCAATAAAAAAGCCGTCCCAAGCAAAACTATAATATTAAAAATATATTTTTAGCTCTCTATATAAACAACCTCTATTTAATAATTTTGAAATTTTATTATTAATTAAATATTTTTTGTAAGTTTTTCTCCTAATCTTCATCTTCTCTTCTTTTTAGATAAATTTCTATTGTCTCTCTCTCCTACTCTCATATCAAGTTACATATTTCAATATTAGATCATTTTCCCTTTTACAAATGAATAGATAAGATTCGAACACTCACACAACTCATCTTCATCTATTTGTTCAGAACTTTGACAGTCATCTAAGACTTCGTTTTGGATGTTTTTTTTTTTGCTTCTTTTTAAAACAGCTCTATAGTACATGAATTTTTTAATTAGAAATTCTGCATTAGAACGCAGTAAGAAAGCTATCTCAAATGAAACCTATGAGATCTTAGATTCGAATCTTACGAATATAATGTGTAAATAAACTTGCCTTAATCACCTAAAAGTCCAAAAAAAAAATACTCATCCTACCAAATAAAAAAGGACTGATGATTAGGTCTTTTTCCACTGCCTAATACTTTTCTTTTTTCAATGGAACTTTTTTATTCCTTCCAGTTTGAAAAACAGTCAAAAACGCCCTTTATGATATTTATATTATCTACTTTTGCCCTCTTGTGTTGTCTATCAACAATCACCTGACCATTGCGGCTTATTTTAAATTTTAACTACCGACGATTGCTTGTAGATTAAAGAAATAACGTATGCAGATAAAAGTCTGTAAAAGCTTAATTTTTCTAATTAATTATTTATTTTTTTTTTTTCGAGACAGTGAAAGACCACCAAAGAAATATTATATTTTATCAAAATTATTTTACATGTAAAAGAAAAATGATCAAAATTGTCTTTTAATTTTTATTAGAATAATCTTCAATTATATTCTAAAATAATCTATATTATCAGCTGCAATAGATCATTTTCCGGAGGTTCTAGAATTTACCAGCGACAAATTTTTCGCCGATAAAATCTGTGTAGGAAAAATATTTCCGGCAGTATTTTTTTGTCGCCGAAAAAAAAAAAAGAACCTGCCATGCACGCCCTACCTCCCGTGCGGTTTGCCCGGGATTTGAAGTGGGTCCAAACTTTTTTCCTAAGGCCCAACCATTATGGTGGAAGAGCAAATGAGGTTAAGTGCTTATTATTATTTATTTAAACTATAATAATAAAAAGTATAATTAAAAATAATTAAAATAAAATATTGAAGTTAATAATTAATTAAATAAGTTATTAAATTAATAATTAATAAGACTAAGTTATTAAATTAATTATAAATAATAATTAATTAACTTACGAATATATGATTTTTTCAAAAATTATTACGAACCACAGAAAACAGCCGAAAATTATTCTGAAAAATTAGACCGTCGAAAAACTTTGTCCCTAATGAATGATATTTCGGCAGTGATTAAAAGACTATTTTGATTTTTTAAGTCTATAAAAAAATTGAAAGAGTTGAAGAATTAAAATATTTTATTATATAATTAAAAACTAATTTTAACATTTATAAAAAAAAAAATTATCAACAATTTTTTTTTTTTTGGACATTTAGGCCATTTAAGGCACACACAACACATACACATGGACTCGAATCTTGGACCTCTTAGTTGGAAGCCTAAGCTCTCAACCAATAGGCCAAGGAGAGTTGTGTTTTATCAACATTTTGATCATTTTTATATAATGGAGATTAGAACAAAGATTTATTGGTCCACAAGCACGAAGTAGACCAAACTTTAGCTTTGTAGCGGCTGAAACGTCACTTCTTTTGACTTGTTGGATGAGTGGAAATAGTAACGTGGCAGAATTTGTCGGTATTGTTTCAGTAGAAATGTTCAAACTTTGAAAAAAATACACGTAAATAAAAATTAATATATTATATTATTTTATTTATGTTTTGTGGAACATGTGTTTTATATCAGAGTAATTTTAAAATATTTAAATTTATGTAAAAATTAATGTAATTTGTGATATTATTTATAATAGAAAATTTAATGTAAATTTAGAGGTTATTTAATTCGAAGTAAAATAGGTGTAATGTAATGTATTTTAAATGTAAAGGTTTTTAAAATATTGGTATTTAGTTTGAAATAAAAAAATAAAGAATAAAATTGTGAAGTATTCAAAATTTATTATATAGTTTAATTTTGATGTATTTTGAAAATATTAAATTTATAGTAGTTTTTAAATAAATTTTAAATTCTTTAATGTCATCGTCGAGCACCACCACTAGCCACTGGCCGATGGGGTTTTTTATGCTACATTTATTTTACTTAAAACAAAAAAAGTTACTTGTATTTATTTAACACTGATCAAAACAACTCAAAATATTTCAAAATACCCACTGATGCTTAACTTGATTGATGAAAGAGTACAGTTGGAACCTCCAAACTCATGCTTGATTCTCCTAGAGCAGCAATGCCTCTTAATTAGGGCACAGTCAAGTACAGGTCAGGAGGTTTTTATGACGGGTGCCTCTTCTAGGTCAGCCAAGGATTAGTCACGTTGCTAAGCGCCATTTCGAGAGTGCATCAGGTGGATACCCCATTCAAAAAAAAAAAAAAAAATCAAATACATTCATTTATTTTACTGTGCATTTCATTTTCAGCAAATCAAATGGCCCTTTTTTAGATTTCAAAGTTCATTCTAATACAAATAATTAATTAAATAAATAAGTATCAAAACTAAATAAATAAACTAAAATTATTATTTTTTTTAAAGATATGAAATAATAAATTTAGCCTAATATAGGCTTTATTTTGGATAGCTTTCCATAATTTATGTTTGAGTTTGACTATTATTTTTTTTATGCTTTCTAAGTGTTTTTTCTATTAAAAAACGCTTTTTACAACAACTTTTTAAAAAGTTAATTTTCTCTAATAGTTTATAACCAACTTTACAAAAAATTTAAAATTACAACCATATCAAACAAACGTATAATATTATTTTAAATAAAAATAATAGAAACATAAAATATGAAAATCTTAAGAAATTCAGTCCTGTAAAAGACTGAAGTCACTTTCTGCGGCCTAAAGTTCAAAAACACCTACCATCACTTTCCAATCAATGGCAACGAACAATGGTAGCTAGCCTGACTGTTTGCATGCCCTTCCTTCACTCCAAAGCTTCGCAACAACTTTACTCAAAGATGCAGAGAATGATAACTACTCATATGACGCACAAGCAGCCTTTTCAAAGACTACCCTTCACATACTCTTCAGCAAATTCAGCCATCTTTTTCTGAATGAATCCTCATTGTTCATCTCCTCCATCAACTTAGAGCTGATTTCTGATCACTTAATATAGTTTTTGTCTACAGTATATATATTTGTATGTATACTACTCTTCTACTATGTACTGGACTGGAATACAATGGAAGATTTATGCTGTATTTTTCTCTCTATTATAGTTCTTAAATTTTCAGCTCCCAGTTTCCTTCCAGCATTTGCTGTGTTTTTATTGTTCTTCCTTCAGTGCTTTGCTAGCTTCAGTCTGCCTTCACATAAAACTGCCAACTCCAATTTTTCTTCATGGTATCGCCGTATCGATGCCTTTAGCTTAAGACCATCTCCAATCGAAATCCATATGTCATCCATCATTTGCTCTATCCTCTATTCGAACTCCAAATCACACACCAAATTCCGATAGGTGAACAATGCGACGCCCAATATTCTCGTTGGATTGTTCACCTACGCCAAAAAATTCGCTGCGGGATTTGACGGAGAAGCGAGCGAAAGAGGAGAAAAGCACTCTAAAGATGGTTATCTTCGCAGGAAGTGCACGAAAGAAGAAAAAATTATGTTCGTTTAGAGAAAAATGACTGCATTTTAAAGTTTTACTTCATTTTAGAGTGGAAAATGAGTTTTTCGGTTGGAGATGCCCGTGGAAGTCTGATGACGTTCGGCGGACGGGCGGTGGTTTGACGACGGTTGAGCTGAAGTCTGGCGACGGTCGGCCTTCGGGTGGAAGTCCGGTGGTGATTGGCAGCCAGATAGTGGTCTGATGAAAGTTGGGCTGAAGTCTGTTGGCAAGATGGTGGTTCGACAATGGTCGAGCTGAAGTCCGGAGACAGTCGGCGGTTGGGCGGTGGCCCGATGGAGGTCGAGTGGAGGTCTGACAGAGGTCGGTGGCTGGGCAGTGGTCCGACGAAGGTCGGGCTCAAGTACGACGGCGGTGGTCGACCGTACGAAGCTATGGCAGTGGTCGACGGTCGTGCGGTGGTCGGGCTAAAGTCAGACGGAAGTCGTTAGCTAGGCGAAGGTTCGACGACGATCAGTAGCCGGGTGGTGGTCCGATGAAGGTCGAGCTGAAGTCCGACGATGGTCGTCAGCTGAGCAGAGGTCCAACGGTGGTCCGACAAAGGTCGTTAGCTAGGCGAAGGCGTGACGGTAGCAGCAGTCGGTGGTTGGGCGGTGGTCCGACAAAGGTCGGGCTCAAGTTCGGCGACGGTCGTCGGCCTTGCGAAGGTCCAGCGGCGATCGACAGCCGGGCGACGTTCCGATGATGGTTGGGCTGAAGTCCGGTAGCAGTTGTTGGACTGTCGAACGTCCGACGGCGGTTGGGCAGTGGTCCGACGAAGGTCGGGCTGAAGTCCGTCTATGGTCTTCGGCCGGGCGAAGGTCCGGCGGCGCTCGTTAGCCGGGCGAAGGTTTAGCGGTCAGCGGCAAGGCGAAAGTTCGGCGGCGGTCGGCAGCCAGGCGGTGGTCCGACGAAGGTCGGGTAGAGGTCCGGCGGCGGTAGGCGGCCAAGCAAAGGTCTGACGGATGAGGGCAGCCGAGCGGTGGTCTGACAAAGGTCGGAATGAAGACCGACGGTGGTCGTCGGCTGGACGAAGAAGGTTCTAGAGCTCTTGAAGCTTCAAAGCTCTCTGCTATCTCTAGCAAAAGGTTCCCTTCATGTAGAGAGTGGGGGTTTATTTATAGATTTTCATGAGTGATAAACCCCGTAAATTTACAGAAGATCCGGGGCAGGTTCGGAGTGCCTTAAAAATGTCGGAATTCAGAGATCTTGGGTTCGTTGGATTCGTCTGGCCAAGTCGCTCGATTTGACTATAAGAATGCCATATTTGGATATCAATTTTTATCCAAATATTGCTTTGACCCTTCCAAATGTGGGCAGAGCCCTTGCTTCAGACCCATTTGGGCTTGGGTTGGACCAATTTTGGTGTTGCTTGTTCGTCTATTCGAGATGTTCAGTTTGACTATAAGTTTGCTGAAATTGGAATTCATATGATCACGAATTTAATTTTGAAAGTTTCCAACTTGAATATGCCTCGAGATTTATGCTCGATCTAAGCAAGAGTGAAAGCTTGTTATGGTCGAAGCTAGGAAGAATAAGCTCATTGTGAAGGGCCAAGGATATGAGCGTCCTAAATAGCTCATAAGTTGAGCTCGATGAACTAACAAGTCAAGTTTGAGTTATTTATGTTGTTTATAAGTATGTACAATATTGTACTTCATCTTTTTTTATATATATAAAAAAACAATAAATAAATAAATAATATTATTTTTTTGGTTGGACACATGTATGTGTATATACACAGTGGTTTAGGCTTCTTTTCTTTTATTATTTTTTTATTATTTGGTTGCAAACAATTGCGTGTGGCCATACAAACTGAATCTTAGGGCCGAAGGCTATGTATATGTATTTTTGATATGATTTTTCTATCATTTGTATTGTGCACATAAGTTATAACCCTACAAACTCAATTTAAGAGTTGTATCTTTTCCCATACTTTTCAGAATCTCATAAATGAGGGATGATGATGAACAATTTGAGATTTATAATTTTTCTTGAACATTTTATAGATCCACACTTTATCTCTAGCTCTATTATCCATTTTTCGTTCTCACATAGGTTCCAGCTCAATCGCTCAACATACTGGCCTATCAGTAAGATCTTTGTTGTCAAGTATTGATAAATTTAAATCCAACAATTAACAACGGGACGTCAACCGCATTCACCACCTCTATATTCTATTTTATGAGTTTGTTAAAAGAAAAAAAAAACCTTTATAGTAGATAACACTTCACTAACATAAAAAATAATACTTATAATATTTTTTGTATTTTATTTTTTGAGCAAGCTGAAATTCTTGCTCATGCCAATTAGGTCATTAATCGGGCCGTATAAATTTTTGATTAGATTCAATCGTCCGCATATTATCAACTATGAATAATTGGGCTTTTATCGAGCCCAACTGGCGGTAAATTGGCCCATTACCAACCGCGTGCGACGCACGTGACACGCCTTTTTCGAGCCATCGTGTCGCCGTCGGTCTCTCTGCCCGAGAATTTTGCCGCACAAAAATTCATACGAACCATGGTCCAGTCATAAATGGACGGGATCCACAAACAAGCCGTCATAATTCGCATGCGATCTATTCGCATAGTTATTAATCCAATTTAATAATATTAAATACTTCATCTTCCTCGAGCTCGTTGTCGGCGTAGACTCGCGGAGGAAAATAAAATTAAAAAAAAAAGGAAAAAAACCGAAAAAAATTAGTTGTGTTTATTAAATTAGATTCTGAATCCCTTCTCTTTCGCTCCTCTCGATTTTGATTATCGGTTACGAAACATAGATCGGTTGTAACGATCCGTAGTGGCGAAACCCTAGCTCAGATTTGCTGATCGAATCTTCAATGGATGATTCCAGTGGGGCTTTCAGCTTTGACTTCGAACAAGCGCTTGACGCCGGCGGGGAAGGCGGTGGAGAACCCTCTGCGGTTTTGGGGCAGGGTCTTCATGGAGATCCGAGAGCACTAGCAGTGCCGGAAATCGCCGTTGCGCCGTTGGACCGGAGGAATTTCCGGCGGACAGTGTGCCGGCACTGGCTGCGTGGTTTGTGCATGAAGGGTGCGGCTTGCGGGTTTCTCCACCAATATGATAAAGAGAAGATGCCGGTTTGCCGGTTCTTCCGCAACTTTGGTGAGTGCAGGGAGAAGGATTGTCTCTACAAGCACACCATCGAGGAGATCAAGGAGTGTCACATGTATGCTCTTGCCATCTCTTCCATCACTTTATTTATTCATAGTATTTCTAGGGGATTTGGCTTATTTTTCCTGTTAGAGTACGTATTTAGACGATCGACATGGTGTGCTCTCTCTGATTTTCTGCAAGTTATTTTCCTCAAGTTTCTCTGCTTTTATTTGTTAAAAATTTGATCTGCTAACTGGAAAGAATTAGAATAGGTTAGCGGTTATTGTCGGTGAACGAATTGAGAACGTTCTGGTCTTGACAGATGACTATTTATAGTTCCACATGCAATTGAGTGAAATTCTGGCACAATTATCGCCACATCCATCAAAAAAGGATTTTTTTTCATAAATCTGCATGGTAGAATTTTGCAGGAGTTGTAAACTGATTTTTTGAACCGATTTTGCAAGATTTCTAATAGGTTTGTGGTGATTTGATGATTCTATAAAATTTGTTAGTGCAGGGAGCTTGTTGGATGAATTGGTTTTATGGCGTTGGTTTATGTTTGTGCGTTTCTTCTTTGTTTCGCTTCCTTCTGCAATTGACATCTTTTGATCACTGAAATCTATGGCTTAAAGTTGAAGGAAATAGTGGAGAACCACTTGATGAATTATCTACTTTGGGATAAAATTTTAACTTTTAGTAACATTCAAAGTTGTAAGCACGTAATATGTTCATCAATTTGTCATGTTTAAGTTGCATACCCTAGGACTTGTTTATTGCTTCCTTAATGCTAGGAAGTTCACATTTCAAAACACTCTGATTTGTTGAATCTTAGGATATTTGCTTGCTTCTCTTTTCCTTTGCCTCTCTTGGAAATCAGCAGTGTAGATGCCAAGATAGTTTTAAGTGTCTTTGTAGTAAGCACTTATGGAATCTAAGCAGCGTGATGGAGAGGGCGATGGAGGTGACTATTCTCATTGAAATAGTAGCAGATAGAACCGTTTTATTCATCATGGTGGCGGGTGTGCAATTTTCAAGATAATTTTTTTGGTGGAAGTGTTGGAATTCATGACAAAGGCAGTGCCAGTGATAAGGAAGTCATTGTTTCAATTAATGACCACATCAGGGAGATCTTTATTTATTTATTTTTTTTTATGAATGGGGTATCCATCCGTTGCCACCCCCGAAAGGGCGCTTGGCGGCGTGACTAATCCTCAGCTGACCTAGAAGAGACACCCACCTCAGAAATTTCCTGGCCCGCACTTAATTGGGTCCCACATAAGAGGCGCTGCCGCTTGAGGGGAATCAAGCACGGGTTGGGGGTTCTCAACCTACTCGCCTACCAACCAATCTAAACAATGGTGGGTAGGGAGATATTTTAAGTCAAACATAGTTGCAAGAATGGGAAGGAGGACAAAAGATTGATGATTACATGACAAAGAGATTTTACCAAGAGAGTGAGATTATTTCAAAAACCATGAGAGACAAGCTTGACAATGATCACTATGAAGTAATTGGGATGAGGATTTGTGCATCATAATATAGGGAGGCCTTGTGGTAAGTAGGATGGAAGTGAGCATTACAATGGAGCAAATACAAGAGAGTACTGTTCGATTGGTTAGAAGTTACAATATCTAGTTTATTATTATTTTTTCTGCATATTGTTTATTTTTGGTCTTTTATATATTGTTTTTCAAAAAATAACAAGTGAAATAACATCAAAATTTTCTTTATGATTCTATTTTATCTTCGTGCTACTGGCTTGTTTGTATTTTCCTATCTTGAAAAAAGCTCGAGGTTCATGATATCTTATCAATTACTTACTAAAGTGAGCAGAGTACCCATGTCCATGTTATATATTTAGTATATTGATGTTGAGGAAAATATGGTGGCCATGTAATGTCATCGGTGCCTAGCTAGTTTTAGCAGAAGCACCACTTGCATGTGGAAGCTAAGGTGTGTGCCTTGGACCAATTGTGTCTATTTTATCACAGAAGTTTGTCTTAAACATGGTTTAGCTTAATGCATCTTTTCAAGGACTAGTTTATAATTAAAGGTTGCTTTCGATTTAGCAGGTTCCAAACAAGTTCAAATCTTTGTTGAATCTCTGAGTTATGTCATCTTGATAAGCAATGAACTATTTAAAAAGAAAAGTTACGATCTCTTTGCCTTTTCTTCCAACATCCTTTCCCCTTTTCGGTTGTATCATTTGAAGGTGAAGCATGATACGATTTTTTGTGGTTTTTGTTAGTTGACTTATGCGCATTGTATTTCTTAAGCATGATATAATTTAATTAGCACTTTTTACTGCTACTCTTCATCAAATGTCCAATTGAATCCCTATAACATGAGATTAAGGCATCGTTTGCAACAGCTTTCTTACTGTTTTTTAAAGTAGTTTTTTAATATAAACATTTTAATTTTTTAATTAAAAAGTTGTTTTAAGAAGCAGTAAGAAAGCCGTCCCAAATGAAGCCTAAAGGAACTTTGTTGTAGCATGAGTTTCCCAATCTTAGTCATCGGCATACCAAACAGCATAATTGCAAATGAATGATGGTAACGAGTTCTGAATGAGCTTTAGCTAAGGATTTTAGGCTATCCTATTATAGTTAGAATAACTGTTTATCAATATTCTTTTGAAGGATTCTGATGTAAGGCTTTCTCCACAAGCCGCCTGACTTTCTTTTGTCATTTCAAGAATTTTCATGCGTATATTACTGGGAAAGTTGTTTGCAATTTTTTTTCTTTTACAGAAGGTGATCTTGAAGTGAAATTCACTTGTACTTTTAATTTTTTTTTTTTTTTTTATTTTGGTATTCTTGAGTTTCTCAAACTTCTCTGAACATCTTTTTTATCTATTAGCTCTACAACTAGTGAACCGAGAATGCCAGAAAATATACATTTCATTACTACATTGGATTCCAGATTCTAAAGAATTAAACTACTTGATGTCTTATCTAAAGCTTCAAGGAATCTTTGATGTTTTCTCCTGTCGATTTATACATAGAGTCTTTACCATGAAGGCTTCCCGGAGTCTTTACTAGCTTTCCCTTTTCATTATTAGTGAATAATGTTTCACTATGTTTTTTTTCTCAAATAAGTGGTTTAACTTAGGCTTCATTTGGGTTAGCTTTCTTATTACTTCTTAAAGCAGTTTTTTAGTATAAAAATTTAAAATTTTGAACTAAAAAACGGCTTTAAGAAGCAGCAAGGAAGCCGTCCCAAACAAAGCTTTAGTTTCCAACCGCAGCTAGGGTTATTCCTCTTTTAGTGGATGTGTTTTGATAACATTTTTGTAAAATATAGAAGCATCACATGCAAAGTCTCTGATTGCATTTTTTAATGCTTGTCAACAAGAACTATTGTTTCATCTGCATAGTTTCTTTCTGAAGAAGACAAATCGTAGAGCTTAAAATTTCAAAGAAACCATCAGAATACTCTATTAAGCTAATGTAGGGAAGAATATTTTTTCTGGTCTCACCTAAGGCACTAACAACATGTAACTAAGAAAATTATACTTGTGCTAAACAATAATAATAATAATACTTCTTGTGCTGGGTGTCCTGACTATCTTCCGCTGTAGAAGACATAAAAGAAGAGTAAAGCCAACTACCAATTTTACAGTTCTTTCAGAAATTAATGTAGAGATAACTACGAATTTCCTCTGTAGAAGACATAAAAGTAGAGCTTTTTCAATTGCCCGTTGAAAATTTTATATGAACGAGTTAATTGCATCTCAAAGTGAAAATATTAGCTGTTTAAATTGTTTGATAATCTGCTAAAGCTTCAATTTAATAGTTCCTTAATACTTTGTGGCATGTGAAATCAATCATACTAAGTACACGAAAATTACTGTTACTTATATGTTCTTTCGAATAGTAATTCATTAATTACAGTCATATGTTTACTTGCTGATCAACTTTGGTATGATATATCCCATGCAACAGCATCACTAGCAGGCACTTTGCTTTATTCGATATAGAAAGTTAGAAAATTTTAGGTTTGCATGGGGATATACTTAAGAATTTTCTTAAGGGTAATTTCGATCTTCTATTTATAGGCTTCGTTTGGGACGGCTATCTTACTACTTAAAACAACTTTTAAGTACAAAAGTTAAAATTTTGTACTCAAAAGCTGCTTTAAGAAGCATTAAAAACCCGTCCCAAACGAAGTCATAGTGTTTATGAAATGAAAATAAGCTCCAAATCTCATCAATGCTCTCCTCTGCTTCCCTTAACCGAAATAAACAAACAAGTTCCATAATGTTGCAGAATCATAATCCATGAAAAATCAAGAGTCAAGCATTTATTATAGTAATTTTGATGGCATGACCAGCATCAAGAACAAAGGCAAATTATTCTGTGCGGATGCCGAACACCATTCAGAGACCAATCAGAATGTGTCACGTCACCCCCTCTCTGTACTGCTCGGTACCGTGCTCGATACTACTGACGTGACGCATTCTAGTTGGTCTTTGAATGATGAACTACGTTCAGCGTCCGCATAAAATAATTTCTCCAACATTGCAGGAAACTCGTTAATGCAGGAGAAGAATTTTATTCTTGCCCCGTTAATTAGAGGTCAAAGTTTGCGTCTTTCCTGGCAGAATGGCTTGAATTCTGAGTTCATTTGACATAAATGTTTTTCCATTCTAGATGCAGTAAGAAAACTGATTCTCCATACGTTTACTGAAACCTTTTTGCATTCTAAATCATCTGACATTTTACTTTGTTTGTCCTTTTTTGAAAACTTCTGTGAAGGTATATGATGGGATTCTGCCCCAATGGACCTGGCTGCAGATTTAAACACTCAAAGCTGCCTGGGCCACCTCCCCCTGTAGAAGAAGTTCTCAAGAAAATTCAGCAGCTGAGCTCATTGAGCAGCTATGGCTCTTCAAACAGACAATTCCATCCCAGAAATGCCAGTTTCAACAGTTTCTCTTGAAACTGGAAGAACAAATTAATTAATCTTCTGGGGTTCTAAATAACAATTTTACAAGATAAACAATAATCGAAACAAAACTTACAAAAATGCAGAAGCTGCAGTAACAAATCCTGGCCTGGCTGAAACTTCTACCTTTATTTATCTTTAACAAAGAACTGGGTTGGTTAGGTGTAGTAGTCAAATACATTAGCAGCTTATCACCTTCTATACAAGTTTGGTCGAAGAACATCGGCTGTAGATATTTCTGTGAACTAGTTTTGAGGCTCTGCAGAGAGTAAACAAAATTATTATTTTTAATTTTTAAGGCATATAAATATTATATTTTACTTGATTTTTTAATGCAAAAGAATAAAATGATAAGCAAATTTATTCCTATTGATTTATTATAATAAGCAAATAATTTGTATCTGATTTAATAATATATATTTAATCTCATGTATTTTTTATAAAAATGTTATTATTTTTTGCATTCCATGATGATGAAATACAATTGAAAATGTGCATAATTTTGTTTGCTTTATTTTTCAAATTATAATCATATTTTTTGTGTGACTATATTTTTTTATTATTTTCAATAAATTTTTATGTTAAGAAGTTATTATTTATAATATATGCATTAATTTTATAAAAAGCTGCAGCCGCTTCAAACGGATCGTTTAATTTGAGTCAAGTTTTGATTACTATAATGATGAATAAGAAGTGATGAAGGGTCTTCAATGTAAGTAATATTGAACGGTAATCAACATCCATAATTGTAGTGTAAGAGGATAATAACATGAAAGGGTGAAAGGAGGAACTTACATATGAGTAATAATTAATTATAATATTCTTATTATTGAAAATCCTTAAAATTGGTGTTCATGTCATAATGGGGACCTTTTAAGTTAGGTGATTTGTGGAGAATTTTTTTTTCTTTCTTAAAATAGCTATTTATGAATATATAGTATAATTTTCTCATTATTGCAAAATATTTTATTTGTTTTTTTATGAATAATATGAGTGTTATTTTTATTTTAGGAGATAGTTATTTATTGTATGTATGCTGAATTATGGTAGTCTTTATATAATTATATCTTTGTAATCTTCCAAGTGAATCTCACATCCAAGCGACTATCTTTTTACATCGAAGGCTTTTTTTTTTGTGTGTGAATAATATAGAGATTTTATTTCATCAAATAAAGAAGGATACATCCAAGCAAAACAAGATCAAAGTACTTTGATTAAACGGTCAAAGTTAGAAATGAAAAGAAAGCAAGCAGTGATGAAGGAGAAGAAGTCAGCCAGACTTAGTAATTGTCAAAAGCTCCCTGCTACAATGCAGACGCCAAGCTCGAACCATACAGAGGAGAAAACAAGCAATAATCCACATAGAAGAAAGACAAGCTAAAGTGCCACCAATTGTTGCCAATAAAACACGGTTGTCCATGTAGTGAACAAAAAAGTCGCCAAATCATTGCCCATAAAAGAACAATGCAACCGCAAAATCCAACAGCACATTTCAATCAAATGAAAGCCAACCACATCCACAAAAGCCGCCATCAGAGTGACACCCACCGACCAACAACGAAAAACTAGGCCACCAACGATAGTAGAACAATCACAATTACTTCCTTTTGGGTCTACGCCTCTTTACATCAAACAATATTTGAGGAGAAGTAGAAAGGGGAGTTTAGGTGAAGCAAGAGAACATAGGAATAGGCTTGGGCAAGTGTCATTGTATGGAAGAACATTAGGAGTTACCTTTGTGTAGATACTCTAGCACAAATTACTTAGAAGCTCGTCGATATCTTAAGATGCGAAGAACTTTCACAAATTGTTTTTGGCAATAGAAATAATATACATGGGGTAGCATGTTTTCTTATTGATTCAAGAAAAAAATAAAAAGATTAAGATTTGTCGCTTTCTTCTTTATCATCTCCTAACATATAAATAAATTTATTATATTGTCACTTTTGAAGTTTAGTGAAATATTTTGATATATGTGCAGCTATGGATATAAGTAGATTTCGCTAAACCGCTTAAATTTTGGTGTCTTTTCTTTTGTGTTTGATCTTTTTAATTATAATCTTATGAGTTATCATGTTCATTCTTAAGATTCTTACTTTCATAAACAAAGTTAGCCAAACTCTCATTTTCTTAGAATCGACATAAAAGTCGAAGTTGTTAACCTCAATTTTATCACGATTTTTCCCATTATGTGCGATTGACTCGATTGAGCCATGTCGATCCCAATTTGAGTCAAATCGCCATCAAATTGGATTTAATTTCATCAAATTGCTGCAATCGCACTGGATAAAATCCAAATTGTCTCGATTTGAGTTAAATAGTGTTGGATTCAGACTCAAATCTGACCCAAATTAGCCCAATTAGTTTAAGAATGATTTCAATTAAATTCTGAAACAATTTGAATCACTTCCTATATCAGGAAATCAAATCATCGGCTAATATTGTATTGAAATTCAAAATCCAGGCCTTTGTAATCTTCACTCGCATAATATGACAGTTTCAGAATGAAGACATGAAGCAGGATTGGAGACTCTCATCTGATATATACAAACACATACAAGAATCTATTCAAGCCAAACTGAAAAGATAATTTGAATATGACTTTCTATGCAAACAATTACAATTAATCATGAGTTATGGAAGCATATGGAAGCATGTGAATATGAATACAATGCAGCACTCTCAACCAATTGTTGACCGCCCATCTTCAACGTCGATCATCATCGACTGCCCATCTTATTCGAAGTTGATCTTTGTCTACTGTTCAATTTTTTCGGCTTTGATCGTTGTCGACAACCCATCTTCTTTGACAATTCATTATTCTTCACAAGCTCCATATTCTGATACCAACTGATGTGGGTAAATAGTGGAAGATCGTGATGCAAAGAAGGAACACGAACAAAGGAATCAATTAACAAGCTTAAAGCTTCAAAATATCATAATGTTTATCTTCTTTTCCTACTATAATACTAGCATATATACAATACCGAGAGAACATTCTAGACTTTCTATGTAACATTTAGATAAGCTATTCCTAATGAGAATTTCAGTTAAGATGTTCCTCATCACTTTCTTTGTGACGCTAGCCTTATTAGTGCCATGATGCTTGAAATAGTAATGGCTTATGTTGAGTTAGATTTTGGAATAATTTTTTTTTTTAATCAATTATGAAAACTTTTAATCATTTTTAATTTTGTTCTTATTTTTCTTTTCATAAAATTTGTAATGTGTTTTCCATCCATTAGCATATGCTAAACCCCCTTTTTAGGTGCTAGATGAATTTTATAATGAACTTTAGTTTAATGAAAAATTTATTTTTTGGCATCATTATTTAAAATTTAAGTTGAGTATTTTCATCTTACCTTTATTATCTTGAAATTGCTTGGCTACCAAATACTTCAGCAGTAGATTTGTTTGAAATCATGAGAAGGAAGATAATTAAATTTGTAATGTTTGAAATTTCATAATTGTTTGTATGATGGAGGTACCTACATTTTAGTTGTGCAGTATGCGAGATCACTAAATTTCAATGTAATTTATGATATTTAATTTATCTTTGTGAACAAGAAAGGTTGAATTAAATAATTTAGTAACTCTAGGTTTGATACGGCATCACAAAATTAGCTTGATCGGCACGAATCTTGAGGCAAAAGCTAGTTGGAAATTTCAAAAATTAATTTTGGGAGCACCCGAACTCCGATTTCAGCGAGCTTACAGTCAAACTGAGCGTCTCGGAAATACGAACCCAACGACACCAAATTCAACTCAATCCGAGTCCAAATGAGTCCGAATCAAGGAACCGAAGCTCTGTTGGAAGGTTCAAACCACAATTTGAGTTACCAAACAGTCTCCGATTTTGACGAGCTTATACTCTAATCGAACGGCTCGACGAGGCGAATCCACTGAGCCCAAGATCGCCGAATTCAGACATCATTAAGGCCTCCAAAATGTCCAATGAACGATGCACGATCGAAGGGTTCAATATCAGCCGTCCATTCGAACCACTTCCTATTCGCCCATGATCTCGCACCTATTTACAAGCCATGCCACTCTAGAAAAACTATAAATAGAGCCCTCATTCTACACAAAGGGGACCCAAGCAAGAAGTGAAGAGAGAGAAGAAGAAAAGAAGAAGGGAGAGAAGGAAGAAGCTCCTCCTCGACCACCGCCGGAACTCTTCCTACCTCCTGAAGACGCCGGAACTCTGCTGAATTTTAGGGAAACGCGAAAAATTTGCAGAACTTTGTAACTTTGTGAGAAGTTGATTGTAAATTGATCGTCTTGATTTGTAAGACGGATCAACCTTTGTACTTCATACAAACACTAGTAGAACTTTACAACTCGGCGACACTACAGGAAAAACAGTGAAAACCGGCGGTTTTTACCGGCGGGTTGGCAAATTACCGGCGGTCTAACGGCGGTTCAGTGACCGCCGGTAAAAACGGCGTAGGAAACAAATTCCGACGGCCTTTTACCGGCGGTTTATTTTTGCGGCGGTTTTCCGGCGGCCCATACCGCCGGTGATCACCGGAATTTCAACCGTCGGTCTTTCGGCGGTTTGGCCGCCGATAATGTAACCGCCGGAAAACCGCCGGTCATAGTACCGGCGGTGTTCCGGCGGTTAAACCTGGCGTCGTCTGGTTCATTAGACCGCCGGACGGCGCCGTTAGACCGCCGGTACCTTACCGGCGGTTGACGGCGGTTATAGCCGTCGGTATTACCGACGGTTTAAACCGTCGTGCGTCCATCGTAGCACCGCCGGTGACCGTCGGTAAGCCGCCGGTATTCACCGGCGGTTTAATAATAACACCGGCGGCTTTATCTTGCCCGTCCGGTATCGTAGTTTCCGGCGGCAAAACCGCCGGTTAGCCGCCGGAAACCTGTAGCACCTGAAAAAAAAAATTGACAGCATCCCCTCTATTTGAGGGAGGTTCACCCTAAAGTCTAAACCTGCAGAAAAAGCATATATATGTTGGGCAACACGCCGCTATATTCATCACAACCAGAAAATACAAAATTCATCACAACATTACAATCACAAATTCACAAAATAGTTCATGATAATGTTACAATCACAAGTTCAAAAGTTCACAAGTTCTAATTAATACAATCACAAGTTCAAAAGTTCACAAGTTCACAACATTACAATCACAAACATAATAAACATCTAATCATCATCGGTATCCTCACTGTCTGCAGATGGCTGCTCCTGTTGGTCCTTCTTCCTTTGTTTTCCAGCTGTGTAGGATTGCAACCGTGCTTGCATTTCATTCTGAGCCTTCCTCATTTCTTCAATCTCTCTAGCTTGAACCCTTTTCATCTCTTCAATCTCTCTAGTAAGTGCTGCAACCCTCTCACTTACAGATTCTTCAGCTCCACTTGGATCATGAAATGCAGAGGTGTATGAACTGCCCTCAATAGCAAAAGCCTGTGAACCCATGCCATATACCCTCCCCCTCTGTCTTCCACCAACAACTTCTGACCATGTCTGATACTCAGAAATATGGGCCGATCCAGAAGATGATCCCTCGCCAGTGGACTGCCGACTTTCTCTAGCTCGTAAGAAATCATCCTGCGAGTTACAAATAGTTTTATTAAAATAAATTTTTATTCTAAAAATCCAAAAAATTTTACTCACATGAGCCTTCTTAGACTTCTCATCAACCCACTGGTGGTCAGCTTGATGTTGATGAGTTCTTGTATGCAGCTCCAATGGTGTTGGCTCCCGACCCAGGTGCTCTTTATGCAAATTTGATGCTTAGTTATACTAACATAAATATATGTAATAAACCAATTCAAAACACTTACCAGTCGCCGCCTATGTTCTGTATGAGGTACAGATCCACCAGTATGAAGAGAGCTTCCTAAACCGCCGCTGTCAGAGGCTCTATTCTGTTTATTCTGCTCTCTCATTTTTATAAACTCCGGGGTAGCCCAAGCACTACTCAAATCTGCCCAAACGCCCTCTCCAATCCAATTAGGCCTCTGCCCGGACTTTCTAATGTCCGTGAACATGTCTCTGAGACGGGTCGCTCCTCTCCTCTCAAAATTTGATCTGATCCTCGTGCTGTACTCAGGCAACCACCTAAATTCTTTATGTACAAATTTAGGCAATATCAAAAAGATTAGTACAAATTAAATCATATATTTGAAATCATACCAAAAAAAACATACCTGAAATTCTTCAAACCACATATCTCTAACTGGCTTTGGGATCTTCTTCCAGGATAAGTAAGGAGCATCATACTTATTCTTTATTATATCCCGGATCATATGTATAGGTAGCCTTGAAGGATTGAAGCTGCAAGTGACTTTGTTTATCAATAACATGTAATATATCAAAATAAAAACAACTGAATAACTTAAATTGAACTTACTTATCGCCGCCAGGCTCGATGTATTGACGCTTATCTGTTGCTGTTGTAGGATCGGTAGCGCCAACCTCTGGTGGTCGTGATGGTCCACCCTGTTCATGCTGCACCGGATAGGGGTAGTAATATGGGTAAGGGTAAGGAGGGTGAGGACCAGTGGATGGACCAGCAGCCTGTGATGATGGTGGGGGGTAATATGGATAGAATGGAGAAGCATGTGTCTGATCTGGAGAGGGGAAGCGAGGACTCGTCGAGCTAGGAGGGAAGTGGCCAGGGAAGTATGGAGGTGCAACAAGAGGTGGATCTAACTGTCCCTGACCCTGCTCTGGTGAAGGCTGCTGGCTCCTGGCAGGTGGTGGCGGTGGTGGTGTAGGTAGATCTGGTGCAACTGAAGGCCCCTCACCTACCTCAGTCTGTGTGGGTACTCTGCTAGTTGTAATCTTCTTCCGGCGGAACTTTGAGGCAAATGATTTACGAGGAGGATCGTCGCCTGAAGCCATCTGCAATATTAAAACAAAAATAATTAAGAAACAGTTAATAAAACAGTTAATAAAGCAGTTAATAAAGCAGTTAATGAAGCAGTTAATAAAGCAGTTAATGAAGCAGTTAATGAAGCAGGTAATGAATTACGAGAAGCAGTTAATAAAGCAGTTAATGAAGCAGTTAATAAAAGACAAGGTGGCAAAATACAATATCATTTCTAAGCAGTAATAAAAATTACATAACATTTAAATTCTACAATTCTAAATTACAGAAACTAATCAGAATCATCAAAACTATTTTCATCACTCTCAAGAGTATCTTCACTTTTATCCTGGTTCTCTTCTTCTTCTGAACTAGTTGAACTATTGACATCTTCTAACTCCATTTCAATAGTAGAGGTTGTAGTTGGCATATCCTCAATTTCAACAGGCATATAACTTGACATCTCATCCTCTTGATGTGCAGTTGCTACAATGTATTGTTGATCAATTATTCCCCGTGCTTTTGTTTTTATGACAGCTAGCCAATCTTGTTTGTCTCTGCGACCACTGGGATATTTGCTGAAATAAACTTGAATAGCTTGGCTTGCTAACACAAATGGATCAAACTTTCCGTATCTTCTACTATGTTTAACATCTACTAAACCATACACATGATGAACCCTTGTGCATCTATTTTGTACTGGATCATACCACTGACAGTTAAATAAGCATACAAAGTTCTCATCTTCCCCTGGGTACTCCAAGTCAAGGACCTCATTCAAAATACCATAATAATCACACTCATCTTCTTCATGAGTGTTTCCTCTAACACATACTCCATAATTTTCAGTTTTTCTTCCTTCACTCCACGATTTGGTATGAAATCTGAAACCATTCACTATATATATTGGCCAAGTTTTTACTTTTCGCATTGGACCCCATGCTAATGCTTGCAAACCTTTATCGAAACATTTGTTATCAGGATTATGTACCTAAAAATATTTTCAAATTTTAGTAATTTTGATAATAAATAAGATTTAAATTTATAAAAAAAAAATGTACTCACATATGATCTGAACCAAGTTGGAAATTCATTTGCAACAGCTTGCTCAATTTCCCTTGAATCTGTCAAAGGTAAATTGCTTACGAAATACCTGTTGACAAATAATACATAAGTATTTTAAATAAATATTACTAATTTATTATTAACATTATGTAAGAACTTACTCTAAGATTGGCTCAACTTCTTCACAGTTCAGTAGTACATACAAATTCGCTGTATTTATTTCTAAATCGTTGAGATATCTTTCAACACATTTGCCACTAGGCTTTCCTTGCCTTCTAAATACTGTTAGTGTAGCATGTGATTGTTCTTCTACATCGAAGTCCATGTTACGACCCATTTTTGTTCTTGTACTCCTTACATGTGGCTCGAAATAGTATGAGCAAAAGTGTGTTGTTTCTTGAGATAAATATGCTTCACATATCGATCCTTCTGGTCGTGCTTTATTCTTAACATATTTCTTCAACTTGTTCAGATATCTATTAATCAAATAAAAATATGTTATCTTAACTGATTCAAAAATATTGAGTAATTAATAAAAATCTTAACACATTTACCTTTCGAAAGGATACATCCAACGATATTGTACAGGTCCACCAACTCTAGCTTCGTAAGGTAGATGGACTGGAAGATGTTCCATAGAATCAAAAAAACCCGGGGGAAATATCTTCTCTAACTTGCATAGGATGATTGGTATGTTATCCTCGTACCTCCGTAAAGCATTTTCACTTAGTTTAGATGAACATAAATCTTTGAAGAAAATGCTAAGCTCAATCAACGTATTTGATATGTAATCGGGTAACATACTGACTATGATCGGAAGAAGAACCTCCATAATTATGTGATAATCATGACTTTTGAGTCCAAATAACCTTGCAGATTTCAAGTCAACACATCGGCTTATATTTGATCCATAACCATCCGGCATTTTTAAACCTTTAAACCACTGACATATCATTCTTTTTTGCTCTAACGTGAACGAGTAAGGAGCTTTGGGCTTCATTAGTTTACCGTCAGTTGTTGTTACTAACTCCAAATTTTTTCGCCGACAAAACTATTTAATGTCCATCCTTGCTTTGACATTATCTTTACTCTTGCCTTTAACATCCATAATTGTATTAAAAATATTATCCAAAAAGTTCTTCTCAATGTGCATAACATCCAAGTTATGTCTTATCAAATTAGTTCTCCAATAAGGTAATGTCCAGAAAATACTTTTTTTAATCCAATTATGTTGAACACCATAACCCGGAAATTTAGATTCTGATAGCATTGGATACTCAATAATTGTTGGAATGTTGGAAAGTCTCTGGAGTATCTCATCACCACTTAATCTGGGTGGAGGAGGTGATCGCTCAATTCTGTTTTTAACAAATGCTTCTTTATTTTTTCGAAACTGATGATTAGCATGTAGAAACATACGATGACAATCAAACCAAGTATTTTTCCCTCCATGTTTTAATGTGAAAGCTTTACTGTTTTCCATGCAGTAAGGACATGCTAATTTTCCTGCTGTGCTCCAACCAGACAACATACCATAAGCTGGAAAATCACCGATAGTCCACAGCAAAGCAGCTCGAAGGAGAAAATTTTGTTTTATTGATATGTCATATGTGAGCACTCCTTCTTCCCATAATAATTTGAGGTCATCAATTAATGGTTGCAAATAGATATCAATCTTTGCCTTCGGATTATGTGGTCCAGGTATAATCAGAGTTAAGAACATGAACGGAGTAGTCATACACATCTCTGGTGGCAGGTTGTATGGTGTTAATATAACTGGCCAACAAGAATACGGTGTAGCTGTTTGACTATAAGGAGTAAAACCATCAGTACATAATCCCAATCTTATGTTGCGGGGTTCAACAGCAAATGAAGGATGCACTTGATCAAAATGTTTCCACGCTTCAGCATCTGATGGATGAGAAAGAACATCACTTTTTGCTATTTTCTCCTTATGCCATCTCATATAGCCTGCTGAACTCATTGATGCATAGAGCCGCTAAAGTCTTGGAATGATTGGTAAATAAAACAAACGGGAATATGGCACATCTTTCTTTGGACGACGTTGTCTTCCCGAGTTCTGCTTAAAACGAGGAGCATTGCAGATGTGACAAGTAACTTCTACTGCATCATCCTTATAGTATAACATACATCCATTGATACAACAATCAATCTTTGTAGCAGTGAGACCCAGCTTGGATACTAATTTCTTTGTTCGGTACAAGTCTGAGGGAATTATATTGTCAGCCGGATTAGTTTCCTTCATAAGACCAATAACGTCATTAAAACACTCACGTGGAATATTATACTCAGTTTTAATACTTAACATCCTCACTGCAATGGATAATTCCGAATGCGTACTGCAACCTTCCCAAATTGGCTTTTGGGCTGAATGTAATAACTCAAAGAATTTTTGTGTCTCTGCATTTGGTGGCTCTTCCACATTAGACCTTAAATTATGACATGCTACATCAAAAATAAGGTCTTCATAGGGTCTACTCATTTGATTTTCATGAAATGTTTCATAAGCTGTAGATGAACCAGCATGAGCATCTCTATGTGGCTTGTACTCGCCATGTGATGTCCAAATCCAATAGTTTGGAAGAAATCCCCTACGATATAAATCAAGCTTCACATCATCGGGCTTTAGGAATGCTAGATTTTTATGCTTCGAACACGGACATCTAAACATTTTATCAAGCTGAAAGGAAGGCAGTTGAGATGCAACTTGAATGAAAGTTTCAACTCCCTGTATAAATTCAACTGTCAATCCTTTTCGACCCGGCAACAATCTATTATACATCCAATATCTCTCTTCTTGGATAGTCATTTGCACGTTGAAGTAAACGTACCCTACATGTTGGAGGCATAAACAATCTGTTATACATCGAAATAATTTAATTTTTATCTAAAAAAAAATTAATGTTAGGATAACTCTGTCTCTCTCTCTCTAAATATGATTTGAATTAACTTTACTTATATAGATAAAGTTTATTATTTGAAAATATGTATTCTATTTCAATCATAGTGTATCTATTACTTTTCCTAATAGAAATATAATAAATTATCCTTTTCAAATTCATAGATATAACTTTCCATGCTATTTTATTTATATTCAAACTTTTTTTAAGTTGATTGCTAATATAATAAGTTATCCCTTTCAAAAGCAGTAAAAAGTCATCCCAAATTAAGCCTAAGTGTTAGTATGCTCGAAAAACAATAACAAAAAGAAGAGAGCGATCTCTCATATCTAGTCCCATAGCTCAGAGCAAAATTCTTTTAATGAATATAAAGAAGAAGAAAATAGTCTCATAGCTCAGCAAAATGTGCATGTTATTTTCTTCTTTCACTCCCAATCTAAGTAAAAATACACGTAAGTAGCTTTTGAATGCTTGGAGATGGACAACATTTTAAAAGCATACATAATATTAAATATTTTTATTTAAACCAACACAAAAGAATTTAAATTTCAGAATATGTATTGCCTATTGAATGAGCTAGCTACAAGCTCTATTTAATTTTTCTTTGGCTAACAAACGAGATAAACCATCTAGCCAGTAACCATTAGAGGGCCGACTAGCCATTGCCCATGCCTAAAATCTTGATTTTCTTCTATTTAAACCCCTTTGTCATCATTCATTTGCTTTAACTTCCTCCATAAGCTTTTGTCCCAAATCTTCTACTTCATTTTTTTTTCTTTTCTTCATTCTATTCACTTCCAATCATTACAAAATAATAGTAGATTTGTGGCAAGATTTGAGACCAATCTTCATGATTTTTGTCAAATTTCTAATAAATTGACAAGTTTTTGCTTTTGCCACATTTCATGCTCTAGTCTTCCTTCTCCATCGTCTACCTCCCACTTCAACCAAGTTGCGAATGACATCACATCTTCTAAGTATTATCCTCCACGCCTCCTTCCACATCTCCTCCCATGCCATGCCAACCATCCCTCCCATACACAACCCATTCATTGCCCCCCTCCCTACTTCCATTCACCCCACACTACCCACCTATCTTCTCCAGCCATCCCCATCTGCCCCATCCCACTTCACCTACCACCCCTAACCTCCAAATTTAATGTTTTCAAGATAAATAATTTAGAAGTTTTAATGTTTGTCTCAGTAAGAGGAGGGATTTTCTTACGTACGGAGTGAAGGGGTCGGCGGCGGTCGGACTGGGGACGGACGGCGGCGGTCGGACAGGGGTCGGCGGGGGGTCGGAATGGGGTCGGAGGCCGGAGTTCCTTCGTCGGGGGCTGATCGGACGAGCGGAGGAGCGATATGAGCGAGCGGCCGAGAGAGAGAAGGAAACAGCGAAAATGAAATGAGCGGAGCGAGGGGGCTCGTATTAGGGCTTTTACCGGCGGTTTTCCGGCGGTTTAGACCGCCGATAAAAAATCACTTATCACCGTCGATTAAGACCGCCGGAAAACCGCCGGTTAATGTTGAAATCCGGCGGTTTAGACACCGTCGGTAATACCGACGGTATATCGTAGCTAAGCCGTCGATTAAGCCGTCGTTGGCGTCCGACGGCGTAACCGCCGGCGTAGCCGTCGGTAATACCGACGGCCTCTAAACCGCCGGTTCAAACCGCCGGTTTTCACTGTTTTTCCTGTAGTGCGAGGCCCCGTGGTTTTTTCTCTTTTTGGATTTTCCACGTAAAAACTCTTGTGTTCATTTCTCTTTTCTGTTTGTGTGCTAAATACTCATGCAACGCTAAGACGAATATTTTCTAACTCTACTGCCGCGTATATTCTAGCACGCAACAAGGTTTTTGAGAGAATAGTAGAGAACACCTTTAATTCTAATTACAATAATTTTGTTTGTGTTGATTGATTATATTAACATGTTAATCCATTTATCTATTGAAAAGTCATCTTTGTTGATTTTTGCCCTTAGAATTGCTCTAGCTAGTGTTGTAATTTTATTTTCATTAAAAAGATATTTAAAATTTCAATCTCCAAATCAAATTTTAGTTAATTAATTTTCAATACTTAGCGGAACATTTACGTCAACATCAAATGTTAAAGCAATCAACGAATGTGGCAAAGAACTTTTTGTGCATGAGGTAGAGGGCGTAGTTTAGGCGCAGCAAGAGACTAGAGGAAGAGGCTCGCACAAGCATTATTATATAGAAGAATATTGTGAGATATCTTCGTGTAGATGCTCGAACACAAAAAAATGAATGACGAAGAAAGAATTTTGAGCAGTTCTTCGATATCCTACGACTTGAAGAACTTTTACAGGTTTGTTTCATAACTAAAATATATATGTGGTTGTATGTAGGGGTGTCAATATTTGACACGACACGAAAATCCAACCCAGATCCGACCCGAAAATTCCGGGTTGAACCTGACCCGATTTCAAAACGGGTCGGGTTCGGGTTCCAGAAATCGACCCGTTTAAAAAAGGGGTCGGGTTCGGGTTGACCCGGCGGGTTGCCGGGTCAACCTGCCAACCCGTTTAATTCGAAAAATTTCGAATCCCGCCTTTGCCCGCTGCCCGCCCGCGCTGTCCGCCGCGCGCCAGCCCGCGCTGCCCGCCGCGCACCCGCACGCGCTGCCCGCCCTGCCCCCGCGCCCGCGTGCCCAGTGCGCCGATCGCGCCCGCGCTGTCCCAGCTCGCGTCCGCCTGACCGCGCCCGCGCTGTCCCCGCTCGCGTCTGCCTGCCGCGCTCGCGTCTCCCGCTGTCCGCCGCCGTCGTTCCGGCGTCGGCAACCCAAACCCGGTAGGGTCGGGTCAACCCAGCAACCCGCCGGGTCGGGTCCGGGTTCGGTTTTCCGACCCGTTTGTCTACCCGGGTCGGGTTAGGGTCGACCCGTTTGAACCCGGGTCAGTTCCGGGTTCGACCCGAACCCGACCCGTGACCCGAAATTGACACCCCTAGTTGTATGTTCTCCTATTGATTCTTGACTATCGATTCCAATATTATGTTATTTAGAGCAGATAGTGGTGTGATTATTTTGTTGGTTGGAATTAACTATGTAATGGATCTAAGAATGAATCTATGTTTTTAGTATTGTATAATCTAGGCTTTTTTTTGTAAACCTAATGCACTTAAGATTTGTAAGAATTCTTAATTAGTTGTTTTGAATATAAACAGAGTTAATGCACTATGTTGCAGAATCCAAGTTCGAGGGGTGATAAGTTGTATTCAATAATTTTGGTTAAATATTCAATACAGGTAAAAAAAATGTGTAATCTTTTAGGTAAAGGATATATTGCAGAATAAAAGAAAATTTGTGTGAGAGAGGGAAAATTATTACGTACGGTGTCAGGATTCATCTGGACAACAATCCGGACGCGCCACATCATTCAAATACATCAGGTCCTGGTGTATTTGCGTGACGTGGTGCGTCCGGATTGGATGTCCGGACGTCCGATGACCGGACGTAATAATTCACCATGAGGAGAGAGAGAGAGAGTTTTGATGATGAACGTATATATTCTCCATTTTCATAGTCTGAAAACACTGCACACAATTACACTTAATTTTTAAACAAATTTCTTTCTTTATATTAAATTCAAGCACTCAACATTTCCCAACAACAATAATATAAAACTTGCCCATTTCATCCATTTCATAAATAATAATCAGCCAACCACAACGCGCTTCCATCTTCCTTACATTAATCATAATTACAGTTACTAAAGCCCCGCCAATCATGCTCCGGCGGGGTGGCCATCCATGGCCGCACCGCCGTTTCCCTCCTCTATCTTCGTCGCCTCCCTGCTCAAATCTGCAGCCTTAGCAGTATCATAGGAAGCGTGAAGCCCCAAAAAGAAATAATAGATCAGCAACAGCACCGTCCACACCCCAAACCTCGCGAACGAAAGCCCGTCAATAGATCCCAACAGAAATATGTTTATAACGATCGACGCTGACGGAAGCCATGGCACTAACGGCACTCCCCACAACCTCGGCTTCCTCGCCTGCGGCACCGTCAAGTGCAGCCCCAGAGTGGATAAAAACCAAACCGGCACTGTGACCAAGTAACCCACCCAACCCTTCTTGCTCAACGCCCAGTACAGAGCTGTGGCAACGGAGGAGGAGAGTATGAGGAGAAGGTAGGCGATGAGCTTGTTGCGGTTGGCGGAGGTGGTTTCGCCGGAGACGTAGTAGCGGCGGACGAGGAGAGCGACGGCGACGAGCATGAAGATGAAGAGGGTGGAGATGGAGAGGAGGTTGGAGAGGATGCCGAGGCTGGTGAAGAAGGCGATCACTGCAGTGGCGATGAGCATGACGATGGTGGCGTTGATGGGGGTGCCGGTGCGTGGGTGGACGTTGGCCAGCCAGGGAGGGACCATGTGGGTGCGAGCGATGTGTGTGAGGTACCTCGCTTGACTGCAAAAAATCATTTTTATATAAAAAAAAAGATTAATCACATTTTAATATGTGATTCAAAATTAAAATGAAATCAATTTTAAATAAAAATAATAAATATTTTAAATATAAGTACTTTAATATACGATTTTAGCAGAACAATGTAGTATGGCTTACCCCACGGCGGAGACGAGGAGGACGGTGGTCATGCCTTTGAGCGCGCCGAAGGCCACAATGTACTTAGCCCAATCCATGCCGACATTGGAGAACGCCACCGAGAAGGGAGCGTCGGGGTCGATTTTGGTGTACGGCTGCATCAAACAGAGAACCAAAGCTAGGAGGCAGTAACAGGCGGTGGTGATCGACATGGCGCCGACGAGTCCAATGGGTATATCCTTGGCCGGGTTCTTAGTCTCTTCCGCCATGGTGGAGACGGCGTCGAAGCCGACATAGGCGAAGAAGAGGACGGCGGAGGCGGAGAAGATCCCGCGGGTGCCGAAGGGGGTGAAGGGGGTGAGGTTGTGGGTGTCGGCCTTGGTGAGTCCGGCGATGATTATGAAGAGGATGATGGCGAGGTGGACGATGGAGGCGATGTAGTTGAACCGGGATGTGCCTTTGGTGGAGACGACGGCGACGATGCAGACGACGGCGATTACGACGCAGGCGATGGGGTCGAGGCGGGAGTAGTCGGCGGAGAGGGAGGTGGCGTGGATGCGGAAGTCGTTGGGGTGGTGGTTGAGAAGGGTGGCGAAATATGAGGTCCATGAACGGGCTACGGCTGCGCCACCGATGACGTATTCGAGGAGGATGTTGCCGGCGGCGATGAAGGCCATGAAGTCGCCCAGCTCCACCCGAAGGTAAGCGAAGGAGCCCCCTGCGTTAGAGAGTCTGTATGTGTTAATTGAGTATTCAATTTAAAGGAAGAACAGAAAGCATAGAAGGGAAAAAAATTGCAGGCGAACACTAATTACAAATCAATGTCTTCGTCTTTTTCATTTTCATTTCCTCTAATCAAATAGAGCCTATCGCATATTGTTCTATATTGCAATTTCAGAAATTGAGGTGCCTGCAAACGATCTACTTAATGGGAAATTGAAGCTCCTCTGCCTTCTGGTGATGTTGCTTTGAGGTAAATGATGAGGATTCATAAGAACAATCTCTTCGAAGTTTAAAATTATTGAATTGAATATAAGTTAACCCAAACATGTCAAGTTCATACAATTGAGATAGTGAACTTAATTCTAAAATTGAAAATTACTCATTAGCTGGAACAATTATCCCCCCGGCCAGAGTCTTATGTGCTGTTGTTACTCAACAGCCAAAACCTGTTTTTAGTGGTGGAATGAGAAAGAATTTATGATGGGCAATTATTCATTATAATTTTTTTTTATTAGAAGAATATATATTTTAATTATTTTGTATGCTTTCAATAAATATAGTTGTTCAAATTTTAATTTTTTTAATATTTTAAATATAAAATTATGCATTTCATAATAAGAGTCATACAACTGAAAAAATTTCAACTCGACTACGAACGGTTTCGCTTCTTTGTGCGGCACATCTGTAGGCAGCAGCTCGACCTCGACAAAACAGTGTATGTAGCCGGCGTCTATTCTTCAGCTTCTCCAATCTTTGGTGAGTGAATTGTATTTCTTTCAAAGATGTGTTTGTTTTTGTTTCAATAATCACTAAATAGCCTTTGAAATAAATCTGTTTGTTTTTGTTTAAAAAATCTATTTTCAGGCATGTTTTTTTTTTTTTCATAAATATTTATATATCTGTGTTCTTTTTTTTGTGTTTGCTGAAAAGTTGAAATAAACCAGTGTTTTTGTGTGTATTTTTTGTGGTATTCAATACGATTAAGATTTCATTTGGGAAAGCTTTTCTAACAAATTGAATGATAGACTTACATTGATTATACACAACTCTCCTTGGCCTATTGGTTGAGAGCTTAGGCTTTCAACTAAGAGGTCCAAGGTTCGAGTCCATGTGTATGCGTTGTGTGTGTGAGTTTGCCTTAAATGGCTAAATGTCCCAAAAAAAAAAAAAAAAAGACTTACATTGATTATGCTCTTGCATTTTAGTTTTTTTTAACCATATTTTTGGTTAAACGGGTAATATAAGTTAATTATCTTTTATAACATTTATAGTATATCATTTCTTTCAAGACTGATTATTATTTATGTGGCTAAAAATTCTTCTGACTAAAGATAACTATTTAATCATATTTTTTGAAAAAATTAAATGAAAAAATTTTAGCTATATCACCATAATCATATTTCTTCAAAAATATCATTAGAAAAAACAAAATTTAACAAAAAAATTTGGTTTCAGTAACAGTTTATACTTCAAGTTTATAGAAATAAACCACCAATAATAATCATAATATCTTTCTACTTAAAAAGTCATTGCAGAAATTATTTTTTAAAAAAATGTTGCAGGAAAAAAAAACATTGATTATGCACTTGCTTTTTATAATATATACTCATGTTCAATTTGATCCTAAATATATTTCTAGGACTTAATAGATGGAATGTTATTTAAAGAGAAAATAACACGTAGAGATTGACTTGCCGATCTCTCGGCTGTTCTTGGACTCCAACCTTCAATATGGAGTTACGATGTGAATGATAGGAACAAAGTTTGAAGAACTTATTCTTTGAAGGGACCCCATCAACCAAGAAATCATCAATGGTTTGAAGAATATATTAATTTGTTAGAGTACAACATACAAAAAGATGTTTCATGTCTTTACTGCTACATATTCAAATCCCAATAAAAAATCATGAAAGGCCAAGTTAGTGGAGAGTCATTTATTGGAGAAGAGTTTAGAAATTGAAAGAAGAAAGAAAAATTACTTAGTCATGTACTTATGTTGGAGAGTATGATGGTGAACATAATAAGACAAGACAAAAATATAAAGATTTATTGAAGAATCACGAACAAAAACGTACGACGTTATGGTTGATCAAAGATGAGAAGAACAAAAAAGATTGCAAGGTCATGTTAACTGTTGTAGTTGATTATGTTCAATTTCTTTTACACAAAGGATTATTATTTCGTGGGTATGACGAGTAATTCGGGTCAACAAATCGAAAAAATTCTCCTCATGATTCTTCTTTGTATGACATGATTAAATTCAATTTATTTCTTCAAAGCTTATGATGAGAAAAATTGATACGTATAGCAAAATTATACCAAAGTGATTTTTTTATCATTGACTTTGAGGCTCTTAAAAGTCAATTATCTACTTATATCATTGATATGCATATCGATGACTAGTTCTCCTCTCTAAATATTATTGTTGAATTGTTAAGGTTAAGAAAGATCGTATGTAACTTCTAGTTTATCGACAAATTAGTTTAGCATTAACTTTACCAATTGCAATTTCTACAATGAATAAAGCAATTTTTGCAATGAAGATTATCAAAGATTGATTGCATAATATGAAGAGTGATGATTGACTCAATAATTATCTGGTACCTTTGATGAGGACATCGATCCAAGGTTCAAACATGTGTATCGTCGAAAGCATCGCCGATCGATGGCCACGATTCAAAGTTTATATTTCTAGTTGTTTATGCATTTTAATTTTTTATGTTTTCCTATTGTAACCTTATATTGAGTTGAGTCATGTTGGGGCCCTAAGGGCAATTTAGTCTTTATTTCTTCTTGTATGCTTGAGACATATATATATGTGTCTTTTCTCTTGTAATAGCTAATGAATATTGAAAATGAAAATTTGTGTTTTGTTTATACTTCTTCTTGCATGAGAGCTTGAGAAGGGAGACAGCTCAAGAGGAGCAAATCGCAATGCCCACCAGTCGTTGGAAGAGTCTGCGGCTCGTGGTGAAGTTATAGTATCTTCTTGTTCGTGTTTTTTTTCATCTTCTTCCCCTCCACCATAAGAGAATCCCTTCCAAAACCCTTGTTGCCGCCGCCCCCTTAGAAGCCCGCCGCCGGCCACTCTCACGGCCCCGGCCGGCCACCTTGCCAGCGATCTTCCCCACACGTCCAATCCCTCCTTCCGCAAGTTTCAAATCTGAAATTTCAAATTCTTTCCTAATTTGGATTTCAAATTTAGGAAAGTTTTCATGACGAATTCCAATTTAATTTAAATTAAATTGGAGCCTTTTAAATTTATTTCCACATCATCCCCCCAAATTGGAAACCTCTTCCTTGTGATCTCTCCCTCTTCCCACTCTCTCCATGCCGCCGGCCTTACTAGGCCCTCTCTCTCTCTCTCTCTCTCTCTCTCTCTCTCTCTCCATTTAATGCTCACTTAAGGGATTAATTCCAAGCCAATTTGAAATCAAATTTCAAAGCAAATTTCCCCCAAATTTTCATTCAAATCCTGAAATTAATTTCAGGTTTTAACATAACATCCTCCCCTCTCTCTCATACCGCCGGCCCCCCCTTAATGGGCTCCCATTATTTTCCATTAATTCCCCTTAACTCCTTTCAAATTTGAATTAATTTATATTTGAATTTTCCCTCTAAATCCACTTAAACCTGAAATTATTTAATTTCAGGTTTTGGGATTAAACCTATTGCCATTGGATTCCTCTTGGAAACCGCCGGCTCCACTCTTCCTCCTGCTCCCGCCGCCCCCCATCTTGCTCCTCTTGAGAATTGAGAAGCCAAAGAAGAAGAAGACGACGCCTCCCCTCTCCACTTCAATGTCGAATGGTGGATCCTGAGCTTGATAGCGGATTGTGTACAACATCTACGGCGACATTCACATCACCCGTTCGGAGTTCTTCGACGTTGGATTTGGATTTGACGACACTATTGAGGACTATCTAAATCGCATATTGCCTACTCTCGTGGACGTCATAGACGACCAATTTCAAGACTACGATTGGATCCTCCAAGGCCATCCATCCCCGCCATCTCCGCCACCGCCGACCTTTCCGTGGATCAAGGCCATTGGTGTTGCTACCGTCCTCGTGGCATCGTTGGGTGTGCTGAAGACATTTTTTTCGCTAAGCCTAGTGTAGTAGAGTGATCCATCCCCAAGGTGAAAACTCTCTTTATTAAGTTGTGGATTGTTGATTAATAGTTTTTGGTATTGCTACTATCTTTGGTTACCTAGGAGTTTCAGCTAACCTACATGTACTTCCTCGCCTAAGCTAGTTGAAAACTAAGATTCTTTGATGAACTTGCTTGTTATTTCGATAAGTTATTAATTGGTAATTCATTGTCGACTATTCTTAAAATTTCTTAAATGAGCTCCTGCGCATGTTGGTTTCACATTAGCCTTACATTAAAAGGATATATTTGATTTGATTCTTAATGAGGTTGTAATGCAACATTATCAAAAGATACAAAATAGATTAATAAGCTTGTAATAATTTTCAATTTATCTATTATTATAAAATCTAAGATTTTGTTTTGAATTATGTCTTCATTTTTTTATATTGTCAATTTATATGAAAAATTTTATTCAATTTTTTCCTTTTTTACATAAAATTAAAATCTCCACTTATAACACTAAGAAGCATGCAAGATAAGTCAAACAACAAAATAGCTAAAATTGTACTAAAATACAATATAAGACCAATATAATCAATTAGTTGAGAGTTTTGACTATTAACTAAAATGTTCTAGATTTGAATCTTACGTATGCGATACCTTTACGAGTTTGTCTCAATTGCCTAATCATCAACCTCCAATATTTCTATGAAATTATCAACTAAAATCATATAAGACCAATATAATATTAATCTTTTACAAGTTTACAACCACAAAAGACCTATGCTATGCTTTAAATTTTATATTATAATCATCATTAATTAAAGAGAATATTAATAATTTTTATATATGAACATGTTATATTCATTTGCAAAAAAAATTTATATAAAATTTGGCCATAAAATTTTCTTGTGTTATATCCTGTATATTTAAACATGCAAGTGATTTTTTTTAACATTTAGAGTATATTAAAGCAAACTCACACACACATCGTATGTGCAAGACTCAAATCCAAAACCTCTTAGTTGATAGTCAAACTCTCAACTAATCTATCAAAATGAGTTGCATCACGTAAATGATATATTATGTTGTATTTTCGTATAATTTTAGCTATTTTATTCTTTAGGTTTATCTTACCCGTTTTTTAGTGTTATAAACGTAAATATTTGAATTTATGTAAAATTGAAAAAAAAAAAAAAAAAGATGAATAAAATTTTAATTTCATTTTTCTCCAAAATCTATTCTCCCTCTCTTTCTTTCTTCTCTCCCTCCCCCTCGAGCAATTATTACGTCCGGTCACCGAATGCGTTCATAGTCTCATAACCACGCGCCACGTCACCTAAAACTCGGTATTTCTCGGTATACATTCGGATACGTTCGAATTTGACCGGACGTAATAATTGCTCCTCCCGCTCCCTCTCTCTCTCTCTCTAAGTAGAAGCATTCAAGAAGCAGATTAGTCAATAACTAAAACGTAAAAGCATAGTGATCGAGAAAGACAATTTGAAAGAAATGAAAGAATATTAGGCACATTAAATGTGCTTTAACTTCTAACGGTCGAACCATTAATTAATCCTATCAAACGTCAACGCGCCGAATGGTTATAGACGCCGGACCACTACTGAATTAACTAAAGACAATAAGAGCTGAGCTGTGCACATGAAAACCAGAGTCGTCAAACGCTACAAGTGGGCCTAGTTGTAGAAATTGAAATGCTCATGAATTAAAAAGTCCTAAGCCTTTATCAGTTTCACACGGGAGAAAATGCAATGAAATTTTTATTAATTATAGCTTTGTACTTCAATCTTCCGGTGTAAGTAATTTATCTTAATTCCAAAAAAAAACTTCAACACTTATAACAAAACAAGGTATTAAAAGAGATAATTGAAAAAATTAAACAAATTTAGTAAATTATGTGAAATCATATGTAAAATAGAAGATAAAACATCACTAAATTATATGATTAGTGAAGAACTTTCATGTATAAATTTGATTAGACTCTCCAAATATTAAAAGTTTCATCTTCATCTTTTGATTTTTTAAATAATAATTTACATGTTTTTATGAAAAGGATTAATTTGATTCTTATTTAAATATTCAAAGACCAATTTACTACTTTTTATGCAATTAAGACTATTTTGATTCTTTAATAATAATTAGCAATTAGATTCTTTTCTCAAAATTTATCCATATCAAACATATTTTCTATAATTAGTTATTTACAACTTCCCATGGCTCAAGATAATGACAAAAACAAGAAAAATATTATCATAACTAATTTGAAGAAAAAATAGGTAATTAAGCGAAGATATTCTCATTAAATGTATTTATAAATTTTAAGTTTAAAAATTAAATATTATATTGTAGTTAATATTGTTTTTTTTAACTAATTTTGACATTTTTAGTAACAAACCAATTAAGCAAATTAAAATATTCATGTAAACGATAATGACAAGTATGAACACCTTGAAAGCAAAGTGTCAAAAAAATTAAAAAAAAACAAAGAAAAGAAGATAAAAGAAATAGTAGGTGCCGAAAAAGGAATTGTAAGTTATAAGCAAAAAAGTTAAGAAATACTAAAAACAAATAAGCATCGTATGGCATCAGCAATTAAGAAGAATACCTGCAACGGGAATCTCGACAGCGAACTCGGTGTAACAGAAGACGGAAAGCATGGCGGAAACGCCGGAGACAGCGAATGATAGAATCACGGCAGGACCAGCCTCCTCCTTAGCTTCCTGGCCGGTGAGAACGAAGATCCCCGCTCCGATGACAGCGCCGATTCCGAACCAGATGAGATCCCACCAAGAAAGATTCTTCTTCATCTCGTGCCCGCTTCGTGCCCTCACCTCTGTAAGCTCGCTCTTCTCCAATGATCTCGTTAAGACCCGATCTCGCAGGCGCATCCCCGTTTCCCTCAGCGCGCGCCCGTAATTCTCCCAACTCTGGAAGGATTCCTCTGGTAGGAAATCATCTTTCGTGCACGAACACCCCCGCCTCCTTGCTGCTGTTCCACCGGCATCTCCTCCAGTTCCCATCGTTAATCGATTTCAACGGCGTCTTTTCGAACCAAAAAAGAAAAAAAAAAAGACGAATCGATGATCAGATTTAGAAACCAATAAGTGATAGAGGGATTCTGATCATTTCAAGAGAATTTGAGATTCATTTTCTGATTCTATTTATTAAATCATAAAACCTCTTCTCGAATAAAAGCAGAGAAACTTAAACAGACTTTCGATGAATATAAACGACAAGAAGGGGATTTCGTTACCTAAAGGAAAGGGCAAAGAGGCCGTGGAAGGGGAGTGTGTTCCTCTGCGGGAACGGAGCATTATATCTATCATCATTCGCTTAACTATTCCGTTTTGTTTTGAAGAATGCCCGCAAATAATGAGCATTTAATATTAAAAAATATAAATCTCCAAAACCCTAAATCAAAACAAGCTATTCCTCATGCAAAATTCATTTAAAAAAATTGCTTATATGATAAATCTACTGTGGTAAAAGGTCAGAGAAATTTCAAAAGCAATGATCCATTACGCTAGAATCCAAGGAATTCCGGATCCGAAACGCCGAGAACAGCATCATTCATGAATGAGATTAAAAAAATAACGAAATTAATAAGGGTGTAGATCAGACGGAACGCTTGAAATTATAGAAAAAAATTCAGAGTAAAAGACGACGGGAATCCAAGTGAAACATGCATCAAGTGAAAAATAGCTTATATTTGAGTTAATCCAACGGACAAAAAGCTAGCATTACGCCGGCCTACCTCCGAAGAATATCCGCCGGTGAGATTCCGACTATCGCCGGAGAAGGGAGACGAAGAAAGCTTAAACTCTCGGACCGCGAGATAAGCGAGGGTCGAGGGATATATAATAGCAAGGCGAGCCGCCGAGTGACCTAGCACTGTGCCGGTAATATTTGACTGACACGTGGCAGTTCATCTCCCTGCTCCAATCGTTTGAGAACGGATTTTGACCGTCGGATCTTTTTGTTCGGCGTATCGACGGTGAGATGGGGTGATTAGTGTGAACCATGAGTTGGCTCGGCGACTTATTTTCGACGGTAGGAGAATCCGCAATGAGCGAATCATGCGGGGAGTTTGGGAAATGGGAATTGAATATTCCAATTCGATCGGACGGCTCTAATTACTTAACAGATTCCGAATCTCTAGTGGACTTTTCGCCGCTGCGCATAATTCACTCATGCTACCGTTCAAACTTCCAATCGGAAGCTTGGCTTTGTAATATATTTTGAATTTTGTTACGGTGCTCGTTTAGAGCAATTATTACGTCCCGTCATCGAATGTGTTCATAGATCATTAATTACGCGCCATGTCACCTGAAACTCGGTACTGCTCGGTATACATTCAGATATGTTCGGATTTGACCGGACATAATAATTGCTCGCTCATTTGACGGCTATGGAATTCTCATCTGTGTTATTTATAAAAAATATAAAATTATTGCTATAAATAACTCATTTCGTATTGGTCTATTAGCTATCGATCAAACGATATTGCGTTGGTTTCATAAGAAGTACATAAATTTAATTTAGGTTTTATTTGAGATAGTGATGCGGAACATTATAGCTGAAGTTTTTTCTTAGGACTAGTTTTATAGTTTGTTACAAATTTTATAGAATCTTCTAGGATTATCTAGGTTTTATCTACTTGAGTAGTATATATGTGGGATGTGTAAGAGGAAGGGGGTCGAGAAGTTCTTTGGGTTGGTATGATCCAAAATCAAGATATGAATATTGATAATGCCAAACAAAGGCGCTTTCTTTAGCTTCTATGCTCGATCCACCATCAGTTGTTTTAGTGTATAACTGCATGACAAGTTCAGCAATCGGCTTCCAGTCAAAGTCTAACATGGGTACATTAGTTTCCCATTCCGACTCTTGATTTTGCCAAATAAAGAGTGCAAGTTTGTTGCAAGGTGAAAACCATTCTTTACCACCAACAAGAAATACCAAGTTGTCTGAATCCCTACCGAGGTTATTGAGGATGCTTATAACTTCAGGAGTAGGCTTCTTGCTTATAAATGTTTGAGGAATCATGGTGCCATCATATTCTAGAAGGATAGCTCAATTTTTTGTTCTATGGTATGCTGAAACAATGTGCTTAACAGAAAGTTCTTTTAAATTGGGGTCAAGTGCAATACCAATGGATACAACATTGGCATACTTGGGAAGGACGTACTGAGACCATGGTAGGAGGAGGTGCTTGGACATTGGTTTTGGTTTGAGCTTCCAGGTCATTGCACTTGACCCCAATTTAAAAAACTTCATGTTGAGCATATTATTTCAACATACCATAGAATCAAAAACTGAACTATCCTTCTAGAATATGATGGCATCATGATGCCTCAGACATTTATCAGCAAGAAGCCTGCTCCTGAAGTTATAAGCATCCTCAATAGCTTGGGTAGGGATCTAGACAACTTGGTATTTCTTGTTAGTAGTAAAGAAAAGTTTTCACCTTGTAGCAACCTTGCACTTGGGGATTAACACGGCTTCTTTATGAGGCAAAATCAAGAGTCGGAATTGGATACCCGTGCTAGACTTTGACTGAAAGCCGATTGCTAAACCTGTCATGTAGCTATACACTAAAACAACAGATGGATCGAGCATTGAAGCTAAAGAAAGTGCCCTTGTTTGGCATCATCAATATGCATATCCTGATTTTGGATCATGCCAAGCCCAAAAAACTTCTGAACATCCTGGAAAGTGTTAATGTTTAAAGTTTATGATTTAATAAATAGGATCAGAAAATGCATTAGAAGTTCTCTTGAAATGATCAGAATCCCTCTATCACTTACTGCTTTCTGAAATCTGATTACGGGGATCGAGCTTACGGGGATCTTCGTTCTAACCGGCCAGGAAGCTAAGGAGGACGATGGTCCTGCCGTGGTTCTATCATTCGCTGTCTCCGGCGTTCCGCCATGCTTTCTGTCTTCTGTTACACCGAGCTCGCCGTCGAGATTCCCGTTGCAGTTCTTCATCATAATTGCTGATTCCATATGATGCTTGTTCGTTTTTAGCATTTCTTAACTGCCAATTCCTTCTTCGGCACTTACTTTTTTTTTTCTTTGACTTTTTTAAAACTTTCTTTAAAGGTGGTCATACTTTTCATTGTCGTCTACATGAAAATTTTAATTGGCTTAATTGGTTTGTTACTAAAAATATCAAAATTAGCAAAGAAAGAAGAATATTAACTGCAATATGATATTAATTTTTTAACTTTTAAATTTATTTTAGAGTAAATGCAATATATATATATATATATATATATATATATATATATATATAATCCATTTAATCAGAATATCCTCACTTTCATCACCTAATTTTTCTCCAAATTTGTTAATATTATATTTGTCTTTTTTTATATATTATCTTGATCTATTTTAACTAATTATAGCAAATATATTTGATATGGAAAAAAAGTTTGAGAAAAGGATCTAATACTTGGTAACATTTTTTTGGGATATTACCTTGGTTTTTTTGGAACGGATTATCCACTTGTTGCCGGCAAATTATTGCGTCTGGTCACCGGATGTCCGGACATCCAATCCTATGACGCCACGTCACTCAAATACACTGGATCCCGGTGTATTTTGGTGATGTGGCGACACCGGATTGGTGTCCGGATAAATCCGGACACCGGACACAATAATTTGCCCTTGTTGCCACCTCCGAAATTGTTCTTAGTGGCAATGACTAATTCTCAATTGATCTAAAAGATACGCCCACTTCAAAAATTTCTCTCCTTTTAATACCTTCTTTTGGGATAAGTGTTACAGTTACTGAATTTTTTTTAATGAAAACTTACATGGGAAGATTGAAGTACAAAGCTATAATTAATAAAAAAAATTCATGCCATATCCGCCTGTGTGAAACAGATAAAGGCATAAGACTTTTTAATTCATGAGAATTTCAATATCTACAACTTTTTGATGTGAACAGCTCAGCTCTAATTGTTTTTAATTTATGAAGCAGTAGTGACGTATGATGCAGATTAATTAATGGTTCTAAACTATTCTTTCATTTCTTTAAATTGCTAGTAAATATAATATAAATTACATGCTAATTAAAATTTTAACAATATATATTGTATAAATATTCGTATAATTTATAATAAGAATAGTAATATAATATATAAAATTTCTAATATAAAAAATTATGTTTCTAACTTTAATAAATTATATGTTTTTTTTAATTCAAATTTGTATCACAAGCAATTTGAATATTTCATAGTTTAAGCTCATGTAGGATTCTTAGAAGTTTTAGTCCCATATCATAGGGGAATATAGTATAGTCCCATATCATAGGGGAATATAGTATAAAGCACGAACCACAAACAAAAAAATAAAGTTGCGGGATGTAGCAAATTAGTAGCTTATTAGAGCTGGTTCGATGGTTTACCAGTTGAACCAGCTGTTCAATCTGATTCTCATCGGCTTAATACAAATCTAGTTTTTCAACTTCTCTGGTTCGACAACTAAATTAATTGACGCTCGAACCATTCGAACCAGTCGATCCAGTTTTAAAAACACTGTTAATACCATGTTAAATTCAGAGAATTGGAGAGGAAAGTCTTATTTTATTCGACAAAGCTATCCCTATTTATAGATCTATATAAGATATCTAAATAAGAAAACAAATAATTACATATCTACAACAAATAATTATAGAATAATGCATATTTGCACAAGTATACCTAATATAAACATTTATAATATATTCCTTCCTAATATAAGTCACCCAAATGAAAGAGATTAGTGTGATCCAGGTGAGTCTCCCACAGATCCCCATACTGTGTATGAGGCGATGACACATAAATATATCAGTCATTCATATTTTGAAGCAATGATCTTTGCTTGGTTGGATATGCGATTGGAAAAATGTCATATATGAGGCTTTGCTAACTCATGTAAAAAAAGGTTTGGAAGTTGAAAGGTAACCTTTCTTTGCAATCCGTAAACGAGAATTTTTTTATCTTTAAGTTTTCATGTCATGATGATTATGAGATGGTTTGGGCGGATGACCCTTAGTTTTTCTTCGGAAAACTGTTTATCATACATCGAATTAGTTTGCTATGGATAATGATTTCGTTTTGCAAATTAGACATTTCCTTAATCTAATTTACCTAATCTTAACCATATCCCTAAAAGAGGAATCCAATGCAGTTGTTACAATGATTAGCTAAATTTCTAAGGATAAATTACATGTATGTGATTTAAATTATTATATTACATATCATTGGATTCCGCTCTGTATTTAAAATTAATATTTTATTTTAAATTTTATATCAATATATATTGTATATGATTTGATATAATATAAAATATTTAATGATATAATTATATTTAACATTACTTATGTAAAATAATGATATCAGTAAATATTTAATAGTATATTAGATATTAAAGATTTTATTAAAATTTTAAATAGATGTTTTATTCTATATTATAAATTTAAATAATATTTTATTTAAAATTTAAAACATTTTTATATATTTATATACAAATATTGAATATATTATTTTTTATAATAAATAGGTAAAAAAATTTAAATTCTTCTTTGGATTCAAAATAATTAATAATGTTGTGTGCTATAAAATTTGAATAGGTATTGTTGCGGGCTAGAAATTACGCGGCGATAGAGATTTTATCCTACGTCTTAGCGTTGTACGTATAACTAGCACACACAGAGAACACAATATTTTTTACGTGGAAAACCCTTAAAAGGGAAAAACCACGAGGCCTAGCCCAGTTGAAAATGGTTCCACTAGACTTTGAGTTTGTTACAAAGGACTGAATCACCTCCAGGGGTGATCAGATTACAATCAATTACTTAAGTAAGACGTCGAGTCTTCGGCAGGACGTAGGGACTGAATGTCGGGGCCTGAGTATGACGTCGGGTCTTTGGCAGAACGTCGGGTCTTCGGCAGAAAGCAGGGACTGAATGTCGGGCCTTGAACAAGACGTCGGGTCTTTGGCAGGATGTCGAGTCTTCAGTATGACGTAGGAGCTGAACGTCGGGCCTTAAGGTGGTGGTCCGGCGAGGTTCTGTGGTGGTCCGGCGAGGTTCCTGCGGTGGTCCGACGAGATTCCTGCGGTGGTCCGGCGAGGGTCTGCGGTGGTCCGGCGATGGTCCGGCGGCTGTCGAGGAGGAACTCCTTCCTTCTCTTCTCTTCTTCTCTCTCTTGCTTGGATCCTCTCTTGTGAAGAATGAGGGCTCTATTTATAGATTTTCTGGAGTGGCATGGTCCGTAAATAGGTGTGAGATCAAGGGCGAATAAGGAGTGGTCAAATGGACGGCCGATGTTGAATCATACGATTGTACACCGTTCGTTGGCCATTTGGAGGCCTTAAAGATGTCGGAATTCAGTGATCTTGGGCTTGTTGGATTCGTCTCGTCGAGCCGTTCGATTCGAGTATAAGATCGTAAAAATCGGAGACCGTTTGGTAACTCAAATTGCTGTTTGAACCTTCCAACAGTACTTTGAGCCCTTGATTCGGACTCATTTGGGCTCGGATTGGGTTGATCTTGGTGTCGTTGGGTTCATATTTCTGAGACGCTCAGTTTGACTGTAAGCTCGCTGAAATCGGAGTTCGGATGCTTCCGAAATTAAATTTTGAAGTTTCCAACTAGCTTTTTGCCTCGAGATTCGCGTCCGATCAAGATAATTTTTACATGGCGTATCAGGTATAGTTTATGTTTTAAGTCTTAGAGGTGTACAAACATTCAGCTCGAATAGATAAAAATTATAAGACCATAGAGCATTTTTACGTGAAAATCTAAAAAGAGAAAAAACAACGAGGTCTATCCCAGTTGCAAAATCAATATGTAGTAAGTGATATAAAGATCCTTATTTATTCACTATTGAAAAATAGTACAAATATCAAATGTCTACATATGAACCATTTATGCCTAACAAGTAACAACAAAGGCTTAATTTTTTTCCAAGAAGGAATTTAGAAAATTGACGTCCACAGTCGGGCAAATATACTTAACAAGTTGAAATTTTCTTAACATTTTGGGGAAAGTGATGACTTTTAAAGCTAGTCATCGATGGTGATGGTGGTTGTCGGTGGCAATATATGGTGGTGGTCGTCGGTGATGGCTGAAAAATGCATGAGAACTCTCATTAGTTCTCTATTCTCATTTTTTCCTATTTTTCTCCTTTTTCATGTGAAGAATGTGGGCATAAATATAGATTTTTGCAAGCGGCATACTCCGCAAATATAATGAAAATCCATAGTAAATTAGGAGTGCTCCATCAAACGGTCCATATTAATTCCTCTAATCATAGAGCTTTCACTAAGTCTTTAAGTACCTTAATGGTGCCATAATTGAATGATCTTGGGCTCGTTGGATTCATCTCATCAAGCCGCTAATATTTTTAATCTTACGAGTATGTTGCAGTTCATTGATTCGAACCAATTCAGGCTCAGATCAGAAGGATTTTTGGGTCATCGGCTTCGTCTTGTTGAAATGTTTAGTTTGACTTTAAGTTTGCTGAGTTTAGAGTTCTGATGGTCATAAATTAAATTTTGAAGGTTTCTAATTCAAATATACATCGAGATTCTTACCATATGAAAGTGATTTTTTGTGATGTTCCATTTGCGAGTGTGTGAAATCCGCACAATTGATGGGATAGCAAAACATGCAATTTGTGACGAAATTATTTGTTGATGAACAATACAATGTGTGAAACTGTTTCACGAGTTCTACTAGTTATGGAAATCTTTTTTACGTTTTCTATAATAGGTATTCTCAGTAGAGTAATTATTATGTTCGGACGCCGAACGCGTCCAGAGATCAATACCAAAGTGACACTTTACTTGAGCACTCGGTATCGTGTGCTCGATACCGCACTCAGTACCGTGCTCGGCACACTCGTTATGCTCGATATTTTATCCGGGTGTAATAATTTTTCATTCTCAGTATATCCCATATCTGCATCCGTTTAAAATTATTATGATATTAGGCTCATCTTACTAATTTTAATTATCAATGTGCTCTTTTTAAAAATTTTGGCTGAAATATTTCAAAATTTCGCATGTGATGGGAGCTTTTACTAACAATAAAAAAATTTTGGATTTACCTATGTATTATGTTTGTGAAATTTCCTTAATTTTTTCTTTATATGATTTCACAGTTTTTGTGGTAATAATTCAGTGGTATTAATATTGACTGAGAATTGGTGATATTGCGTTTGCTTTTGTTGGAAACTAAATTAATTGTAAATAAATGATAATTAATGGACATTTTTTGAGCATATGTTGAAATAATAAATAATGTTATTGTCCATGTAAAGTAATTTTTTAAAAAAAGATTGGAGTTTTTTGGAAAATTAAAATTCAATGATATTTAATTGAATCAATGAAAGTTCTTTCGTTATAACAGCTCTACAAATTTGTAAAATAACATAATGTTTTATTTTTTTGAGAGTAAAAGGTCTATTTGGTATCTTTTTTCTTATTTAATGATAATTTCATTTTATTTTATTTCTTTATTTTTTTGGTGTTTTTAAGAAAATTTTGTGTCCATAAGCTACTTTGATAATTAGAGTTGATAATATATGATAGATTAAAAAAAAAAAGAAAAAAAGAACATCACAGTTTTTTAAATTTATTTATAATTTTCTAACCTTTTTTTATAAACATATATTTCTCACAATAATGTTAGGATCCCTAAATCCTAAGATTTTGTTTACAACATATTTCTTATTGTTTTGATTTTTATATTATAATCATATTTTTATTAGATCATTATTTTTTTATTGCTTTTAATTTTTTTTTTTACTAAAGTCTGGTTAAAATATGAATGCAAAATGTAGCCCTCAGGGATGTGGGTGGATTTGGATGTGGGTAATCAATGCAAGGCTCTGCTAACTGGTGCTTTAAAAAAGGGTAAAGAAACTATATATTTGAAAGGAAGTTTAAATTATTGTAATTGTATAAACAAATAAATGTACTTGCGGGCCGGATTTGAGTGCTCTCTTTGTTTAAAAAATATTTAGTCATTTTTAACTTTTTTCGAAGACATCGGTTGTGTTACGCCACACAATAATCAATAAGTATGCCACTTTATTTATAATAAATTGGGATAATAAAATTATAAAAAGGCATTACTAAAATCATTCCAATTGTTTTCACCAACCACAACAAGTTGTCAATAATTTGTGATGATTAAGGCTTCGTTTGGGACGGCTTTTTTACTGCTTTATAAAACGGAGTTTTAGTACAAAAATTTTTATTTTTGTACTAAAACTCCGTTTTAGAAAGCAATAAAAAAGCCGTCCCAAACGAAGCCTAAATTATAAGGTATCATTATCATAACCATTTTAATCGCTAGTTTTTTAAATTGATAGCATTTCTATTGACACAAAGTTTGATGAACATAAGTTTTAAAAATATTTTTTGTTAGCTCAATTCACAAGTGGGAGAATTTTATTCAAAAGAGGGTTATAAAATATAATGAATCAACATCAATGCTTCGGTTTAATTTTAATTTTGTAGTAAAAGATTGCTTTAAGAAATAGTAAAAAAACTGTCTCAAATGAAACCTTAATTTATGTAGATGATGGTTGATAACATAATGTTGACTATAGGTGAAAGATGATAAGTGATAAATTTATGAGTTAGATAAAGGATAGTATGTCAAATTTTGTATAAGTCAAGCTAAACAAAAAGTTATCATAAATTAATTATGCTATCGATCACCATCTACACAAATTAAAGTTTTATTTGGGACAGCTTTCTTATTGTTTCTTAAAACAATTTTTTAATACTAAAAAGTTAATTTAAGAAGTAATAATAAAACTGTCACAAACAAAGCTTTTAAGCTTCATTTGGATGCTGCTTTGCAAAATTGTTTTTTAGTACTAAATTTTTTGAAAATAGAAAATAAATAGTGAAATAAAGTTGCCCCAAACGAAGCCTAATTTTCTTATTGCTCTCATATATTAGTAGGCCTATTTATAAAAATGTAATAGCCAGATAAAAAATAAAATTAGGATATTAAAAATAAAGCAGCTAAAAAAACCCTCAAATAAGTTATAGAAGAGAAGGCAGCACTCTGCATGCATTAAACAATCTCCAAGAAGAGTTCTTGAATTTAAGAAGATTTTGAAAGCGCAATCTGTTCAAAAGAATAATCGAAAGTAAGTACTGATGATCATTTTTCAATTAAAATTATAGAATTAGGATCATTTTCAAGCCAACTAACAAAAAGAATTAGATAATGAAAAGGCTCGTTTGATTAAACAGTTCTGAGAAATTTAAAGTAGTTTAGGTGATCGATGATTCCTCTTAACAGTTTGAAGTTGACTAATGCTTACTTAAGCCAAGATTTAAGCCATTCGTATTAGTTAATTACATTAAAATTAATTATATTATGTACCTTATGCTCTCATGGTGCTTGGCGGCGTAACTAATCTCTCGGCTAACTTAGAAGAGGCACGCACTCTTACATAACCTCCTATCTCGCACTTATTGGGACCCCACTTAAGAGGCGCTACCGCTCATGAGAAATCGAAATCTCATGTTGCTTGACGGCGGCTAACTTAGAAGAGGCACACACTCTTACATAACCTCCTGTCTCGCACTTATTGGGATTTGGGACCCCACTTAAGAGGCGCTACCGCTCGTGAGAAATAGAACATGGGTTGGAGGTTCTCAACCATACTTGCCCACAAACCAAGCTAAGCATAGGTGGGTAAAACATTGTAAAGCTTATACAAATTTTAAAAATCACCTAATAGCTTTTTAGTAATTAAAAATTTGGGTACTAACCCTTGAATAATTTTAAAATAGAAAAAAAATTAAAATATTTCAAAGCTCTTAAAATTTCTATTATATTACATTTAAACTCAATCACTAAAAAATTAAAATACCAATTTTTGTTTATTTCTTATAAATGCATTAAATAAATTATATCCAAAATATTGTAGAATGCATTCATCATAATCACTTTTGAAAAAATAATTAGACTTTGAGATAATTTTTTACCACAAATTTTTTTACTACTTTAAAAAATATTTATACGAAAATTTATTATAGAAAGCAGAAAAAAAAAAAAACTGTCACTACTGAGCACTGATATTTTAAACAAACACAAAGGAGACAAAATTTGAAGTTTGTATCTGAAACTCTAAAGATTATACAATTGACTGAATAAATAAACAATTTGAATATCACACCACTAAACTTGCAATCAATAACTGCAGAACTGTCTGATCAGCTCATGAAGAATCTTCTTGCTCTTCTTTTCCTGATCACTATATTAATGGACCGAGCACAAGGAGTTGAACAGCCCAACAGCTCTATCCATAAACAATTATACATTGCTGCTAACTGTGGAAGCCATCCTCTCTCTTGCCTTAACTGCTGCTCCTATTAACTCAATATTTCTCCTTTAAGGGCTCTTCATATTTCATTTTCACTTCTCACCTTCTCTCTCGAGTTTACCCTTATGATAGTTTATGTGGCTAACAATGCTCTTGAAACATAAAGTCTCTGAGAAGGGTAGAATATTATGTGCAGAGATTTAACATAATTATACGTTTGAAGACGAATGAAGAGCAAGCAACCACATCTGCGGTACGAAACCTCAATATGAAGCAGTACCTAACTACGATACACATCAAAAGAATAACATAACACATTCAAATTAATCTCCAAAGGGAATTCGGTATCCACACAAAAATTAATTCTGAGCGAGAATGAATTGTTAATATTTTTATAATATTTTCTCCTATTTTTTCTTATCATACTCTAATCATGAATTGAAGAGGCTCATTAGAACTTGTGTTAATTTTGATCTATTTATTGTTGTCTAATTTTAATCAAATAGTAAAAAATAAAAAAATTTAACCATACGGAAAAAAAAAAGAATTTTAAACCAAAAAGCCTAATTCCACAAACTCTCCCCAACCATCACAATAACATGTCACATATCACCCATCTGATCGCACACAAATATATTAGTTTTGATGCATTTATATTATGGCTTATTTTATTTGATGTAATTTGAACATTATTTAGTTATGTTTTATGTTCTTTTTTTATACTATTCAATATTGGAGAACATCCAATGATCATAGTAGAATGTACTTGGACATTGCAAGGCTTGAGTTTACTAGCATTTTGAGCCATTTTGTTTTTTGGTTTGCTTGTTATTTCACGGTTTGGGCCTTGGCTATTCCCGGGTTAGGCTTTAGCTGCTCTAGTTGTGAGCTGAAATGTTGAGATCTTCTTGGTGCTAGCTCTTTAATGCTTGAGCTGATGTTTAGCCCATTATTTGGTGAAGTAATTGCACTTCCTAGCTCATAAATTTATTAAAATATGTGGAGTGGAGCTTGTTTCCTCCCATTCTTATGTCTCATTGGTTTATTCTTTGTGAATTAAGGCTGAGTGTTGGTTGCCTTTTCAATTTTCTCCATGCCTACTTTCCCGTGACTTCTTCAGCACGATTTCTATGTTGACTCTTCGGGTCCTTCCCTAGTGTTTCTGTGACTTCTTGGTTGTGTTCTAGTACTTCTATTACATGTTTCCTGTGTTATTTTTTTGGAGCAATTTTGTGATAACTTTTGCCCTTCCTCTTCCCCTTACCTACTTGGTTTGATTAGAGGTAGAAGTTAATTGTTTGGCTCCCATTTCTCTCCTATAAATATGAGATAATTTTGACTTGAAGAGGTTGTTGATTAACTTGAAAGAAGTCGCTAAAAATATGAGGGCTTCTTCCCTTGGGAAAGCTTGAGAACTTGTTCTACCTCTTCCTCTTTATTTCATCTTGACTTCTAATCTCTTTTTCTCTACACAAGTTCCACTCAACTTATATCCTTCTTCTTGAGCTATTGAGTGATGTTTGTTGGCTGATTTGGGAGACATTTGCTAGAGAAGTCTAATTGGATGTTGGATTCTTTTGCTGTGGTGAACCCTCAATTTACAAGACTAAACACTTTATCATATATTTCCTACTTCTCATTGCATGTTTTGAGGATAATATTTTTATGTTATAATTTTGTTTTGTTTGATTCGACTTTTTTGTTTGTTTTGAATTTTATTTTGGGACATTTGCATACTTGTTTGAATGGAGTTTAGTGTTAATTTGTCCTAATATTCTCCTATTTGTCTATTCTGTCTAGTTTGCATGTATTAAGTTTCTACCCTTTCGTCCATCACACAACTAACACTAAAAACAAAATAAGACATTTAGATAACAAGATTATCAAATAACCCATAGCTTATAAAAAATTCTAATTAAGAAATAAGAGAAGAACAAATACAAGTATTCATTCACATAAACATGCCACTAATAGAAATTTTTTACAAAGGTTAAAAACTTAAATACCTCTTTACACATAATAATCTAATAATTACTGTCAATTACATTGTCATAAAGACTCACTAAATGATCACACATAACAACCTCAAATATTCATTGAAATAGATAAAGAGACTTAAACATCCTCTATTGAATAGACAAAATCTAAATCTCCATCCGTCTAAGATAGAAATCTCAATTCGAAAGGCTGCACCAAGCACCAATAAAAGTTGATCGTTGTTGAGGGTTTGGCAAACTTAGCATTGAACCTTAAAGGGAACTAGAAAACTGATAGACCGACTGGACCGGTCCGGTCCAGACCGGTCCAGCTCTACTCCAGACCGGCGAAATCAGCAACCGCGACGGGCAAAAGTCACGCCAGCAGCCCGAGCGAGCGTGGGAAGGAAGTTTAGGAGGGAAATTTTGAATCTTAGGGCTGTTTTAGTAATTCCAATTAGTCATTTTTCTTTATTTAGGGGTTTTGGGGTGAAAAGAAAGGTACCTTGCATTTTTGAAAAGAGTGGTGTTCTAGGTTTTCTTGCTTGGGCTCTAGGCGTTGCCGGAGATTGTAGGAGAGTTGTTCTTCCTCTCGAATCGAAGAACATTGTATCTTGCTTTGGTTGTGATCGTCTATAAGTGGAATACAATCGTTTGCTATTGCTTTCCAACGTTTTTCTCCCAAGTTTCGCTATTTTTTGTGCTGTTCGTGTGCCGATTTTGGTTAGGTTTGCTTGCGAACTCAAGTATTACCTTAGGGTTACTTGCGAACTCAAGTATTTCCTATCAAAAACTTGCTGCAGAATATCACAATCTTACATTTTAACTTTATCCAACATAAACAAATTAAAAAGTGACACTAAAACTCTTATGATATATAAAGAATAAGAAGAAGAGAAAACCATAAGAGCTAGCCTAGCTTAAGCCATCAAGTTAAATGAGTGCTTATTACAAATAATTATCTGTTCTTTAACTTTTGAGACAATTGAACTACAAAATATAGAACTGATAAAAAATATTGATGGGGAGTCAAAATAGGATGAAAGACATTCAAATAGCTCTAATGACTTTGATCAAATAAAGTTGGCCAAGCAACATTAATTTTATAACACTATTATGACAACAACAAAGAGTTGAAGGTCCAACAAATTCTTTTGAATCTATAGCTAAAAGTTCCATTTTTTGAGTGTTAATTCCATACATTTGTCCACCCCCTTAACTTTAAGACTTGATGCGTTCTCAAAAAATTGTCTTGATCGGATACAAATCTCAAGGCAAATTCAAGTTAGAAACCAACAAAATTAAAATTGGGATCATCCTAACTCCAATTTCAACAACATACATTTGTCCACCCCCTTAACTCAGTGTCTCAGTAATATGAACTCAACGACATCAAATTTGACTCAATCAAAGTCTAAATAGGTCAAAATCAATGATTAGTAGCGCTGTTGGAAGCTTCCAACCATAATATGGATTTACAAACGATTTCCATATATGACATGCTTATAATCAAATCGAACGGTTTGACGAGACGAATCCAAACAATTTCCAAATATGACATGCTTCCAATATCACTAATGCATTCAAATGTCCACCAAACAATCTTTGATCTTTGATCGAGGGATTCAACATCAACTATCCATCCAACAACTTCCCATTTACTCTTGATCTCTTACATATTTAAGATTCAGGACACTCCAAAAATCTACAAATAAACTCGTTTTTCTCTTGAAAAGGGGCACCAAACAATAGAGCTAAAGAGAGATTAGAGATCGCTCTTGCTTACTCTCTCCTCCTCAACCATCATCAAGGTTACACCGAACAACCGCAAGAAGTCATTGCTCAGCTGAACAACCACTTGAGACCCTCACCTCCGCTAAACTACCACTTGAGGCCCAGCCTTCTGCCAATTCACCACCTTAGGCCCGAACTTCCGTCGGACCTTCTGCAGGTTCAGCGCTTGAGTTTTGCTCTGTTCTAGACTCTAACTCGAATAGCTTACACCCCTAAATGGTTGGATTTAGGAAGAAGCAATAGTTACATGCACAAATATAATGCTCATATGAATTACCAAATAATGCATGATCATACAAAACCAGTTATGACCATCTGTGTCAAGAAAAAAGTTCAATAAATTTACGAGAAATGTTAGCAGAAAAAAAGGGTAACAGGAGGCTCATGGGTAATCAGAGCAACCAGTGTCGCAAGCCTGCGTAAATCTATATTCGCCATTCTTACGAGAAACGCAGCCACAAATAGACCGCGCATCAGATACCTCCTGGCGAGATACTGCAAACTAACGGTTGAAGAAATACAAAATCATTTTTTTAAACGCTGAAATTATAAACAAAAAACCATATGGGCGATCTCAGCCGAAAGATGGTGATTATTTGGTCTAATAATCAAAGAAGTTCATAAATTTCACGACATTTCATCACAGATCGCGATTCAAAAAAACAACTAAAACGCTAGCAATAATTATTTAAAAAAAAAAAAAAACAAGTACGAAGGAGGGATCAGATGGTAGTGCATGTTTGGTTTGATCATCATTTATATGCAGAAAAAAACTATGGATTTGAAATCATCATATCCTCCTTAGATTTCGATATAAGGTAAAAGATAAATGAAAAAAAAAAAAAAAAAAACTTCAGAGGTTAAGAATTGCGCGAGAAGGAATCAGATAGATAAGTCGATCACCACTGTCCGTTCAGGAGAACGAATCATAAGACTGGGGCGACATTACTTTGTCATCACGCTTGTAGATTGCAGGATGTATGAGTCCAAAAGCACAACAAAATTAGGTCATCAAGTGATGAATCAGAATAAAAAATCACAAAGAGAAATTCTTCGGTGGCTCGAAGGAGAAAACCTAAGATAGTAGTAGAAACAGAGAATTAGATAGGATACAAAAACATAAAACATGGAGTCGGCGGCTACGACGCTTAGAAGACGATATTGTAGATCAGGGCCGGCAGTGCCGATTTAGAAGAAGAAGAGGTATTTAAAGAGCAAGCTAGGGTTTCTGAAGAAGAAAGGGAAACGAGAAACGCGATATTTCGGGGGAATACCATATTCTATTTTGTTCGTTTAAAGGGTGGGCCTAAGGTTTAGGAAAGCCCACCTAAATCAGTGGGTTTTCTTTCCAACGGGAACACTTTTTTTATTTGGTCAATTGCGGGCTTAGCCCAATTTCATTAAAAGAAAATAGTTACATATCTGAAAGTAAAAAAGAAGAGAAGCCAAAACTGTGATGGAGCTACAAAAGCATAAAGAAGAAGACCACCGTAAGGTGCAAAAATACACATGTAAACCAGAAAAGAAAACCAAAACAACAGGCAGGAGAAGATAAATTTGGCTCAGCAAAAGAGGATTGCCTCCTAGAAACTGATCAAATCCCCAGGTTGCAAAAATTGTCATCTAAAAAAAAAGTTGCAAAAATTACCATCCAGGGGGAGAGGATAGCAATCCACCCATCATCGCCCCCTGCAACCTCAGCAACTACGCAACAAAATTAATCCAGCTTGCAATAGAAATGGCGGAATATACGAGCCCGAGGCAAGATCAAAGCCAAGCAGAAATCAGAAACACGAGAGAAAGATTACATGCGCTGACATAAGCTCTCCCCGTTTTTCCACTTAATCACCTTAACAACAATAGCCTTTTTAATGATAATATTCAAAGTTGCAATACTCTAGAAATTATTGGAGAATTTCCTTTCGTTCCTCTCCCTCCATATAGTATAAAACAGTGGCCCAAAGCATAATCAACTTAAAATACAGCATATCATAATTGGAAGAGCCATTATCCACAAGAAATTCCAAAATATGTAGAAGATTTGGGTGCATAAGAAAGGAGTTGAGGCAATGTATCAAATCCGTAATAATGCAGTGAGTGAAGTCACGCTCAAAAAAGAGATGTGTAACACTTTTATAATGATTCAAGCAAAAACAACATTCGGAGGCCACCATGATATTCCTTTTTTTATGATTATCCGCCGTCTTAAAACCCCCAACAAGGCACAGCCATCCAAAAATTGAGTACCGAATTGCGTAATGCTTATACCAAACAAATTTATACCATGCCACCTCATTCTCGTCTTTATAAAAATCTTTCACAAAGGAACTAAGACAGCTTTTAGTTCTAATGCCATCAGCCAAACCAAGCAAGAAGAATTAACATCTCTAATAATAGGTATAGAGCTTATAACATTAAAGATTTCATCAGAACAACCGTTAGGAATTACCTATCCAGAACCATCAATCATCTCATTGATAGTGGCATTATCAGAAAACTAATTTAAGATAGTATGGTGTTGTTCAAATTCATAGATGCTAGGCCAAAACACCAATGATCTCATTTAAGAAAAGCCTTAGAGTTAACAGTTACTCTAAACTTAAGATTAGCTTTAGCAAGGTTTGCAGTAGAGCAAACACTTTTCCACATAGATGAGGAGTGGGTAGTTGGGCTCTTCCATGGAGAACCGTATTTGATAAAGCACCAAGAAGAGAGCAGGGAATCCCCATTATATATTCTTAGAATAAGAGATCAGTCAAATGCATAATGAAGAGCTTTAAAAGATGGCAAGCCAAAACCACGAATGTGTTTAGGTTTGCAAGTATTATCCCACGACACAATATGTAATTTTTTTGAATAGGAGTCACCAGAGTAAAGAAATCTAACTGAAAGTTTGAAAATTTGTTTGCAACAGCATTTAGGTATAATAGCACCACAAATCCAGTAGGCTATAGTATTCCAAATAGTGAAACGTAAATATTGACACCTACCTGCAAAAGAAAGAGACTTTGTCTTCCAACCCGAAAACTTGTTAGAGATAATATAAAGAAGTGGAAAGAAGTCAGAGATAAGAATTCTCTTTATGGAAATAGGGATACCCAGGTAGGTGAATTTATGACAAAAATTGGGTATATTAAGAGTTTCACAAATATCTCTAGCATGCGGGTTATTGTGCTGGACAATGATGGGAGTTTTTTTCAGGATTGATAACAAGGTCAGAAGAGTCTCCAAAAATTTTGAGAATACTTTTGAGAACATTGCAATTAGAGACAGAGGCTCGACCAAAAATAAGAACGTTATTGACATACAGGAGATGAGAAAGACGAAAGCCACTAATATCCACAGGTTGGAAGGAAATACACTGAGTTTGGAAATCAAGCAAACAGGATAGGGCATCCATAGCAAAACAAAAAAGGTAAGGACTAAGTGGGCATCCTTGGCGTAATCCAACCGAGGAAGAGAATTAACCTTTAAGATTGCCATCAATACAAATAGAAAACTTAACATTCTCTGCAAGCCTTTACCCGATTAATAAAAGTGTGCGGAATCCCCTTTTGAGCCATCCTTTGTAAAAGAAACTCTCTCAAAAACGTATTAAAAGATTTTCTAATGTCCAATTTAAAACACATGTAGCTATCATTAGTACATCTCTTAAAGTAGCCCAACATATCATAAGCTAAGATGACATTAACCGTGAAAATACAGTTGTTAATGAAGCCTGCTTGCGCCGGATGTATGATTAGAGGCATAATATTCTTAAGCCTAACAGCAAGGATTTTGGCAATGATCTTGTAAAGGGTGTTACAAAGTGAAATGGGCTTGAAGTCAGAGATAGAGTTAACATGAGAAGTCTTTTGTATCAAAGCAATAGCAGTTGCTTTTAAACAAATTGGGATGTATCCTTTATTAAAAAAGGAGGAAACAACCTTGCGAAGACAGGGGCCCAGAATATGTCAACTTGTTTTGTAGAAGTGAAAGTTGAAACCATCGGGACCATGAGATGAAGAAGAGGCTCCTGAAAAAACAACGAGCTTAATTTACTCTTTATGGACAAGGCTAGCTAGCATAGATTTAAGATGGCTAGGTATTTGTTTTCCAACTAGAAAATGCCCAACATCAAGATTAGTCAGTCTGGAGGGGTTAAGAAGCTTTAGAAAGTGTTGAATGATACCCTCTTTAGCATTAGTAGTAGGATCCATAGCAGAAAAAAGTGTAGAGCTATTGTAGGACCTCCTCAATTTAATTTTAGAATAAAGAAATTTGAGGTTATCTTCACCATCCTTAAGTCACCTAATTTTGGCTCTTTTAAGAAACTCATGAAGCCCAATTAACAGTAAGATTAGCAATCTCTTTGTTCACAGCTTTAAGAGAGGTGTTAATGAGTTGGTTGGCTGGATCGGTATGAAGAGAGAGCAGCAAAGAGCTTTGCTTATCTTGGAGGAATTGAAGAGAGGTCTCCATGCCCTTAACCGAGGCCCAGTCCTTAGCTTTAATGCAACCTTTGAATTTCTTAAGTTTATCCATGAAATCAGCTAGAGGATTGCCAACAGTAGGCACCATAAAGGTATGAAAAAGTGAATTCCAGTAATCCTCTTTTTGGGTCTAGAAATTCTTGAATTGAAAACGTTTGGCATTAGAATGAGGGTAGCCATTTAAAAGAACAAGTGGAGAGTGGTCGGAATAGAGGGGTTCTCCAACTAAACAGTGTGAACGAGGGAAACTAGAAAGCCAAGCCTCATTAACAAGAATTCTGTCCAATTTGATATGTATTGGGTTTTCATTTTGCTGATTGAACCATGCATAAAAGTGGTCAGTCAAAGGGAGGTCGACTAGTTGATTCTCAAAGATGATAGAGTTGATGTCTGTCAAGCGACTAAAATGCAATGGGGTGCCATCCAATTTTTCATTCTGATATCTGCAACAGTTAAAATCTCCCATAATGATCCAAGGCATATCATGAGGGGGAGAATTATTTCTAATTTGGTCCCCAAAAAAGCACATTCCTTCGCAAAATTGGATCCATAGATGATAGTAAGGCAAAAGCACTTAGAATTGGCATAAGTGAGCTGACCCGTAATCATTTGAGAGGATGTAAAGGTAGGATAGAACTGAACTTTATTAGAGGCCCATTTTATCCAAATTCTTCCAGAAGGGGATAAACCAAAATTGTTGCAACTTTCTTCATAATCAAAAGTGGTATGAGCAGTTTTAAACCAAGGGTCCATCATAGAATTCGAATGAATCCTATTTTCCAGAAGACATAGCATGTCAAGCTTGTGAGATTTGATGAAATACTTATAGATGATGATTTTGCTAGGGTTATTAAACCCCCTAATGTTCCAAGATGCGATAGAAGGAATGGCCATTGGGATTTTGAAGAGGTGGCATGAGGCTTTTTAGATTGCTTTCCTTTAGTATTTTTAATATGCGGTGATGGATGAATAGGAGGCTGTATGGCTTGCGGTTTTATAATGGGTAAAATCTTCTATAGAGAGATCTGTTAAGGCTGCACTATTGTCAAGAAGTCGTTGCTGGGGAACACATATTTTGCTGGCCCTTGTACTTGCTTTTAGTATTGACTAACATTTCCATTATTTAATTAAGAAGCCGTTTGAGACAGTTTTCTTTCTTTAAACGGTTTTTTTTTTTAAACTAAAAAACTGCTTTAAGAAGTAACAAGAAAATCGTCTCAAACGAAGCCTTCGTTTGGGGCAGCTTTTTTATTGCTTTTTGAAATAATTTTTTAGTACAAAAAATAAAAAAGTTATATTATAAAGTTACTTGATTTCATTTAAAAGGAGCTTATTTTCTTTTAAAAAAAAAAATTCAGCCACTGTTTAAAAAATACATTTTCAAAAATATATTTTAAACTGCAAAAGTTTGAAAAACGCAATAAAAATTTCATTTTCCTAACAAATTATTGTGAAAGCTATTCTAAACCTAAGAATAATTATAAATAAGAGAGCAAAAGTTCAATTATAAATCAAAGTACATGTAGATTTTAATGCCTATTTAATTTTAAAAATATGATAAAAAAATATTCAAGTGATGCTGTTGATAGTCTCTTATATGAAAGAAGTCTATAAATTGGCGTGAATAAGGGCATCTCCAACCAAGAACTTTATTTTTCACGGCAAAATAACGCAAAACTCCAAAATGCCGTGCGGCTGCTCTAATCGAACACCATTTTAGATGTTTCTGGGAAGGTAACGATCGTTCTCCTTTCACGTATTTTTCCGGTTGAGAGCCGAAAATGACGTGGGTGAACAGAGTGATGCCAATATTGGCGTCGCACTGTTCACCTGCAAGTAGATGGCGGAAAATTTGGTGTTCGGTTGGAGCGACCGAACGACGTCATACGGTCGTTTGACGTTCGGTTGGAGATGACCTAAGTTGATGAGTTCCTGTGGATGGAAGTCGTCCACTTTATAATTTTTTTTTTTTTTTTGAACGGGTATCGGCCCGCTGTTACGTCAGTCTGTGACGCATTAGGCACTGTCCATTAATACCTCGACGAGTCTACCAGCAACCAACCCCACAGGTGCAGGACTCGCAGTTCTTTTCTCTCCACTTTACAAACTTGATTTGTACTTGGCTGCTGGAAATGAATTCATTTATTGGCTTTGCAAAATTCTCTGGGCCAAGATCAATTTGGCTTAGACTGAACTCGACCAAGTTGGTTTGATCAACTACAGCTCATCTTAATTTGTTGGTTAGAAACTTAGACTATCAACTAAGAAGTTTTGAATTCAAGTCCTTTATATGTAATATTTATATGAATTTGTCTTTGATCAAAATGTCTAAAAAAAATAATAATAATGGCTTGACCGAAGTTGAATTTGACTTAACTTCTAATAAAAAATTTAATTTTTATATAAAAAACTACCTCAAAAAATAATAAAAACTGCCTCAAGCGAAGTCAAAATTACTGCCCTACATTATGCAATTCACTTCAGAACTGTTCATAAATCTCAGAAGCTACTTAAAAGAAAAAAGAAATAAAATATCCCATATAGCAAAACTCCTGTATATATAGAAAAGCATATATCTCAATTCTAATTCATTCTGATTCGACATGAAATAATCCTACATGAACAGCAGACCGATTTCCAAATACTGGAGGAGCCCAATTCCCACATTTCTGCTCTTTCTTCTTGTTCGCGAGCTGGAGCTTGCAGGAAGCCTACAGATGCACAGTTCGAAAAACAAATTAAAATCTGCTCAGACATATCACATTAACTATAGATTATCAGTTTATAAGAGTTTAAGGGTCTGATTTGGACTGCTTTCTCGCTACTTTTTACGATCATAACAGTAACTTCACAACAGATTAATAAGAAGCTGCAGCCCTTCCAAACGGACCCTAAAACTATATTCATTCTTGTTAGGAACAAAAAATTTTCAATTGATATCACTTACTCTGAAGAAAGATACACACAAGAAGAATAACCTGCGAAAAAAAAGTTTTTTTAAGTCAGAAAAAAATAATCTCCAGTAATGAAAGAAAAAGAAGCAAGAAGCCAACAGTAGTTCAGTGACTTTACTTGGATTTTTTCTAGTAATAATGGCGGTGCCGCCGAAGTTACAGGCGATGTCGGAGTTGCCATTCTGCTGATAATAGCTGTTGAAGGCGAAGGAGGCATGGGAAAGAACAGTGTTGGGTTCATAGCACGGACCGCCGGGCTGCAGAGACGAGCAATCCGTCGAGCCAGGTCCACAGGCCCAGTTCAGAGCCGTCTGCAGTTGCACCGCCGGCACGCTTGTTAAAGCCACGCACCAAGTCGTCCCACCGATGAATGTCGTGTTTCCCTCCGGCGGCGACGGCTTCATTAACGGCGTTGCCGCCTCCTCCTTCGCCTCAGATACCACCCGCCCGCCAAGAACGCAGACTATTGCTTTGTATTCAGACATCGAAATTTCTGATTAGAAAGGAAGAAACAGGGCAGCCATGAACGGAGCTATGTAACGGATGAAAATGGAGAAAATAAAAATCAAAACTTGGTCGGATAGTTATCTAAAAATTAAACTGTGCAGAAGAAACATCGATTGCGCAAAAAGAATAATAACAATTCAAGTAAGAGCTTACCCAGATGGAATCTGAACATTATCAGACAAAGAAGAATGCACATCTTGCTCTCCATTATCGGACCAACAAGAAAACAGAGTGATCTTGTGAGGAAGAAACAGAAGTAAAACTTCGAGGATTGAGAAAGTTTACTGAATTACTGGAAGTTGCTGGATTATGAAGGTCGGAGATTTTCAGTTTTTAATAGCGCGCAGAGGATTCAAGGAAAGGTCTGTGTGACCAGTGTTGGGTCTTGTTAATGATAGCAAGGGGCGCAGTTGAGTCAGCTTTAATGGAGCTCCCAAGGCCGTGGATGTCTCTTGCGTCAATCAAATCGTTCATTCGAGCTCTGGGCTGTTAAAACCGGGTCACGGGTCAGGTTCGGATCCAACTCGAAATCAACTCGACATTATTCAACCCGATCCATTTTTGCAAACGGGTCGGTTTTCTGAACCAGAACCCGACCCGCTTTGGATTCGGGTCAACCCAAATCTGACCCGATTCAGGTATATTTTATTAATTTTTTTATTTAAATCTAAATCAAATTAAAGTAAGATTTACTTCAATTAATTTAAAATAAATCAATATTAATTTAATTTGAGCAATAATGTTTATAATTTTTTTAAATATCATTTATTTATTTCATAAAAATCCATTAAAACCATCTTAAATTAATTAAAAACGGGTCAAACCGGGTTAATTTTGGGTTTCCGAGTAAACTCGAACCCGACCCGATTTTACAAACAGGTCGAAATCCCTAACCCGACCCGGTTCAGGTTCGGGTCTGATTTTCGAGTCGGGTCAAATATTGACACCCCTACTCTATAGCAAGGCTAACGAAATAAACACAGCTCACATTGATCACATTGATCTATCAATTGAGAGCTCATGCTTACAATTAAGAGTTTTTGAGTTCGAGTCTTCGTGTATACGTTGTGTGTATGAATTTGTCTTGAATGATCTAAATGTCAAAAAAAAAAAAATTCTATTAGCGTTCAAATCGGGGAAAAATTATTCTGTTAGAGTTTAGATCTCAATAAAAATGAGACACTTTCGATATCGAGCTTATGATACTCAATACTTTATACCGCTCAGTAGCAGTACCTGAGTGTAAAACGGACGGTTGTCACACAAAATAATCTCTCATGCAAAGATATTTATATATGTACTTGTATTTTGATTAAAAAATTTAATATACTTAATTTAATTAATTATTTATTATTTTAATATCTTAATTATATTTAAATATATGCATATTTTGGCTATTTAACTATAAAAATAATATTAATTATATTTTAATATAATTTATAAATAAAAATTATGCAAAATCTCTGTGATAGAATTTATGTGGAGATGAATCTCATTCTTGTTGCGGGCTAGAAATTACGCGGCGATAGAGATTTGATCCTACGTCTTAGCGTTGTACGTATAACTAGCACACACAGAGAACACAAATAATTTTTTACGTTGAAAACCCTTGAAAGGGAAAAAACCACGAGGCCTAGCCCAGTTGAAAATGGTTCTACTAGATTTTGAGTTGGTTACAAAGGACTGAATCACCTCCAGGGGTGAACAGATTACAATCAATTACTTAAGAAAGACTTCGAGTCTTTGGCAGGACGTAGGGACTGGATGTCGGGCTCTGAACAAGACGTCGGGTCTTTGGCAGGAAGTAGGGACTGAGTGTCGGGCCTTGAACAAGATGTCGGGTCTTTGGCATGAAGTAGGGACTGAGTGTCGGGCCTTGAACAAGATGTCGGGTCTTTGGCATGAAGTAGGGACTGAGTGTCGGGCCTTGAACAAGACGTCGGGTCTTTGGCAGGAAGTAGGGACTGAGTGTCGGGCCTTAAGGTGGTGGTCCGGCGAGGTTCCTGCGGTGGTCCGGCGGTGGTCCGACGAGGTTCCTGCGGCGGTCCGGCGAGATTCTGCGGTGGTCCGGCGGCTATCGAGGAGGAACTCCTTTCTTCTCTTCTCTTCTTCTCTCTCTTGCTTCTCTCTCTTGCTTGGATCCTCTCTTGTGAAGAATGAGGGCTCTATTTATAGATTTTCTGGAGTGGCATGGCCCGTAAATAGGCGTGAGATCAGGGGCGAATAGGGAGTGGTCAAATGGACGGTCGATATTGAATCCTATGGCCGTGCACCGTTTGTTGGCCATTTGGAGGCCTTAATGAAGTAGGAATTTAGTGATCTTGGGCTCGTTGGATTCGTCTCGTCGAGCCGTTCGATTCAAGTATAAGCTCGTCAAAATCGGAGACCGTTTGGTAACTCAAATTGCGGGTTGAACCTTCCAACAGCGCTTTGAACCCTTGATTCGGACTCATTTGGGCTCGGATTGAGTCGATCTTGGTGTCGTTGGGTTCGTATTTCCGAGACGCTCAGTTTGACTGTAAGCTATTTGAAATCGGAGTTCGGATGCCCCCGGATTTAATTTTTGAAGTCTCCAACTAGCTTTTGCCTCGAGATTCGTGCCTGATCAAGCTAATTTTGTGATGACGTATCAATTCTCATTACCCTCCCTTAGATTTCCTCTTAGTTTAATAATACATTTGATATATAAGAGTTGTTTTCATCTATGTGATTTTAAGGGCAACAAAGCATGTTTTAATTCTATTAGAAAATTTTGATATAATATTTTTTAAATTTGATTTATTAAAAATTAGATTTAAAATTTTAGATATTTTATAAATAAATACATTAAAACTATACATTGTATCCCCCCTACAAAATTATGTATCATGAAATTTATGATCAAAATTTCATTTATTTATTTTATTAAAAATTTATAGAATTAAAATAATGGATATATATATTAGTATGATCATATTAATTATGAATTAATATTCATTAGTTGATTAAGGTTTCATTTGGGACAGCTTCGTACTGCTTTCTAAAACGACTTTCTAGTATAAAATTTTCTAATTCAAACTTTTTTGGTACTAGAATGCTGTTTTAGAAAGCAACAAAAAAGTTGCCCCAAATAAAGCCTAAGTTAATTAAAATTCATAATTTTATGTTCCTAACTCCGTAGAAGATCATAATCCTTTTAGCAACTATATTACTCAAGAGTATTCCAACTCAAAGAAAATTTCATTAAATTCCTAAAATTAAGCACAAATTTCAAAATAATCAAATCACTATTTATCTTAGGCTTCGTTTGGGACGGCTTTTTTATTGCTTTCTGAAACGGAGTTTTAATACAAAATTTAAAAATTTTGTACTAGAACTCTGTTTCAGAAAGCAATAAAAAAGCCGTCCCAAACGAAACCTTAATCTCAAAAGTTTTTATCCTCATCATTTCATTCAACAATCATATGATGATATTTTGCATTAGTTAGTAGGATTAAAATTTGAAGAACATTTTTATTCAACACAAGTCATGATAATGTGATAGTTTAATTAACATTAAAAACTTCCTTAATGACTTAAAAAAATATTCTATTTGGTTTGGATTTTGGAAAGATAAAGGCGTTGAGGCCTTTTAATTCTTTTTAGACGAGAGTTTAAAGTATTAAGAAAATTGAAAGCAAGGAATGTTTGGATTGCCGTGTGTGGCAAGTGAAGAACCAAAACCAAAGTTAAAATAGGAGAAAGGCAGCTAATGAAATTATTTGATTCTTTGTTTGGGGTTGATTTGCTTGTGACTCCATGTGCAATTTTACATAGTCATTTATCATTTCAATTATGTGAGAGTGCCATGACATTTGCCCTTTTTATTTAAAATTTGATATATTTTCTAGGTAATCGCTAGCACTTGTCGAGCTCTTGTGAATATTCGTGCTATGTGTGGGGTTGAACCAAGAATAGCATAACCTGTAATTTCATTTTTTTTTCTTAGAAGTAAACATATTTTAACCATGGTTAGTAAAACTAGACCGGACTGGCTGGTTGAACTGCGAACCGCCGACCAGTTCGATGACTTCGATCCACACAAGGAATCAGGATAGCATAAAACTGTTTAAAAACCAAGTGAACCGGTGAATTGGCATCGATTTTTCAAAATCGTGTGGCTCAAGAATAACGAAATCTGGGTGATCGATTTTTTATGATTAATCCGTCGAATCGTGAACCACTCCTGCTTTTCACAACCATGGTTTTAATTTTAACTATTTTGCTCGTCATTAATAATAGCAATTCCTCAATTTTTTAGAAATTTTATTTATTTTTTCTATTTTATCAATAAAATTATGCATTTCACAAATATATTTTGTCAACCCTCACATTGGCGAATCAACTTAAGTACAATCATCTATAGAACATTGGTTGATTCAAACTCTTACTCAAATATGCATTCAGAAGCCATATTAAATTTAAATAGTATATTATTAACTTACAACTCTTATATACTCTTATATGAGTACATTGATCACTATGAGGTTGTAAGGTTAAGTATTAGGAGTATAAAATAAAATAAATATATGAGTTTTTTTTTTAATTTCACGTGTTTGGTTAATCAAAAATGTTTTTAAAGTATTTGTTGAGGAATTTGGATATAATCATAGGCTTCATTTGTGACAACTTTCTTAATGCTTCGCTTGTTAGATCACAATTTTTTTTTTTTTTTTTTTTTTTTTTGCAATATTTTTTGGTCGCTTTGAAGAAATTTTTGTGACATGAAGTAATTTTTACATTAACTTAAAAAAAATTCCCTATAACTATTTTATAACCATATTTACAAAGACTTATAGTTGTCCCAAATGGACCCTGCGTGTTTTTTATGTATTTAAAATTCATCCTGATTAGATGAATTCAAAATATACAATATTATCACATGGGAGATAAATCCCTTAAGTAAAAGAAGTTAAACTCTTAAATATCGAAATGCCTTTTGGTGTAATAATTAAAATTCTATTAAAAAACTCAATAGTTAAACGTGTTCATCCCAAAGAAATTGAGGGATTGATGACCTCCTGGGAAGTTACAATAACATGATAAAACTGTAAGGGTCTTAGTCCAAAACGGATAATATATTGATAGTTAAGACTTAAGACCGAGTATGAGCATTACAAGATCTCTCCTCAATGACCACCATCAATCTTTGTTGATCTCAATTAGCCTCTCAGCCTAATCAACAAAAGAACAAGATAGTTGATGCAATTTAACATGAAATTCTTTCCATATACCCCCTCATTTGTTTTCTCTAATCAGTATAATTTTCTATCACCGAAATCTTCATGGTGAGATAATCATTTATCCCGAAATTAATTTATGAAGCTTTAAATGTACTCATTTGATTGGATTGAAAATTGAAAGTTATCAAAATTTATATTTTAGTTGATATAATTTTTTATACCAATCATTTTATTATATTATCAAGTACACTTACAAAAGCAATAATACAAAATTAAAAATTAAATTCAATTTTTGTGCATCTTTTTTTTTTCTAATTGGACCGGGCCTTCAGTGTTTGCTGTAGCAACATCTGAATTACTCTCCAACTTCACTCAGTCCGGCCCATGGCCTACAGGTTGACGACTAACTCTTCCTACATCTAAGCATTACAACTTTATACTAATTGTAATTAAATAATCAATATAACCCCAAAGAAGGGATGAAATGCAGATTCTCTTAGGAATAAATATTAGCTCAGAATATTCGCATTACATTTTAATAAAAATATATTTATAATTAATATATTTATTTTGACATAAAATATAATATAAATTTTAATTTAGATGTAAATGTAATGACTTTGATGATGGAATTTAATTAAGGATTTTTTATCAAAATATTTTTATTATTTAAATTCAAGTACTTTATCAAGATGCCTTTGAGCATAATGAATTGATTAATCGAAGTTCAACTAACAATGAATAACACATAAACATTTTGAATTTTATGTGCATTATACAAAAATTGACTTCTAAAGAAAAATTATCAGTGTTTTGTCAACTTAGGAATGCCGCTTTAAACTTGCTCTACTAATAGAAAATTAGTTGACTTATTTAAGCTTAATGTAATTATGGAGAAGGGAATCACTTTTTCAGTTGGATTTAGGCTTCGTTTGCGACAACTTTCTTTATACTTCTTAAAGCAGCTTTCTAGTACAAAAATTTTAATTTTTGTACTAGAAAGCTGCTTCATGAAGCAGTAAGAAAGCCGTCCCAAACGAAGCCTTAGGCCTCTGATGGTTTTTTTACTGCTTCTTAAAGCAACTTTTTAGCACAAAAATTATAATTTTCATATGACAAAACTATTTTAAGAAGCGGCAGTTTATTGCCATTATTATTATTATTATTTTGTTTGAGCCTTAGGCACATTATAGAAAGTAGTAAGAAAATTGTTCTAAAAAAACTTTAAATTTTATGTTACTAAAAACGATCAAAAGTTTGCACATTGAGCTTTTGTGATTTTCAATCCATCTATAAATTTTCCTAAATTCCTAAATCAAAATTATTGCGTCTTGGAATATTTTGACAGTAGAAAAATATAAAATTTAATGTCTTAGCGTTGTACGAAAATCCGGCACGCAATCAGATAAGAGAGAGGGTGTAGCATTTATAAGACACCAAAATAAGAGAGGGTGTTAGTAGGGGGGGGGGGGGGGGGGGGAAGTCCACTAATAGAAGAGACGAGAGGCCCTTAAGGGGTGGAGAGCAGGATCCATAAGGAAGAAGGTAGCCTCCGGCAGCGCCGGAGGAAAAGGAGGTAGAGATTTTTTTTATCCAAAAGTAGTTTTTTTCTGTTACATGTTCAGCATTTGAAAGAGACGAGGCAAGCCAATAATGGAAGGCAGAATTCATCCAATAGCAATGGTGCCACGACATGGTGGCCTTTTTTTATGACCAATAGCAAAGGGGTCAACGGTGTCGGTGACTTTTTTTGTGGCCAATAGCAATAGTGCCACGGCATCAATGGCCTTTTTATAAAAAAAAAAATTTGAAAAACTGTTTTAAAAACTAATAAGAAAATTATTGCAAATAAAATATAAATATTAGATGAATAATTTATGCTCAAATTTAAAAATGACATAAATTGATTGCTCCTTTATCTCTTGTTAAATCAAGAATATATATATATATATATATATATATATATATATATATATATATATATATATATTAGCATATATATATATATATATTAGCTTGCTTTGCAAATCATATTATATTAAATTTGGATAGAGATGAATAATATCATACTTAGAAATGCCCAATCACCTTTAGACAGTGGCTGAAAAAATCAAATTTGTAATTACTCATAAAAGCATAAAATGAATTTTGAAGGACAACTTTCTCATGAAAATTAAGCTTCGTTTGGGATAACTTTTTTCCTGCTTCCTGAAGCAATTTTTCATAACAAAACTTTCTTATAAAAAAAAATTTATCACAAAAAGTTGTTTTAAAAAACATGAAAAAAGCTGATATCTCCAATGAAGCCTTAACTATATGGATCATTCTAAGTTGCATCATAGACATCTTTTTCTCTTCACAAGGAACATGATTGTTTTCTCATGGGTTGTTTCTTCTTTGTTAGAGATTTGTGATATTCTTTTTGGTGGGAGATGATGAGGTAAAATTTTATATAAGAAATTATGTATTTTTTTCATTATTGTAACTTTTGAATTTTATAAGGAATTTTGTTGTTGTTAGATATTGGTCTAATTTTCAGTAGATTGTATCTTAGGTGCATTTTATCTTGTTTTAGCTTATAAATAAATGTGGCTTTGTAGTGTATAAGGATGACAAGAAATAAGAAGCATTGTTATGTTTTTATCTCTCCATTCTCCCCCTCTCCCCTTCTCCCTATCATTCAAGAAGAGCAAGTCCCTCCTCAATAATCCCAACAAACTAGGTTCTTGTTCAAGAAAGGGACGAAGGGGGAGGAGGTTCCGCTCAGGGCGGCGGGCTGTTCACGTAGAAGAAATGTGTTGGATAAATACTTGAGCACGATCAAGCAACTGGTGGCTCAATTGCATGCGACGATGGAGAACGACTAGGTGGTGCACCAGCTTCAGGAGTGGATGGTATGAGTGCAGGTCGGGGCGAGAGGTTTCGCCGAATAGAGCAACTTTGTGTTGTGATTGACACACATAGGAGAATGCACACTGGTGCATGCATGTAGGGGCTGGATTGAGCAGATTGCTCGAGCGTGGCAAATAGGTGGGCGAGAGCAGGCATGCTAGACTCGTGTGCAAGAAGTAGGGTACCTATTGGGTGCAGGGAAGATGCATGACATAGGACCCAGGCGGGGTTGCGAGGCCAAGTAGGGCGTTATGCACGGTTTTCAAGAGGAAGGTGGGCATTGGGCTTGTGGGTGTGCCACACAGGCTCAAAACAGGAATCAAGTGGAGCTTGATTAATTGTTTTGGAGTCGAGCAAAATATGTGACCAAATTCATCCATGAATAGGGAGAAGTGGAGGATTGGAAGGGAATGCATTTCTTAGGCTATTATTTGCAAACAACATGTATACATAGGTGAAGTTGGACTAGGGCTCGAGCAGTAGGAAACTTGAGATGGCGAAGCAGTTCTTGAGGAATTTGGTAACCTTCTAGTGGAGGCAATTGGCGGGGTTGTTTTTTGTGAATAAGTGGAGATTGTCAGATATTGGTCTAATTTTAGGTAGATTGTAACTTAGGTGCCTTTTATCTTGTTTTAGCTTATAAATAAAGGTGGTTTTGTGGTGTGTAAGGATGCCAAGAAATAAAGATTATCATTGTTCTATTTTTCTCCCTCCATTATACCCCTCCCCTTCTAGCTCCATCTCATCCAAGAAGAGCAAGTTCCTCCTCAAGAATCCCAACAATTGTGCCTTTTAGATGGTTTATTAATACAAGTGCCTTTGAGTAACATGTTAGGATACTCACTTTCAAAGTTTTATAATTAATGGCTGCCTTCACTACCTCTAGATGGTGCTTGTGATCTCATTAGCATTACCCTACACCTAGTTATTATAGGGACTTGTACTTATTTTTCTTAACCTTTTTGTAATTTTCTAATATTACTTTCTCTCTCTCTCTCTCTCTCTCTCTCTCTCTCTCTCTCTCTCTCTCTCTCTCTCTCTTAATTTAGGTCTAATCCAATATTTGAATTTATAATTACAATTCTTATGTCTTGTCATAATATCCCCCAATTGCTCATGCTTAGCTTGAGTCAAACAAATTAACTAAAAGAGGTTGATATCATGGGTCAATGAGATCGTACCGGAACAATTAATTGTCACATGTGAGCTCATCTTATTATTTGAAAAGCTCTATGTATGTCTCATGTAATTTATATAATATAATTAATATATATTTTTTATAAGAATATTTTATTATATCATATTATGTCATTAATATAATTTTTTTATATAGCATTATCCTTGCTCCCATCTATTAATAGGGGGCGGAGGACAAGCCTAAAAACGAAACTACTGATTAGCTAGTCATGAACTAATCAGTAGTTTATGATAACAGTACGGTGATGATTTCCACACACACAAAAATTTCTATTTTCAACGCTTTCTGACTGCAGAGGAGTTTTTTTTTTGTTTTGTTTGGGTAACACAAGTGATTTTAACCCTTATAAATTTATTTGCGGCCATTCTAAGCCCACTATAAGATCGTTGAATGTACAAACAGTGCTGAATTTTATGACTGTTGACTGTCATAAATGTGAGAATGTGAGTTTGTTTGTGACATTTTCTTGTTTTTTTATTTTTTTACTATTTATAATTTTATTTGATCGTAATTTTTTATTACTTTCTCATTATTTTTTATACTTTTGCAAAATAAAAGTTATATCTTTATAACAAAAATAGCTAAATTAGTTTTTCTATAATAATATTATATTGGGGAAGCAAATCACTCAGTGAATACAAATAAAAGAGAAAAAAAATTAACCAAAATTTAATGTAAAAAAATGAAGAAAAAAAAAATTACAGAGCCATACCACACCAAGAAATTTATCATAAAAATTTATGAGAAATAATATAGATATCTTTTCTCTCTCATTCTCTCATTCTCTAATTGTCTCTATGCACTCTTGCACCTTTCTCACACTTAAACATACAAGAGAAATATATAAAAACAATCAAGGGATGCAATCCTTAAAAAAAAATGAGTAAGAAAATTTCTAGCCACCTCTCAGTGTTGCGACACCATGTTTGGAGTCCTGCGACCCTCAACTCTGTCTACTGATAGTGCTGCAGCGTCGGGGTCTGAAACGTCGTAGTGCCCCCAGCAGCTAAACAACTCCAAGGGTTGGAGCGTCGCAACGCTCAGCTTTTTGTCTTTCTCCAATCAAACTATGCAATGCTCTGATAAAACAATGTCAAGGTGCAGAGGGGATGACCCCAACAAGCTCAACATATTGAATTGAGATCCAAATAAAATACTACTTGATTGATCAACATAGTCAAATTCCACGCATAACTAATACTTCACAAACAACTAAATAAAATAGTATAGTAGTCCTGAACAAACTCTTTATTAGGGATTTAAACAGCTGCTAGTGATTGAGAAAAATAATCATAATAAGTAATAAGTGATAAATTTCTTTTATGTACATTGACCAAAATGGCCCCCTATAGTATGAAACCAATGGCCATATGCACACGAGGACAAATCCATTGCCTCTTATTTCTTCTCAATCATATTGTGCTTTTCCGGCAATAATTAACGGGGAAAAGTCTTCTCCCAGATTTTCAATAATGTCTGCAGCGAGTATGAATACCACGTGATGATTGAGCTCGTGAAGACACGTTGAAGGCTATTCATTAATGGAGCTTTAGTCCCATTTTCATGTCAATTGGAAATTGTTGTAATGATTTATTTTGAGCTGTGAGTTGATCGACAAAGTATTTTCCCTAGATTATTTTATTAAATAGCTTTTAATATAAAAATTTTTCGTTCAAAACATTTTTAACTTGAAAAAAAAAGATTTAAAAATGAGTAAGAAATCTATCCCAAACAAAGACGAGGGTTTCATTTAGGGCAACTTTGCTTTTTAGACGAAGCTGAGGGTTTCATTTATGGAGATTTTAATAACAACAAAATCTTAAGATTATGGTCATGATTGGACTGTAAGATAATTACCCTAGTTTAATTAATGGGAGGTGATAGTCCCGACATTTTCCTTTTTTGGCCGCTCCATTTAGCGAGTGTTATGTGTGGAATCTGAATGTTGATCAACTGGGTTGTTATGTTGTCTTGGACCTCAAATTTGTCACGCTTGCTTGGGTGTTTCCTCCTGTTTCGTTTGGATATTGGCGTTGTGTGCTCGAGCATCTCTACGTTGTATTCGCAAGCGCCCCAGCGCTAATCGACAGAGAATAGAGGGACACTGCGCTCTGGATTCGGCGCAACGGCGCTGCAAGTTTGAATGCCGCAACACTCTAAACTGGCTCCGCATCGCCCCAAACTGATGGATTGAATGGTTTTCTTTCTCAATTTCTGAAGGGTTGCATCCCTTGGTAGTTATAACTGGCTTTGTCTGGTATTTCACGTTATGTTAGACATAGATGATAATACATGTGAGAAGAGAAGCAAAGAGAGTGAGAGAGAAGAGAGATCTATACTTATTTCTCTCGATTTTCACAGTGAATTTATTGGTGTGATGTGCTTGTTTCGTCATTGTGGTGTTTATTCCTCATCCCAACAACAAGAGCTAAGTAGTGGACGGTGGTGGCATGTTGTTTCTACTTATTACTCTAAGAAATAAACATTTTGACATAAAATAACAATATATTATCACAATTTTTTTAACAACACTAAATTTCTACTTAACGTTTTCTAAAAACACCCATTTCAAAATTTATTTTATAGCTGTCTATTGTTGTTGTTTTCAAATAACTTCAAATTTGATGTAGGAATAATGATAATGCTCCCGAAATTATTCTCTTCAATTAAACTATGAAATTTATATACATAAAATCAAGGTTTTGAAAACCGGACCGGACAACGAACCGGAAGAAAGAGAGGTTCATGGTTCGACCGGTTCGACCGGTCGAACCGGGGTCGAACCGGATGATGTAATAAATAATAATATTATTAAACAATTAATAAGATTGACAAAATAATGAAATATAAAAATCATATAATTTCCTATAAATTATTATTAATTTATATTACATAATATAAGTTATTTAAAAACTTTAAATTCTCAATATAAAATTATAAATATAATTAAATATTTTATTATAAAAATATTTTATTTTGTAAGATAAAAATTTTTAGAGGGTAAAAATTGAAATTTTACAAATTTTTTAACATAAGAGTAATTCATTTGATAAAAAATAATTGTTATTAACTAAAAAAATAAAATAAATATTTTACAAAAAGATTTAAAAAATAAATATTATTCAAATCATGAAAATTAATTTTTATATTATAATTTTTACTTGAGCCGCTTAACGAACAAAAATAAATTCACATAAACTTCATAATATATATATACTAAAATATATTTAAAATATAAAAATTTAACATAAATAAATATTATCTACTTAAAAAAATAAATATCATTCATATTATAAAAATTAATTAAAAAATTTGTTAAAAAAAACTATAATGCATTGCTGTAAAATATTTATTTTATTTTTTTAGTTAATAACAATTATTTTTTATCAAATGAATTACTCTTATGTTAAAAAATTTGTAAAATTTCAATTTTTACCCTCTAAAAATTTTTATCTTACAAAATAAAATATTTTTATAATAAAATATTTAATTATATTTATAATTTTATATTGAGAATTTAAAGTTTTTAAATAACTTATATTATGTAATATAAATTAATAATAATTTATAGGAAATTATATGATTTTTATATTTCATTATTTTGTCAATCTTATTAATTGTTTAATAATATTATTATTTATTACATCATCCGGTTCGACCCCGGTTCGACCGGTCGAACCGGTCGAACCATGAACCTCTCTTTCTTCCGGTTCGTTGTCCGGTCCGATTTTCAAAACCTTGCTATAATGTATAGTGTATATAAGTATATAACTATACATGAAACTAAAAATGAGTTTTGACTTTGAGGTTTAGTCCCACATCCCTTGGAAGTGACACTTTGTATTGTTTATATACCTCTTTGCTTTCACACAAAACATCAGCTAATTTGGGTAATGAAGGCATACGGTTAAAATAAACTGTTGAAACGTGCCTTAAACACATATTTAAAGTTTTATATTAACATTTATATATATTTAACACTAAATAATTTATTAATATTAAAAAATTTGAATCGGCCGGTTTTAAAAAACCCGGACCGGTTTGCCGGTTCACTGGTTGAACCGGCGGTTTTTGCCAAAACCGGCCGGTTCGAAGCAGAGCCGGTTTTCAGGTTGAACCGAACCGGCCGTCAGACCGGTTCACGGTTAAACCGGTCGAACCGGCCGGTCCGGTCCGGTTTTTAAAGCAATGCATAAAATACATAAAATAATTAGTCCTCAAATCATAGAGAATTCACGTATATAATTCCAGTTTTTTTTTTCTATGTTTTGACCTCATCTAACCTTATGCGCTGCCTCCAGGTCTCTTGGTTCTCCCTTGTCCTATCTAAGTGAATGTTATAACCATCGCTAGTCACTCACCAACCCCTAAACATCCATCTTCTTCTTTATTTAGAATAAGATTGCATTTATAGATCTTAGTTGCCCACAAATTCCAATAGATTTCCAAAAGTCCAATATCTCCACCTTTTGCTAGAATAATGCCCCAACTACTCTTCATTTTAGCCAACTTCAATACCTTCAGATCTCTTTGTCCATGACTACAACGTACTTTATCCGCTACTTAAGTCTCATTATATTGTATTTATGCATTTTGATATTGAAGAAGAGTAATCTATTATATGAAACGAGCATATACATAAAAAGGTTGTAGTAGCTCAAACGGAAGATAATATTAGAGAGAGTGGCCTTAAATGGTTTGGTCACATAAAATGGCGGCCTTCCGATGACTCGGATAGGAGAGTAGATGCATTATATTTGACTTATGTTAAGAAAGATAGAGATAGACCTAAAAAGACTTGGTTAGAAAATATCATTTTCATTAGATTTAAATGAGAATTTGACTCTTAACATTACACAATAGAGAAAAAAAATTCATGTAGCTGACCCCACTTAGTAGGATAAAGATTTGATGTTGTTATTGTTGTATGAAATTAGAGGATAAATAATAAATCACTTAAATTAAGGAAAAGAGAAATAAATTTTTAATAATTTTAACAACTTCAGGCTTCCTCTTAAACTCTAATATTATATTGTAAGTATATTTTATAATAATATTTTTTAAAAGAGTTGGCTCACAAGCTGACGAGTTTAGTCGAGGATTGCTCAAGCTTGACTTATTAGTTCTTTAAATTTTGCTCACGATGTATTTATTTAGTCGAGCCAAAGTTGCAGCACTAGCGGGCTTGATTCAATTACACCCCTAATTGTTGCATGCCAACATCAAATCATCATTAATTGATTAGGTCCCATATTCATTAAGCATAAATAGAAAATGATGTCGACTGTGAACAAAAATCACGAGTCACAATGGATAAAATAGAGCAAGCTACTCATTGCAATCAACCAACAATGATCATCACATCCAAATTTCATTTGGGGCGGTTTTTTACTACTTCCTAAAGCAAAATTTCTCGAATAAAAAACTGTATTTTAAAAAGTATTAAGAAAGTCATCCCAAATAAAAACCTCAATCATCATCATAATTTACAACAAGATAATATTCTGATAAAGAAAGCACTGTAGAATTACTTGGAGGCGCATAGAGGCCAATGTCAGTGAAAAACATGTGAGTAAGCTTGTCCTTTATAGTAGATATATTAGATCCTATCATTCTAAAGGGCCATGACCCTGCCAAAAAATAATTCAAGTGTGGGGCAAAATGGCTGCTTATGCTTATTAGTCTGGTTCTATTTAATTCGAGGTTGGTCCCATATGCATGTGGCCGAGATATTTCTTCTTTGCCAGTCGATCATATCTCTTGAAGCTGAACTGGTCAAACGATCCTATCACATGCAAGTTTGTATCATAACATTCCTATCACGTTGATTTCTGATACAAAGCTGTGTTAGTTGGAGCGTCTCTTTCTTATGTTTTCATCAGGTAATTAGGCTGCTGGAATTGAGGTGTTGTAGGCAAATAAAAGCTTAGTTATCAGTAATTAGTGTTGAAATTTGGTTGAGCTGATGTAGGGTTGTCTATTTTTTATCACGGGACGAGTTTGGGTCGAATTCAGAATTAACTCGACACTATTCCGATCAACCTGAATGGTTTTTTTGGGACCCGAACCCCACCCGATGCAGATTTACACGATTTGGCTGAAGAAGCGTGCGAAGATAGCGATTTGGAGACCTCCGATCGTTGTCCGACCAAAGAACTGACAAGCGGATGGCATGCGTAGATGCGAGACTGCGAGATGTCGAGACTGACGTGACGGACCAATAGATTAGAGTATGGCTGGCGAACGTGACGACTAGAGGTCCGGCGGACGTGACTGCTTGGCGTGGTGACTCCGCGGGCGTGCGAGGGCAGCAGTCATGGGACTCAGCGACCGGCGGACGTAACTGACTCGGCAATTCGGACTTGATGGACGACACAACGGATGGACGCGAACGTGACTGACACAAACCTGAGTCAGATCAAGATGATTTCAGGTTTTCCAGGTCATTCCGAACCTGAGCCGATTTTACAAATCAGTTGAAATTTCTAACCCGGGTTGGTTCGTGTTGACCTCAACCCGAACCCGAAATTTTTGTGTCGGGTTTTCAGGTCGTGTCCAATATTGACACCCCTAAGCTGATGTTTTTTTTTTTTTTTTTTTTTTTTTTTTTTTTTTTTTTGATATTTAGGTCAATTAAGACAAACTCACATGCACCTCACATATGTAAGAGTTGAATTCAAGACCTCTTGGTTGATAACCAAAGCTTCCATCTAAGAGACTAATATTAGTTGATGTAGTTTCTGAATATGTTACTTTCAATGGCATTTGAGGATATGAATCAATGACGTTCACTTTTTTTTTGTTCCTGCATTGCTTACTGTTAAGTAAGAGTTGTTAGACTATTTGTGAAAAAGTATAAATGTTGTCAACTAGATTCTAAAATCATAAATATGTCACAGAGTTGCAAAGTGTCCACTTCATAGCTCATGATCTTTCATCTCATGGAGAATTATTATTATAAGTCTTTTAGAATAATCTCATGAGCTATCAAAGGTTTGCTCACTACTTAATGGGAGGGTGAAGATGTGCCCAAACTCAATGGGATTTGTGACAAATGAATCCATATACTATAACAATTTCTTCTATATATTCGAAGGCTAGATTAATTTCAATAAAATTAAGATGCACACTTCCCCAACAATAGAGCAGACAAAAGAACACAAAAGATGATGTCGCTGTTAGAGGTCCCCTAATCTTCAAGACTAATCATTTTTCACGAGGTCAAATTACCCATCTTACCATTGTCGAAGCAGAAGAGGAAGAAGAATAAAAAGATTTACGGGCACGAAAAGAGGCGCTTTTCTCAATTCAAAAGGATCAATTGAGTACAAAAAAATCATATAAGCAGAGAAAGAAATTAAGAGAAAACATAAGAGAATTATCTTATCTTCTTACTCTATTAATGAGAAGCATGATTCAGATGCCAATAATCAAAGTGAAGAGTTCCAAAAATTCCTACACGGCGGGAATAATATTATCTCACTCAAAAACAAAATTTTTACTGGCTACGGGTTCGAACGATTAAATCGCTGTATAATCGGCGTCGGAAAATTAAAATCGCCGAATAATTTGCTGTCGACGGGTTTGTTGCTCTGAATCGGCGATAATTACATTTCAGAGCAGGACAGACTATAATTGCCGGCGTTGTGCTTTGACTGAAAAGTGCAGTTCTTATTATAGAACAATTTTTTTTATTATCATTGCCAGTTAAAAAGTAAACTCACCCATATTATATGAAGATATTTGAATTCAAAATCACTTAATAAATAATCAAAATTTTCAATCAACCGAACTAATATTTATATTATATTATATTTAAATTAATTTAATATAAAAAAATATTTTATATTAAATTAAATTATTTAAATGTATTATAAATTTAATCGTCTGGTTCTTAAAAATTGGGACCGATTCAAAAGTTGCTTGGTTGAACCAACAGTTCAAACCAGTTTTCATCGATTTGATGTTATATTGTTTTTTCAGAAGAATCGAATTGATCGTAGGATTAGTTCATGGTTGAACTGATCAAATCGGCTCGTCCAGTCTAGTTTTTCAAAACAATACTATAAAATTTAAAAATGATGGCAAGGGGGGGGGGGGGGGGGGGGGGTGGTGCTGGAGGCGACCGGTAGGGTGTTGGCAGACGGTTGTGGTTGGCGACGATGATGGTGCTCAGTGGAAGGTGGTGGTGGACTATTGGGGTGGGGGTAGTAATGGTTGCCGGCGATAGGTGGCGACGATAGTAGAAGGATGGCGACAGTGGTAAGCTGCAGCTAAGTGGGCTTTTCTTGTAGTGCAAATGGTTATCGTTGAAAATTGGATGAGTTTGATTACTTCAAAAATAAACTAAAACAATGTATAGTATACATTATATTTACTTTACTTTTCTCCATTTTGTATTTCAATCAAATACTAAAATTTTCAAAACTCATGTATTCATAATATTTTACTCTACTTTTTATTTCAACCAAAACGGCTCTAAACTTTTTAACTTGTGGATATAACCTTCTTATTTTTTAATAAATATCATAAACTTATACGTAATAAGTTATAAAAAAAGTTTTTGAAGTTATAATTTTTTTTAAAACTAAAACAAGTTAATAGGTCTAGTTCGGATTTTCAGTCTGATTTTTGACATGTTTATTAATCGGGATGGATGTGGTTGTTAGATTAAAGTTTGATCTGAAATTGATTCATCAACTCGTTTTGGCACCCATTATTTAGAGCTTTATAGAATATTATATTTTTTTATGTTATTTATTATAATCTTAATATCATTTCATTTATTTAAAAATTTCGCATGTCTACAAATAGTTATAAATTAAGTGCATCATTTTCGGAATATATAAAAATGATAAAAAAGTTGCTGATTGAGAATTTTATTCTCATTAAGGAATATATAAATTGGAAATTTTATGCTTATAAATTTTTTATTATAAATCATATAAAAAATTTAATAAAAAATTATAAAAATGAAAATATTGATATTTACTAGTAATAGTATTTTTCCAATCAATTTTATGTGTGAAAGTGTTCAGTGAGTAGAATTCTTAAATAGAATAAAATATATTTATTATAAATTATAAATTTTAAATCAGTATATTATGATTTAAATATTATAAATTAAGTTTATTGTATTTAAATTTAAATTAAGATAATTTAATATAAACTTATTTATTAATTATATTGAACTTATTTTTTTTATTTTCAAATAAAATATAATAATTATAAAATCCAGACAATTAAAATTGGGTCAACATTTTCTGACCCAAATTTTCTCCGCAGTCAGCGGTCAGTTAAAGTATGTATTGTCCAGCCGAGGATTTCGAATGGATCGGCGATGTATATCTGCTCTTCGTTGGTTTCACCTACAAAATGCTCGCACAGGCTTTTGCAGCTACCAACACCTCTCTCTCCCTACCTCCTCTCTCTCTCTCTCTCTCTCTCTCTCTCTCTCTCTCTCTCTATTTCTCTCTCTTTGGCTTTCTCTCTCTCCCATCTTGTTGCTCTAACGTACCTATGGACTATGAAAGGATTCACAAAGTTCAGGTATGAGTTTCTGTTTCCATTAATTGAAGCCTGATTGAAAGTATTCTCTCTTCTTTAGCTCTCCAAAAATGCAGGCTTTCTGTCTTGGCAAGCCGTTAATTAATGCGAAAATTTTGAACTAATTCTCACTGTTTTTGATTTGGAAAGTGTTTCTTATTTGTGCCGCACATAGTTTCTCTGTCTCCCTTTTCAAAATCTGCAAGGGTTTTATCGTTCTCCTGTGCTTCTGGGGTTTTCACGTCTCGAGTAGCTTTTGCCGGTGAAATAATCTACTTTTGTTGAAGAAATAGGCTTTGATCTTGAAGAACGACATAAGATTTGTCTGCCTGCTCTATTTCAGTATTATCTTCATATTGTTTGCAGAATATTTGGGGATTTAACATTGAATAGCAATGTTATCTAATCATTAGCACGTACAAATTGTTTCTGAGCTTTTTTGGAGAAAGCAATTCTTTCTGCTGACAGGTTAATGGAAGTTATTGATTGTATAATTACAGCTTCAAAAACTATAGATTCAAAGTTCTGTTATTGGTGTGCCCATTCATCTCATCCATAAAATTTTGTTTGCCATTTTTCTCGTAATTGATGTACCTTGTTTTTGTTCTCAAGTAACAGAAATTCTAGGCATTGTCTTACAAATTTGATTGTTCTTCGACTAATGCAGATGGGCCTTATTTCTCCCAGCAAGTTACGCATGAAAATACTTGGAGCTCAATATATGAAAAGGAAGGAAGAAGGGTGTTCCTCAAGAGTTTCCCCTTCCAAGCTTGAGGACATAGAGTATGCTAAGAAAAATTTACTGGCTGGCGATCTTGATGATGAAGGTTGGTAAAATCTGTATCAATCGTCTAGATTTGGGCTACTTCTTAATGATCATATGCCTTTTCCTGTTTTGTGATGATTTACTTCCAACGATGAGTTTATATTGTGATTTTATAGTTGTTGGTTTTAAGGACTCGCCGGTTTCATCGATTAATGCTAAGTCTCAAAAATCAGAGTTTTGTAACAAAGAACTCTCACGCTATGGTGAAGGCTTTCAAACTCAGTCTTCTACTGCAAATTCCCTTTCTAAAGGAAATTCTGAGACAAAATATTCAAGAAACCAGAATAATAGTTCTAATTCTTCTTATCAATCCAAACTTGGAAACAACTACTGCACGGTGCACCCTATGAAGCATCAAGAAGTGGATGATGATGGTTATGACAGTGGGCATGAGAGTGCTAGCAATTCTAACTTCGAGTTCCATCGTAGAGGAAAAGTTTCCCAACTTCCAATTATGGGTCATTTCTCTAGGCATATTCCATCAAAATGGAATGATGCAGAAAAATGGCTTGTTAATAAGCAAGTGGTTCATGAAAATGGATTAAAGAACAATTCAGTGCAGTATCAGTGCAATAGGTTGGTGAATTCCAGCTTGGCAAGGATTGCTCCAGAATCCATTAATATAGATCAGAAACCTTTTGTGATTCAGCCTTCAGCCAGCAATTCTAATTCTCAAAATATGGTGGACAAGTTCTCATTTGTTTCTCAGGGCTTGCATGCTAATTCAGCTTCATTGAATGATGAAAGTTGCGTGACAGATCCTTCTGAGGGTATAAATTATAAAAATTCATCAGTCTCTGAGGGTTTTCCTTCTGGAACTACAGGTATTATTGCTATTTTTATGCATTCTTTACTAAAGAAAGCCACTACATAATTCAAAGTTCAATAAAAGTTGCTTTCTGTTTCGTTTTATGAGTTGTTCAGAAGATTTAGGTTGACTTTCTATCATTTAGTATTTCAAGATTTTAATAGCTTTGGCAAAGACCTTGATGTTGTTCTATTTCAAATTTGTGAATCATTGTGGCGCAATACCATGCCAGGAAAACATGTTATTGTGAACATTTCAAATTAGTTCTCTTAGGCTTCGTTTGGGATAGCTTTCATATTGCTTCTTAAAACAGCTTTCTAAGTACAAAAGTTAAATTGTTTGTACTTAAAAGCTGCTTTAAGAAACAGTAAAAAAGTCGTCCCAAACGAAGCCTTAATTGAAATATATGGCTTACAGTCATGTTCTGCAGACATTTCTGCCGAACAGCTGGTTTCAATGAGAGATGTAGGCACAGAGATGACCCCGATTCCTAGCCAAGAGCCATCAAGAACAGCAACCCCTATTGAAAATTTAACACCGAGCCGCAGCCCATTATCTTCAAACCCCTCATCTCCGCGAATTGGATCAGTAGCAGTGGATAGAATGCCGTCCACTGATGAGAATGAGAAGGATTACCAGAAAGATGGTAAAAAGGTAGAATTTTCTGAAAGAGAATTGCAGCTGAAAACTAGACAGGAAATTGCAGCTCTAGGCTTACAGCTTGGTAAATTGAACATAGCCTCTTGGGCTAGCAAGGAGACAGAGCAAAATTCTCAATTTAATAAAAAAACTGACGAGGAAGAACAAGTGAAACAGGAATATGAAGCTTGTGCTGCAGCTTGGGAAGAAGCTGAGAAATCCAAGCACTTGTCCAGGTAGTTGTTACTTGAGCCTATACAATAATTTCTTTTCGCCAAGTTTTCCTGTTCAGAGGATCTTGCTGTTAAATTTTCAACGGCACATTTGTATTCTTTGATAAACAAAAAGATGATTATGCTTATTAGGCAGTAAGTTGAGTAATTATGGCTATTGTTTTGCATTTTTCTTTTTTCTCTCCAACTTTTCTTTTCCACCCTGTTTTATTATTATTATTATTTTCTCAGAAACTTTTACATTTTCAATGATATCTGCTAACTGTTGTTGTCCTTTTGCATCCCTTTGGATTAGACAGTTCATCATTTTCAAATTGTATGGCAAATTCATCGCTTTGTCATCTAGGCGCATAATTTTTTTAAATTCAAATGCAAACTATATTGGTGATTTGCCAATACGTTGCACCTTTAAATTTACTGGTGAAAATTTAAATATACATGCATGAGAAGGGGATGGTGGGTGTTGGAGGGGAGAGATTATTAGGAGAGCTTGGTGTGTCAACAAGTGCACTGGGTCCGTATCTGTGGTCATAGAAATTTTTAAATGTTCTGTACTCGTCAGTACACACCCAGCACAACATGGAATAGATGCATTGAGAGCACCTAATAATCGCTCAGTGTAAAGGAGCTAGTTGTCACGGAGAGATCTTCCTTAAGTCTTCCGTGCGGCCTTAGCAATTCAAGCTTGATGCTAAGCAGCCTAACTTGTAACAACGCTAGGGAAAAAGCACTTAAGGTTGGGCCTTGTAAAGAGCTTTCTTAGTGAAGAGTGTTCTCTTCCTTTTAAACCTTCATTCTCCAACTTCAAGTACTCTTTTCCTAGTGTTGCTAGCTTGAAGTGCTAAGGCCACACGGAAGACTTAAGGAAGATCTCTGAATGACCGGGTGCTACCTTAAGGAGTGAAGCCTGGGAATAGGGATGCTTTAATTGAGTACAGCTTTAGATTCTATTATGTTCTAAGGCCTCTAAACTTGGAACGCAGCTCCAATTGTGCTTATTGCAATCTAATATCAGCTTGACTAGCATTTTTATTTATAGAGAATCTTGCTCCTTCATCAGTGCTATTTGCTTACATTACAGTTTTATGTCATTAAAGTTCAGTGGTTTCTGTCTGGTTTCCTATTAGCAATATAATGTCTATTAAATTCTTCTATAATTACTTATCCTTTACAAATATCTGAACTGGCCTTTGAAATTAAGCTTACGGCTTGAGTTTTTTATTTATTTACTTTTCTATCATTATATGATTTTAACTTATTGTCATTCATTTTATAATCTTGATAATTTTTTTATTCAGATATAAACGAGAAGAAATCAAGATTATAGTATGGGAAAGCCACCAAAGAGCAAAATATGAGGCTAGAATGAGAAAAGTAGAGGTAACACCCCCATTTTTATCATTTATGGTGTTTAATTCATATAGATGACATTAAATGCGTTTCAGCATTCGAAATTTTCTTTGTTTGATTGAAGGGAATTTGAAGAAAGAACCATATTAGGTTCAAATTTAGCTTTTTTGTCCTCTCCCCTTTAAATTTTGTAAGCCAAAAGCTCTGCTAAATCCATGCACTTTCTAAGTGATTGTAAGCCTGATAATTGGGCCAATTGCCTATTCTTTTCAGTAGCTCAAATCATATAACCAATAAAGTGATCCTAGCGGCAGACCATGCATTTACTTTGTTTCTTTCACTAACCACCATCTTCTTGATAAACTATCAGATCCGAGCAGTAAATATGAGATCCCGCGCAGAGGCAGCCATGGCAGAGAAGCTCCGTAGAGCAGAGCGGAAGGCGGCGGAGAAACGAGCCAATGCCGAAGCCATAATGAACTTGCAGACTGCAAGGATATCTGATCAAGCAGACTCGATACGTCGATCCGGCCGAGTTCCTTCTCATTTGAGATGCTGCAGTTGGTTTCTTTAAAGCTCAATAGAGAATTTCGGATTCAGATTTAAGAGAGTGGTGTGGAATTTTCACCCTTCTTACAGAAGACCAAGCTAGAATGCTCATTGCTCAATTCTTCTTCTTATGTTGCTAGATTCATCCACTTCATTAGTGCATCCATGAGCTTCACCTTTTGATCCTAATGTATCTATCTTACTTACTGTTAGTTTTGTTTGGGACGGTTTTTTTACTGCTTCTTAAAACGGCCTTTTAGTACAAATTTTTGTACTAAAAAGTTGCTTTAAGAAGCAGCAAAAAAGCTGTCTCAAACGAAATCTTAATTTGGTGTTTCAGTGCAAGCTGGGTGAGTTGCTTATAGGGATATCAAAAGAAAATGATTGTGATCTTAGAACTATAGTATATGTGAAGTAAAGTGTTAATGAAACTCTGCAGAGCCATTTCTATCCTCTGCTCTTCCATAAAAATAAATTGTTTTCATTATTCCTTAAAATTATTGACATGAGATTGTCTTAAGTGAATAATGATTGTCATGCTTGAATAAAATATTAGAATATCAAAATTTCAAGAAGTGATTACACTCAATCCACCACAAATATGTCCATGCTGAGAGATCAGCTTTTCCCTTTGCCAATAAATGAGGATGTATGCGGCTACATTGGACTGGAACCTAGAGCTTTTTAAGGCTTCGTTTGGGTTTTTTTTTTTAAATAGCTTTTAAGTACAACATACTACACAGCTCATCTTGGCTTGTTGGTTGAGAGCTTAGGTTTCCAACTAAGAATTCTTGAGTTTGAGTCCCTGTGTTTTGCGTTGTGTGTGTGTTTGCCTTAAATGACCTAAATGTCCCAAAAAAAGTACAATGTACTAGAAGCTGCTTTAAAAAGCAGTAATAAAACCGTCTCAATTAAAGTCTATGGTTAGTATAGAGAAAATATTTTTTTATAACAGAATAAATATTTAATAATTTTTTTTGAATGAAATGAAAAATAAAAAATAAATAAAATTATATTATGATTTGAAAAGTAAAATAAGAAAATTACCTGGAATGAAGCCTAAATAGTCTGAAGTCAATTTACAACCACAATAGGTGAATTTTCAGCTAGCGGTGGAAACAAAACACATTATTCTAAAAAAATGGTCAAATATTTATTAGTATTTTTTATTTTATTTTGGATATTCATGTCAATTAAGAAAGATTTATACACACACATTATATATATAAACTTTACACAACTCTCCTTGGTCTATTGGTTGAGAGCTTAGGCTTCTAACTAAGAGGTCAGGGTTCGAGTCTATGTGTATGCATTGTGTGTGTGAGTTTGTCTTAAATGGCCTAAATGCAAAAAAAAAACATATATAAACTTTGAATTCAAAAACTCTTAATTGATAGTTAAAGCTTCCAACGAATAGATTAAGATTTTGTTTGGGACGACTTTTTATTTATTTATTTAACAAAACAAAACAAAACAATATATTAGAACAAAAAGAGCGATTACAAGATCCAGAAATCAAATGCAAAAACATGATGAAAAAACAAGCCCGTGGGGTTAGTAGAAGGCCGAGACTACAACTTCCCAAAAGACAAGCTCGGACTGTCCAATTTAGTGGAAACAAACGCGAAGCAGCCGTCCCAACGAGATCAAAACCAAAGGTTGCCACGAGCCATGCTGAGTGAGAAGCGAGCCCAAGCCACATCATTGCCCGACCCAACAACCAACGACAAAAAAATAAAACAGAGTTCTTCAAAAAATAAACCCACTGAAGGTGCCAACACGAAGGCACACACCAGTATCAAAAAGATATTCCAAGCAGCCCAAAGAACAGAAACCATGACCAACCAACCAAAAGGCCTTCCAAATTAACCAAGAAGGCAACACAAGCAAGTTCATCAACCCCGACCACGTCTGCCTCTCCCACGAGCTCTACCACGCGAGGCACTAGAAACAAGAGGTATATCACGCAACACATCAAAAGAATTGCGAGCAACCTCATCCCCAGATGATTCCAAAGAAACAGAACCTGAATCAGAATCGGACGCACTCTGAAGCCAATCCAAATGAACACGAGCATCCAATCCCGAATTATCCCCCACATTATGCACTAAACTTGGAGGATCAATAAACGTAACAGGGACATCCACAAAGTTGTTGTTAACTAAACAGTCATTCATGATAGGAGGCGAGCTGGAGGTAGTAGAAACGTCACCAACACCCGCACCCAAATTCTCAGAAGGAAGAGCAGACTCAATCGAGCAATCCAAAACAACAGGATTTAAATAAATTTCACCCAAAATAGCCGGGGCAGACACCACCGACAACAAGGGACCAGCACAAACATGACCGTCAACACTAAGACAATGACGAGGGGAGGCATCAATAGGATATAAAGTAGCCAAATTAAAACTTTGAGGGACAAAAGGTAAAGCGTCATGGGACAAAACAACATCAACATGAACACCATTAACCTTACCACCCAAAAGGTTCACATCATTTTTCACATCAATTACCACATTCTCAACTGCTAAAATAGACGAAAGGGGATCCACATTGACCACCTGAACCACAGGCTCCACACACAAAGCAGTAGGCGAAGCAATGGTTTTAATAGAGAGCATTGGCTCAGCCTCAACAACAGAAGAAGAGACAATCGGATCAGAATTAATAACATCCTTATTAGCAACCTTAGATGGCACTGGTTAGTCAACCCCTGGACGACAATTACTAGAAAAATGCCCAAATTTTTTACACGAAGAACAAAAGGGAGGGAAATCCTCCAAAACAACATGCTGAACATATCCAGTGGATTCAGGGCCTAACCATATACGATCGGGATAGGTTTTAGTAACATCTAATTCCACCAACACACGAGCAAGGGACGGCCTAGACCCAATTGAGGTAGCAGTATCGATTTTTAGAGGCTTTCCAAAAATCTAGGGATATCAATTTTTGACACGACCCGAAACACGACCCGAACCTGACCCGAAAAAATTCGGTTTCGGGTCAACCCGAACCCGAAACGGGTCAGGTTCGGGTTGAACAAATCAACCCGTTTTAAAAATCGTGTCGGGTTTGGGTTGACCCAATAACCCAAAATTGACCCGAAAGTGACACGAAAACTCAAATTTGACCTGAAAACCCAATATTGATCCGATTTTGACCCAAAAATCGAATATTGACCCAATTTTGACCCGAAAATTAATAATTTTAGGTCAACTTTGGGTCATTCGTGTCTGGACGGGTTGACCCGGACCCAAATTGGGTCGGGTTCGGGTCCGGAAACTTGACCCGTTTTTAAAAACGGATTGGGTTCGGGTTGACACGAACAGTGCCGGGTCAGTTTCGGGTTTGACCCAAACTCGACCCGCCTACCCGAATTAACACCCCTACAAAAATCAAACCTAAGCCATGAAGAATGTGGGGAGAGAAGAGATGGGGGCGCAGCTGAGGGAAAGACACCCTAATGGGGACAATCGACGACTCAACACCAATATCCACAAAGGGCGACCATTTGGTAAGTTTCATAAAGCAGTTATAAACTAAGTAAGATCCATGGCAAAAGACCCGACAATAATCAAGATCATTTTTGAGCTTAATGAGAATATGAGAAGGATCCAGCAAAGTAATTGAAAATTCACCATTCAATTTAGATTAAAGAAAAAGCATCGAATAGAGTCCAAGGAAGGACGCTTATAAGGGAAAAATCCGACCAGAGAGAACTAGAAAGACGTAGCAAGCATCGAAATTTTGTGTTCCGAAATCCAAAGAGAGGGAATACCACGAAAAGAGGAAACCCTAAGCTCCGAAAAAATGGGTTCATCAGACTTTCCCGCAAGGACATCTAAAAATGAACGAGAAGAGGAAGAAACCCCTAAAAAACCAGGGTCACAGAGCTTCGGTGGCATGCCGGCAAACGCCGGACATAACCAAAAAGAAAACCCAAAAAAACAAAATCAAGATGCACCAGAGAGAGAGGAACTACTCTGGAGGAACGAAGAAGACGGCGCCACCACGGCGAGAAACCCCAGCCACTGGAACACACCGGAGAGAGCTAGGAAAGCGGGAGCGAAAAGCGACATTTCCTTGATATGTGCGACTTTCTTACTGCTTTATAAATCAACTTTTTAGTACACTATTTTTATTTTTATACTAAAAAATTGCTTCAAGAAATAATAAAAAAGCCGTCCTAAACGGAATCTTAAAATTTTATTAAAAAAAGTTGCTTTATGAAGCAAAAAGAAAGCTGTCCCAAATGAAGCTGAAGGCTTTGTTTGGGACGGCTTTCTTACTGTTTCTAAATGTAATTTTCTAATATAAAATTTTAATTTTTTATTCAAAATTCATTTTAAAAATAGTAAAAAAGTCACCCTAAACAGAGCCTAAGTTGAGGTGCATGATATTAAATAGTACTAATGTTCAACGGGCAGAGCTAGCCAGGAACTTTTATTACGTCCGGTGTAAGGACGTAGAGGAACGTCCGGTTAGAGGTAAAATCCAGCCAAAAAACTCGGTATTTGCTTGGTACAACTAGGTATTATTTGATATTAAAGAGGAATACCGCTCTTTGAAGACCAATACCGAGTTATACCGAGCTGTACCGAGAAATATTGAGTTGTACCGAGTTTTTCTAGAAAAAACTCGGTACAACTTTTGTATAACTCGGTATTTCTCGGTTTAGCTCGGTATAACTCTGTATTGGGTCTTCAAATGATGGTATTCCTCGTTATTATTTGATATTGCTCGGTATTTGCTCGATACAACTCGTTTTTTGGCGGGATTTGGCCTCCGACCGGACGTTCCTCTGCGTCCGGTCGGAGGACGTAATAATTGTTTGCTAGCCAGACACGTGCCCCACTACTTAGCAGGGACCATCCTAGGATGTATCAGTGATATGTCATCAAAAAATTATCTCATTTGAGCACGAATCTTGAGGCAAAATCAAGATGGAAACTTCTGAAATTAAATTCGGGACCATCTGAACTCTAATTTCAACAAACTTATAGTCAAACTAAACGTCTAAAAAATACGAACCCAACGACACTAAATTTGACCCAATCCGAGCTCAAATGGATACAAGTCAAAGACCCAAAACACATTTGGAAGGTTCAAACCATAATTTGGATTACTAAACAGTTTTTAAACTTGACATGCTTATAGTCGAATCGAGTGGCTCGACGAGATGAATCCAACAAGCCAAAGATTGCCAAATTCTGATATCGTTTAGACATTCAAATGGCTAGTAAACAGTCCATTATCAAGGGATTCAACATCGGCCATTCATTCAAACGACTCCCAATTTACCCTTAATCTTCGTCCTATTTGCTCGCAATGTCACACTCAGAAAATTATAAATAAACTCTTCATTTCTCATGAGAGAGATCCCAAACAAGAAAAGAAGAAAATGAAGCAAGAAAGAAAGAAGAGAAGAAAAAAAAGAAGAGAAGGGAAAAAAATAAGGGAATGAAGAGAGCTCCATTGCCACAAGACTCTTTCTCGACTATCGTTGGTCTTCCACCTAGCAGCTGACCTACGCCAAAGTTTTGCTTGATCTCCAACTGACACCGGAGTTCTTCCCGGCCACCTACTAACGCCGGAGTTCAGCTCGACAGCCGACTAACGTCAAATTTTTGCCCGACTGTTAATTGAAGTCGAATTTCCGCTCGACCACAAAACGTTGCCGGATTTCCAATCTCCGTTTGTAACTAAATTTCAACTCGAGAGTTGATTATTGTAATTTGACCATTGCTAATTTCAGGGATGAGTCAACCACTTGTAATCTAAGCAAACACTAATTGAATCCTTTCAACTGGATGTGACCTCGTAGTTTTTTGCACTATTTCAGGGTTTTCCACGTAGAAATCTTGGTGTTTTTTCATATTCTGTTTGTGAGATGGATATCCGCACAACGCTGAGATGAAAAATTCTAACTCTATCGCCGCGTATATTTCACCCGCAACAATCATAATTTTAAAATTGCATATTATGATTGCTAGAAGATGATGAATAGAAACATTAAAATGTTATAATTAAATATATGAATAATTTATCATATGATGCATCTATTGGATTATTTTGATTGATGAAAATTTAAATGTGATACTAAACTCTTGGAGGTCTTTTATGTATCATTCCATCACCTTTATATTCTTATACCTGATAAATTATAGATCATTATAAAATTAATAAAATTTAATTTATATGCATTATATTACAAATCACATTTTATATTTTAAGTACATTAATTTAAGTTCACACATGTAATGGGAAGCAAAAGCTAAATTTAAATAAAATCAATTATTGTATCTCTTTTAATAATTGACTAGACCCACCAATCCAAACCAAAAAATTATGGTTCAAATTAACCCGTTTAATAAATGAGTCAATTTTAAGTCTGACATTGCGACTTGTTAATTAAAAGGGTCAATTCAAGTTATAACGCAAACTCATTTTTGTCTGGTAAAGGACCCTATAGTATTTTTCTTTTTAAAATTCTTTTGTTTGTGGGTACGATATTCTTAGTTTTGATCAAATAATCTAAACTCTATAGTTGATAAGTTATATAAAAAAATTTAACTAAAATGGGTTAACGTATCATCACTACTAGAAATCTGGATTTTTCGCATCAATTGTTAGGAGCGGTTTTAGAACCGCTTCTAAAAACCTAATTGCACCGGTTTAAACCGGTGCTGTTTGCACCGGTTTTAACCGATGCAAATAACTCCTCATTACTTTAACCCCTGCTAAAGCCCTAATTCCCAACGCGCGCGCGAACTAAATTTCGCGAATCGTCTCCGAGCCCGGCCTCTTCTCCTTCCTGCGCGACTCAAGCGGTGATTTCGCAAATCGTCTCCGGCCGTCTTCTCCTTCCTGCGCACGACTCAAGAGGACCGTTCGAGTATTCTCCTCACACGCGACGACACATCGGCCAACTGGCTTCATTGTGAGTCTCCTCTGCTTCTTCCTCTTATTTTTCTTCCTCTACTTCATTGTGAGGCCACAGTTTTATAAAGCCAAGAATATGACTGATTAAATTGAATTTCACTATCTGGTAGAAATTGCCATAACTGATACTTACATTGTCATTCTCGTTAATAGACAAATCTTGTCCGCATTGAATCTGTTGATCAAGAACATTTACCACTCTTACAAGGGTTTTAGGTGGAACCATATGCAAGATTTTCTTTGCAGAAGGAGATGATATTTCATTAATAAGATTTTTTATGTCAACAAGAGGAATTGATGGTCCACCTTCCCCTCCCATATCATCAAGGGTTTTAGGTGGAACCTGCACTACATTTTTTATTTCATTAATAAGATTTTTTGTAGCTTTTTTAGAAGTGGTATATGAGGCTTTCTCTCATATTTCAATTATTTTCTTTACTCAGCTGTCAGATTAAGTGCAAGCTTGATTTATTTAGACCATTCCGTCTATAATATCTACGATCTTGATTTCATATAACATGAATTTAATCTGTAGATTCTCAGTTTTGGAATAATTTACACCTTCTATTTGGTACAGAGGAATGGAACTTTCATTTGTTTTCTTAGTTTGGGAATCAAACTTTCATTGTAAGAATGGAACTTTCATTTGTTTTCTTAATTTAATATGTAGATTCTCAGTTTTGGAATCAAACTTTCATTTGTTTTCTTACATGCTAGTTTATGAAATCAACGTAACTGGAGTAAATTGTATCAAGAGTAAATTGTAAATATCATTTCTTACATTGTATCTGTTTGTAGAACCACAAAATCTGTGAGTAAATTGTATATGTTATTTTATCAGTTGCGTCAACAATTAAGGAGGGCTTCAATAATCTTATACTACATTTTCAGGCACTACTAGAAAGTTAGATTTTTCGCACCACTTGTTAGGAGTGGTTTTAGAACCGCTTCAAAAACTCTCTTTTAGCACCGATTTTAACCGGTGCAAAGAGAACCGGTTTTAACCGGTGCAAATAGAAACTTAGAATAGGTCATGCATGATGATTAATTCAGTTATTGGAACCACGAACAAAGCTAAAGGCTTCAAAAGAACTCAAAGACAGATAAACCAACCATCTAAAATAGTAGAGCTAAGCTTGCTCTTCAATTTAAATATCAAAACATGAAAAAGTAGGTCCCCAGACACAACCAGATAAAGCAAATAAAACATATAAAGTCAAAGTTAGTCAAACTTGTTATATCGTCATATCAGCATGGTCTAACATGTCATCCAACTTGTTCACCTCTATTGTTAGATAATGTATCATGCTAGAAGCACCAAAAAAAGAGAAAGCATAGATATGCTAATGCCATTTGAAATTCACATTTCCTTCAAGACAATAATAAATAGAGACCATAGTGATTTATGTATTAATTTTTGACTGACCTAATGAATCTTTATTCTTAGCAGTGACTTGGAAACTCATTTTGCACTTGGACTATTTCTAACTTGCTTATCAATTATCTTGTTGTTATTTATATTATCTCTTATAATCTTATGCCTACTTGAAGGATAATTCTGATGTGGCAGCCATGACAGTTGTTTTGAGTATTATTAGGTATTTTATTGATGTATACTTTGTTGGGATTTATAAAGTGAAGAAGATGGATCATTTTTAGAAGTGTTTTCATTAATTTTCATGGCAGATACATGTTTTTTTTGTATTTCTGGCAGAATGAGCTTTGTAGTGTGGACAATCAGAATTCGAAAAATTATATATAAAAAAAATTTGTTCTGTTGTGGCGGTTTTAACCGGTACAAATCACCAGATTTGTACCGGTTTAAACCGCCACAATTATAAAATACATGCAGATTTTATGAATTTGCATCGGTTTTAACCGGCGCAAATCTGATGATTTGCACCGGTTAAAACCGCTGCTAAAGCGAGTGATTCTCAACTGCTACCCCGCCGGTTGCAAAACCGCTGCTAAATATCGTTGCAGCGCATCGTAATTACAGCGTATCCATAGCGGTTTTATAACCGCTGCAAAGGAATTTGTGGCGGTTTTAACCGCCATTATAGCCCAGAATTTGTGCTGCGAATGCCTTATTTTTTGGTAGTGCATATTCAATTCATTTAGGATTTTGAGTTCGCGTTCATTTTTTGATCTATTTACTTAAGGGGTTGGGTTCGGGAAAACTGGATGCAGATCGGATTAGTTTTGAATTAGACCCGAACCAACCTATCTTTTCACCACTACATCCTGTTGACCTAGTTTTTGGCCTAGACCAGGTCAAAGAGTTGACCTGGTCAAATTTGACCAAGCTAGACCCCAGGACCCATCCCATTGGGTTCAGGGAGTCAAGTCGAGTCTGTTGAGCCCAAGCTTTGACCCTGGGTCAACCTGGTTGACCAAGTCAACCAAGGTTGACCACTTAGCCCATTAAGAGCCCAAATTTTTTTTAATCAAATCCAATCTCATTTTTGGCTCGAACCCACGTCCCCCTTGACCTATTTGACTGGGTTGACCAGGTCCACGGTTGACTTGGTCAACCCAAATCTTAAATAGGTCATAATGACCTATTTAAGTACATTTAAAGACTCATTAAGGGGAATTAAAGCCTCCTTTCGTTTTAAAACTCAAGATCCCGCCTAAATCACTTAATGGAGCCTCATGATTGACAAAGGATTGAATCAAGGCCGTCGATCATCACTTCGAGCATTTAAATAGTGATTTTAGGGTTCCAAGGAGAGGATCTTGCAATCTATTCCCCCTAAGCCCGAGATTTTTCGTGGAGAGCTTGAGAGAACCCTCCTCTACACTTCCCAAGTAGATCCCGACGATCCAAAGTCGACGCCGGCGATCCTCCGGCGACCCAAAGGCTTGGACGGTCAAGGCTTCGATCCCACCAATCCAGAGCTCATTTGATCGAGGTTTCAAGAGGAAGAATATACGAGGACAGTCTACAAGCTCAACCGTGTCGAAGATTTGAAGATCGAACGGTGAAATTTCTTAAAAAACCCTTAGAATAGATCAATCACTTCGAGTTAAATACGTTTTCTATGAGTTGATTATTTCCCGAACGAAGACTTTCCCATGGTTTCTGTTCATACCTAGAGCGCATGTTTAAAATTTCGTAAAATTTCGTTGAGAATCGAGGGAGAACGAGCCAAAAAACCTATTTGGCCTTCGGATTCGCCCTAATCTGAGCGTGGGAGGATCTTGACCGTTGATCCGCTGATCAACGGTCGAGATTCGACCGCTCCGCGGTCTGGTCTGACCGCGCGGTCTCGCCCCGCGGTTCCGCTGTCAGCGTGGCTCGATCAGAGCCGTCGATCCCAACCGCTCGGATCCGACGGCTGATAGTGGTCGCCGACGTGTTTAAGTTGGCCGGCACTGATTCCCGCGCCGCGGCAATCATTGCCAATGATTGCGCGGCGGCGCAATCATTGGCAATGATTGCGCCGAAACCGCGGGACGAACCCGCGTGCGCCACTTGTCACGCCCAGAGCCGCCGCCGCCTTTTTTTAATTAAAAATTTATTTTTAAATGTATTTTAAATTCAGAAAACTTCTAAAATGCGTAGAAAATTCGTTTTTCGTCCGATTTTCGCGTACAATACCTCGTTGGACTCGTATCGTCGTCCTCTACATGATAAAAAATTTTTTTTATTAAAACGAACCATAGATTTTATTTTATTTTAAAAACAGCAAGATCCTTTTTTCTTTTTACATTATTTAAATAATTATTTTAGTTTAATTATTATTATATTATTATTATTTAATTATTTTATTATATTACTGTTATTTTGAAAGGTTAGTTTAGCTTTTATTATTATTATTATTATTCTTGTTATTATTATTTTTATTATTATTATTATTATTATTATTTCTTTTAAAATTATTTTTTTAAATAGATTTTGATGGCCTTTAAACTTCAAAAATACATAACTTTTCCGTTTCATGTCGGATTTTTGCGTACAACGTCTTGTTTTGAACGTATTTAGATTCTGCATATTCTGGAATTGGTTTTATTTGAAATTTTTGGGTCTGTGTGCAATTATTTTCAAAACAGTAAAACAGCAATATTCAAAAATGTTTAATTATCGTATTTGAATTTCAAAATTACATAACTTTGTCGTTTTAGGTCCGCTGTCGACGTACAGCACCTTGTTTTGAATGTACTCTGAATTCTGCGTATTTTGAAACTATTTTCAGATGAAAATCATGTATGAATTTGCTGTTATTACAAAAACAGTAAATCTACACTATTTTAAAATACTATTTTATTATATTTAAAACTTCGGAAATTCGTATCTTCGTCGTTTTAAGTCGGATTTTGACGTGTAACCCCTCGTTCTTTTCAGAAAAGCGAGCTTTGTGTTTTGAAACTATTTCCAGCCCCTGGTTTTGGCTGTTTTGGCAGATTTCTGACTTGGTGTAATATTTGATTATTTAATTATTATTTAATTAGCATAATAATTATTTTCATAATACAAACTATTTTGAAACCTCGATTGAGTGATCAGCAAGTCGCCCATATACCTATTTACTATAACCCAACCTATTTTTAATTATCTTAATTTCCAAAATTTATGTATATATATATTTAAGTATTTTTAAACTACTTTGAAACTACTTATATATTAAATCTCTTAACCTTGGGAGACTTGCTTCATGAAATTTTAGACACGGATCTTATGTGTGAAGAGCAATCATGGGGGAGTGGGTTAGTGAATGGTTGAGTCCCAATCATTCACTAATCATCTCTTTAGGTGTCTTTACTTTTTTTTATCTTTCGTAGATTGCATGTGTAGGTCGTCGCACTACCACCACTTAGTTTAGGTTCTCCTAGATCTAAGGACATGGTGTGTTTATTTATTTACTGTACTCCCATGCATTTATTATCCTGAGGGTTAGTGTAAACATCACTTTAAACTCCTACAACGTAGTAACACCCTAAGGACAAAAATTAAGGACCCGTCTAGCGAACTTAGAAGTTTTCTATGAGCTAGGATAGATCACTGATTGACACCAAAACCTCAACATTTAAACTTAGTAACATCATAAACCCCTCAGAATTTTCTAGGAATTTTTAGGAGCTTTTAGAGCCCTTAATTAACTAACCCTAATTAACTGGTTAAATAAGGCCCCGAGACCTTCAGAAAAATGCAATAATTACATATTAGGTCAGAAAATTACCCATAATACCTTGAACTGACCAGAATCTGATCCTTGACTTTAGATAAATAGGGCTCCCTAGTTTGACTTCAGGTTGACCCATAATTTGACCATAGGTGGAAATTACCGTTTTGCCCCTAATAAATTATTAAAAATTATTAAAAATTCCAAATTTGCCCCAAACACTTGGGATTACTTTCTCAGGTTATCCCTGACTTTTGGGAGTGATTCCAATCAGTTTGGAGCTCATTTGGATCAAAATAATAAAAAAGGGCCCTTTCCTAGTTAATTTAGAAATTCCCTTAAATACCCTGGACTTAGAAGATCCATAACTAATTGTAGAAAATTCCAAATTAGATAAAATTACTTGCATTAGACTCCAATTAGGGCCTAGTATTTATTGAAAATATTAGTTTTTCCAGAAATTGACCTAGATTAGAAAGTCAACATTTTGGTCAACCGTAGTTCATTTAGGGCCCGAAATTTAGAAAATTCATAACTTTGCCTAGAGAACTCCGATTTCAGCCTACTACCTGTCTAACTACTCGTATTAAGGTCTAGTATTTTCCTAAGGTGATAAGAGACTCAGAATTAGACTATTTCCCATAGTGTCTTTTTGGACCCTTAGCCTAGTTCCCAGGAGGACCCAGAACTTTCTAAAATTAGATAACACAATTTAAACTTCAAATATGAATACCCTAAGCTCTTAAAACTGATCAGCAAATTAAAATAATTAAAAATGAATCTAATTCACTAATATTTGAATTTCAATTAAAACATCCTTTTCAGACTTCCAACATACCTGAACTCTAGATAATTTCAACTAACTACCCATATTAGGATTTATCCAAACCACACTAGCCTTACACACACATAGAATGGTTTGCTAGGGCACCACTTCTAGATCTAGGTTAGGCCGCTGGGTTTTACTTTTCTGCTGTGTGCCGGAGCTTTCCGTGGTTTTCACTGCATGCTGTTTGAAAATTGATTGTTGTGTTTGCTTACTTTTTCTGCACTCTGGATGTGAGCGTTAGACTTACCCATAGGTTAGGAGCGCCAAATATATACTGTTCTTCCGTGCAGGTGGCCATGCTCAAGCTGATAAAAGGGGGGAGCATTATAATTATTTCTAATAATGTTTTATGCAGGTGCTTGCTCAGCTCCCCCTAAATGAAAATGAGGGCTAAATTAATTATAACTGCACATGTGGAGCGCTTAGCCCTCAAAATTAAGAGCATGGCTTGGCACAGGGTCAATGATGTTAGCATTTTTTTTATATATATATATGAACTGCTTGTGATTTTTTTTTTATTAGGATAACCATGCAGGTCCTTTTAGATTTTTCTACTTTTCAATTAATGTAATTTATCTGTAATAATTGTTAAGAGTTGTGAAAACAACTTTTGAGTTGAGATATTCTTATCCAGCTCGAATTCTAAAAGAAGAAGGCATCCCCAAGGGGAGAGTTTTCTTCCATTTGGAAGATCGAGCTGGATGGCTTCAGATATCCAAAGAGAAAAGGCAATACACTCCTGTTGGGGAGAATTGTCTCTTCGTTTGGATATTCAAGCCACGACGGATCCAAGGAGTCCAAGGAGGAGTGATCCAAGGAGTCCAAGGAGAGGATACTCAGGAGACTGAAGATATTGAAGACTGAAGACCCAATATCCCGCTCAAAGTTGTTGGCGTCTGTCATAGGCTTAGAAATCCGGGTTGTTGGCAGTGGTGCCCGGCCACTTTACTTTTCTGCATACCCTGGGTTGTAATTAAAGGGCAGTTGGCCTATGGACATTTACTTGATTAGTTTGATTTATATTGATGTGTTTACATGATTGTGCAGTAGAAATACCTGCTTTTCTAGGTTTATTCATTGCATGCCGATCTTTATTTTCGCCTGGATATCGTTAGGCTCTTTAAGGATTATAAAAATTTTTATACTCATAACTAATTTTCTAATATTTTAAGGCTTTAAATAACATAGAAACTTAACGAACTTAGGAAATTGCCGGAATCGTCCGGGATCGCATGCATATTACTGCATCTTCTCTCTCCTTCTAATAAGACATCTCCCTGCCTGCGGGTAGAGTCCGGATAATCTGGCCTATGAGGATGAAGTGCCGGACCTAGGGAGACTCAGTCTTTTCTAAAAATTATTTTATATTAAGCCTGTTTTTAAAATCCAAAGCATTCATGAGCTGACATTTCAACTAGCATGCATTGCATTAGTAACCAACTAATTGAAATTTAATTGCATTAGCTAGGGGCATTCACCCAACATAAGTCCAGGACCACTTAGGAAATTCTCTAGATGTCGGTCTTTTTTCCAATAAACTGTACCTCCCACCCATCTTTCATAACTGACTTGACAGCATGGTTTTAAATCGATTATGTGGTTAGCTGGCTCCCCCAATCCAGGCTGGGATAAGTTCAGATCTTTGCATCGCATTAGCTAGGACACTAGTCTTAGTGTGTGTCGAACACTAAGTCCAAACTAGATTTAGGATTCGAGGTTATTACATTCGGTCTCGTAGTATGCCTTAAATAGTAGGTAGGTCCCTTCTGTTCAGGGACCCTAAATCCTACTTATCCGCGTCATAGGATGACGCCACCTCCATCCTTCTCTCACGCATGTGATTGAATGCTTGATTTTATTTCCTCCAGTTTCTCTTTAGTACCCTAGAGCCTCCGAATGCTGGTATGAACCACGCATGTTGATTCATCCCTTCGGACCTTTTTTCCCTTTGAGTAGGATTTCCTAATCTATACCCTTGTGCCGATCCCATTTTAGGAGAGGATAATGTATGATCCTTAATCGAGAGTTTTCTCAGGTTCCGGCCTGGGATGTAATTAACCACGGGGGCTTGCGCCCGTGGGAAACTCGGTCCCACATCTACTAAACCCCATTCGAGCTCTTGCATCGGATGGGGGAAACCCGTGATTTGGTCATGTATATTACTACCCATCGAGGTGTGTTGGCGTCAGCCTCTATCCTCAATGGTCAGTCGTATGCGCGATCCAATCTGTCCCTTCCAATCGACCCGTTCGCGCGGTGCTCTTTCGGAGGTCCACAGGTTTCTGGCGACCACGGTGGGACCAGTTTCTCTCTCCATCTTTGGATTCTATATTATCCTTTCTTGTGTGTACTCCAGGGATTGATACTCCTTAGATTAGGTCCGTCCCACTCTTAGTTAGGGTCTTTCCTTAGGTAGGATTTCTTTCCTTTAGCTAGGATTTCCCCTATTCTACTTCTTTCTAGCCTTACAGGCTATTCCTTTCCCTATCAATTATTCATTTCCCTATCAATTCCTATCTATCTTTATCTGTCTCTATCAAATCCTTCATTCTTTCATGATTTCTGATTTCTAACTTTTCAATTTCTTTTCTTGGCAGCAGTGCCATGACTTCTTTCGTACCTTCAGTTACGTTCGCTTTTGGTTCGGACGCGCGGGTGACTCTTCCTGAGTCCCTGCTCGCTAGTCCGCCAGTGGGAGGAATCACTTTTGGTTCCTTCACTGACTCGGCTTTCGTCACCCTTGGCGGGCCGACCCAGGCGGAGGCTGCGGCATTCTCTCCTCCCCAGAGGAGAGGACGCGCAGTCATGCGCCCGTTTGGACGTCCTGCTGCTCGGCGCCCAGTCCGAGCACCACGTCCTGTTCCTGTTCCTGCGCAGCCAGTGCGCCCTGTGGCTAGGCGACCAGTGCCTAGGCCACTTCCTGTTCCAGCGGTCAGGCGACCAGTGCCTGTCGCTCCTACTGCACAGGTTGCTCCGGCCCCTCAGCGCCGGCAGCCTGTCGTAGTTCCCTCTGTTCGTCCAGCGGTCCGGCGTCCAGTGCCTGCCGCTCCTGCAGCACAGGTTGCTCCGGCCCCTCAGCGCCGGCAGCCTGCGACTACTGTTACTCCCGTTGTTCCAGCGGAAGTACCTCGTGTTCGGGTTCCCCCTCCCACTTCCACCAGGAAGAGGGGTGCCCAGACCGAGGTGCCTTCGCCTTCCACTGGTCTTAGTGTGTGTCGAACACTAAGTCCAAACTAGATTTAGGATTCGAGTTTATTACATTCGGTCTCGTAGTATGCCTTAAATAGTAGGTAGGTCCCTTCTGTTCAGGGACCCTAAATCCTACTTATCCGCGTCACAGGATGACGCCACCTCCATCCTTCTCTCACGCATGTGATTGAATGCTTGATTTTATTTCCTCCAGTTTCTCTTTAGTACCCTAGAGCCTCCGAATGCTGGTATGAACCACGCATGTTGATTCAGCCCTTCGGACCTTTTTTCCCTTTGAGTAGGATTTCCTAGTCTATACCCTTGTGCCGATCCCATTTTAGGAGAGGATAATGTATGATCCTTAATCGAGAGTTTTCTCAGGTTCCGGCCTGGGATGTAATTAACCACGGGGGCTTGCGCCCGTGGGAAACTCGGTCCCACATCTACTAAACCCCATTCGAGCTCTTGCATCGGATGGGGGAAACCCGTGATTTGGTCATGTATATTACTACCCATCGAGGTGTGTTGGCGTCAGCCTCTATCCTCAATGGTCAGTCGTATGCGCGATCCAATCTGTCCCTTCCAATCGACCCGTTCGCGCGGTGCTCTTTCGGAGGTCCACACATCCACCCTTAAAGGAATTTTTATTGCGTCCTCCCACCTGACGTAGAGATACGTCCTCCCACTGCCAAAAAATTCAGTTTTTGCTCGATATTGCTAGGTATTATTTGATAATAACGAGGATTATCATCATGTGAAGACCAATACCGAGTTATACCGAGCTATACCGAGCAATACCGAGTAATACAAAAAAATACCGAGTTTTTTTCTAGGAAAAATTAGGTATTTTTTTTGTATTGCTCGGTATAGCTCGGTATAACTCGGTATTGGTCTTCACATGATGATATTCCTCGTTATTGTTTGGTATTGCTCGGTATTTGCTCTGTATTTCTCGTTTTTTAGCGCGATTTTAGCTCTGGGAGGACGTATCTCTACGTCAGGTGGGAGGACGCAATAAAAATTCCCCTTAAAGAGGGGTACTTCGATGTGTTTGCCAACCACTACATAGGGTACAAACAAATCAAGATGGATGCCTTGAATAAATCAATATGCATATGTACTAATTTCTGTTTTATATTCCAAACTTATATTATTCATTGTATTTTAAATGAAATACATAAAAAAAAAAAATCATAAGAATGATGAACCCCATAATGATCAACTCATTATATTAAAACATTAAAGCATATAAATTTAATAATGTTTTAAAAGAAAAAAAAATAAAAAAAATATAAATTTAATAATGTTTCAATTTCATATGAATGACTATCAATACATTCTTACAAACAATAAATATATAAGATGTTTACTTCAAAATATGAACACTTGACATAAATTTGATAGGCTCCATTAAAGCTCAACTACAGCTGAGTTTTAATAAATTATTGTTTAGGTTAATGCAACTCGGGCCCAGGTTTATTAGGTTGAAGGATGCAGTGATGTATTGTTAACTTGCTTGCATGAGCTAGTGGATTGACTCACTTAGATATTGGACCTAAGTGACAAATAGTGCAGTGTCGGACTTAGGCTTTATTTGAGACGGCTTTGTTACTATTTTCTGAAGCAAAAAAACTGCTTTAGAAAACATTAGGAAAGCTATCCCAAACGACGCCTTCGTCTATGTATGACAACAACAACAATATAAATGATCGTATGCATGTATGAGCTTATACTACGCCGACTAATATGACCATATGTAGTGTTGATATGTAATGCCCATTATGATATATAAATTGGGTCACTTAGAGGAGAACATGCATTTTTTGCAGTTCTAATTATGAAAAAATGTGTCAATGTTCCTTTTGAGGACTTTTGAGTCACTTAAGCCTATTATGTGGGGTTTATGCTCAAGTTTAGGATGGCTATGGTTAGATCATAATCAAAGGTATTAAGTAACTTCTTTGATTTAGTTTGATTTACTTAAAAATTAAGACTCAACTTTGGTTATGCTCAATCAAACTTGTTATCCATTATTTGATATCTGCCATCAACCAATTTTGTTGCATGTCATCACCACCATCGAACTATTTCAATCAAGCTATGTTGATGCATGCTATACCTGACGTATGACATTCCTCATCGACTTCTACTTACACTTAACAATGATAAAAATATTAAATTCTTTCGATATTCTTTGTAATCTATGTCTCATCCTATTAATATAACCCCACAAGTAGCTAGACCCCACCATCGCCTTGTTCGCCAAAGATCAGCGCCTAAGGTTCATTAGCAACATATGTAAAACACTCAATATATTAGTTACTTGATCTCCCCTTTATCAAGAGAACAATCTATTTGGTCACCAACCATATCATGTCTCTTTAAGTTTCTCATTAATTATTATACAATGCCTTACAAATAATTAACATTCAATCTCTATAAGACATTAATGGCTAACGCCCATCTTGTCAAATATCTTATTTCCCGGCCTATTAGGAGAAAAAATAAATCAATGATGGACCAATGTCAACCATCATTCGATGTCCACTTTTTGCGAATACGCTCACATATATCCGAATATTTGATTTAGTGATAACAAACTCCATGTAATGTTATCTAATAATTTATTAAGTATTGTATTTCAAGATTTATCATTTCACAATAACAATCAAGTTGAAGAGGCAAATTCACTTAGCAAATGAAGAATTCGATCACTTAAAGGAATGGTAAAATGTTGAAGGCATGCATGAAGAATCCAAGGCCTTGCGGCATGTGTGGTGAGTCTATTAGATTTATTGTATGTCATTTTGCTTTGATTATAAGTATCACATAGTGATGAATACAATTAAATAAAATTATAATTTATACTAAAAAGCTAGTTCAAAAATAGCAAGGATGTTGTCCAAAACTTTGACTTCATTTGAAACAACTTTCTTACTGCTTTCTAAAATAGTTTATTTTTTGTTCAAAAAATTTTTAGTTTAAGAATTTTTTTGGAGATTGACCCATTTTTTGACTAGAACCCTTTTTATCAACCCTGGGTCATTCGGGTCCTGTAGGGTTGACCTAAACCCAAAATGGGTTGGGTTCGGTTCCGAAAAACCAACCCGTTTGCATAAAATGGGTCGAATTCAAGTTGACCCAAATAGTGTCGGGCCAATTCCAAGTTTGACTCGAACCCAACCTGTGACCCGAAATTGACACCCCTAGTTTGGAATGACTTTCTTATTGCTTCTTCAAGCAATTTTCTTGTACAAAAAAAATAATTTTTCTTCTAGAAAATTACTTTAAGAAACATTAAAAAAAATCGTCCCAAATAAAACCTTAGTGCATATGATTGAACATAGTTCTCATTGTTCATTGGTTCATTGGTTGATTGAACAATGAAATATGGATTATGAAAAATATGATCTTATCATAGTATGCCTATTATAAAGTACAATGATTATATCATGTGATGTGAATATAACAGCATGATTAGGCTTCAGGAAGCCATTATGAGAAGTTTCTTATTGTCACATACTTGCCTAGAGATTCTAGTTTTATATGTACAAGCAATCAAACGAGTCTCAAGAAGTGCAATTAATTATTTAATTTGACCCAATTAAATAACCCAACATAATTAATACCCAAAATAGCCAACAAAGATACCCATACCAACAGAATTAACGATCAAAATAAAATGAATAGCTCGATCAAGAAAAACAGGGAAAGGGTAGCACGCTTATTAAGCTAATCCATTATTTGGATGCTATAGACACATGAATCTTATCGATTTAGGCTTCGTTTGGAATATTTTCTTACTGCTTTTTAAAACAGTTTTTTAGTACAACAAATAAAATTTTTATACTAAAAAATTGCTTTAATAAGCAGTAAGAAAGCCGCCCCAAATGAAGCCTTAGCCCACAAAGCCAGGAAATGCAAGACATGAATCCAAAATCCCGATTCTGAGTTAGAACAATTCCAAGTTTGTCGCCGATGGAAGATCAAATGTTTCCCATTTTGTTGTTACTATCACAGTCTTTAGCTTTCCATTTGACAACTTGAGCACATCAAGAGCTTCAACGCACTTCTGTACCCTCTTAGCCTGCAGTGGAATACAGCAGAATACAACAAAATCTTCAGCTACAATCTCTAAGATATATTAGCATTGCTAAATATACTATAAAAAAGATAGGAGGAGAAGTATCAAAGCATCAAAGCGTTACTTTTTGTTACTGCAAAAAAAAAAAAAGGTTAAAACAAAGTGATTCTTTTGTTAACTGACGAAGGCACTGAAAGATGTACAAGTAATAATGGTGGCATCTACTCAACAAGCGAATAAAAACAATACCACATAAATAACTACATATATGCAAGGTACTTCAATGCTCCGAGAGGCCAACTAAAGGTAGAGTGTTAGCCAGGAAAACTTTATTGTTGGGAAATTTTTGTATGTGGGGCTCATAGCTTATGTGGCATCTCAATTAAATTTATATGAAAATAATTATTTGTGTAGATGTTAAGTATTTATTTTATTTTAATGATGGGCTGAAATAAAAATAAATACACTTGAAGTATAAAAGGGTCATAGTCCCCAATTTAAACGATGAAGTTCTCATTTCCCTCATTTCTCTAGAGTGAAAAGAAGAGGTTTTTTGCTCTCTTGGAGAGCGCCACTTCAAACGTGGAAGATTAAAGACCTTGATTCTGCATTTCAATAGATTCCGATACACTTCAAACAACTCTTCTAGATGATTTAACATGTCTTTCGGAGAGGATGAAATTATTATTTTTCCGTCTTCATTAAATCCTACATTCCTAACGTTGAAATTTGATAATAAGTATAGATTTGCCCTCACATGTGCTCGAGAGAATCCAACGGCAAAAGACTGATATTATCTGATAGCACTGATGCTTATAGCATGTGTTCTATAATTAGCTGGATATGAAGTTGGGAAACATGAGGGACCAATCTAAGCTGCCAAAGCATTACACAGGAAAAGATGGCAAATAATTGGGCATGCTTGATTTTGTAAGCCTTATCAATTTTGTGATAAGAACAGATATTAATTAAACAGTTTAAACATGAGGGGCTTGATAAGAGTAACAGAAGCCACAGACGCATAAATAAGTAAAGACAAACAAATATTTTAAAAATAAAGAAAGACATTATACCAATAGTGTTTTCTGAAAGGAAGTATCTCCTTCAGCAACAATGCCATCTAGCTTGACTGCTTGTCTCATAAGCAGCTCTATTAATGTGGTAATCTGCAGTTCAGGCACCTTCTTTCTACTGGAAATAGATTTCTCAATTGCTGAAATCTGAAGACATTCAAGAAGATAAGCAACAAAATAAGATACAAGAAGATTACAGACTAACCAGATTGAGGAACTTTGAAATTTAGGTTTCGTTTTGGACGCTTTTTTACTGCTTCAAAATTTTAGTTTTGATATTAAAAAACTGCTTCAAGAAAAAAAATCATCCCATTTTTGTACTAAAAAATTGCTTTAAGAAGCAATAAGAAAGCCGTCCCAAAGGAAACTAAAACGAAACTTTAGTTTGTTTAAGCTGCGGAATGAGAACCACAGGATTTCCTTACAGATCAAGAACAATCTGCAGAACATGGTTTGAACTTTCTTAAACTTTATAAGCGCAAGCAAAATGTTTGCCATTTCTACTCCCAGATTCAAAGCTTAGGAAAATATACAGGGGAAATTACATAAAATAGATGAGATGTATATACTACAAACCTTAACTATCAGATTCTCAGACTAAAGAAAACAAGAGTAATTTTAAGATTTAGCATCAGTTAGGTTAATGGGATCAAAAAGCACCGTCAGCTTGGCTTCCACCCAGTCAATAAAAGATGAACAAAGGGAAATTGAATAAAATATTAATAAGGAGACAAAATGTCACCTGGGCGGCATATTTATCGACCTCCAACGACAGGGCGGCGATGGCAAGAGCACTGCTCTGGATCTTTGCATTCCGACGCATCTCAATATAGCGCCGCTCGCGGCATGAAGGGTCCTCCATCACCACCAACTTTGATCGATCCTTCACCCCGCATCTGTCCAAAAACTCCTCATTTTCTCTCTCTTTACCTCTGTAGATTACCCTCTGCTCCGCCTGCCGCAGACCCGTCTCTGCCTCCAGTTCCTTCTTCAACTCCCCTGCACAACACCAAACTCCGCAAACTTAATCAAAATTTCACCAAATTTAAAACTTTCGCACACTCTCGTAAAACTAAAGTAGTCAAAATAACCGTTTTGAAAGTTTAAATTTTTTCCAACTTAAAAAAAGCCTGCTGGGCTTATCATCATTTCAACCAGGATTTTTTTTGAAATTTAAGCTATGTTTTCTTTTGGCGGTAATAGTTAAATGCTTAATTCATGTCCAATACTCACTGCGCATTCAACGAATTGTTGCTTTGCCAGCCAATTAAAGTGTTCATTTTTGCAAGAAAAAGCAGGACATAGTTTGCCGGGACCCTAAGACAGAGAAACTTACTGAAAGTAGCCCGGGGACCAACGGAGACCTCGAACTTCGATTCTCCATAACAGATCCGGAGGCGTATCATCGGCGGCGGCTGCGCTCCAGGATCGAGGAGCCGCCGCTGAACCAGCATCCCGCCAGGCCTCATCTCCCACTCTAACTCCACCGGTGGATCCGTCTTCACTCCCCTCGATCCTCCGTCGAATCCCGACCCCTTCATCATCTCGTCGTCGGAACCTTGCCGAAACCCGCCGCCGGATCTCTCTTCAGAAACCGGGGGTTTCGCCACCGACAGTCCAGCTCAGGGATCGCGGATTTATAACACGGGGATAAAATGCGCGGGATCTTGAAGACCGGAGGACAAGCCAATGCTCTTATCCAATGAGTTAGTGCCACCTGTACTTGCTATGGTCGCGGGCTGACAGCTTAGCAAATGCTGCCGACAGAGTGCGGGCGGTTACGTTGGACCGCCGGCTAAGTTGCATTATAGCAACGTGGCACGAAGTAATTGCATATCTGATTAGTTGGACCCGCTAATGGCCCCACTATTGGTTGAGTTGATTTGTGATCTAACGGTTGGCATGTGAAGTTGGATCACAGAAGTTGACCGTCAGTTAAGATGAGCTGGAGCTGTCCGCTCGATCGACTCCACTTCTTTCTGCTAAAATAATAATAATAATAATAATAATAAATATTTTTTTTAAACAAATTTAATTACTAATATACACATTTACATAATCTTGTATACATTAGATTTCAAATAATAAATAATCTTTTAATTGGCAAATTTATAATCTTATAAGATTTCAAATCATTAAGTCAAAATGATTTGAGTTTCGATATCAACTTCTATCGAATTCGGAAAATTTTGAATATTATATGCAACAATTCAATTTGCTATATGGAGAGTCATGTGTGGGAGAATGTTTTAGAGACATATCTCATGTCAAAGCATCTTGCAAACAATCTAATATAAAAAATCTCTATTTAATATTAAAATTGAAAATTTTATTATATTTTTATTTAAAAAAAAATAATAATTTCACCTCCAGCATATCTGCACTCTCCATAATTATCTTCTACCTCTTTAAATTTTCTCATTACTTTTACACATTTTGAACTATTTTAAATTCAAAAAATTCATGACAATAAGTTTATTTGTCATGACTTCATTTAAAAGGGAGGCACTGCGGCACCCAGAAGTGTTGCCGCAGCTGGGATATCTACCACACATGACTCTCCTTGCTAGAGAAGAAGAGACAAGGAGAGGAAGATAAGAGAGACGAGATAAAAGAAGAAAGATATTTTGGAGTCAAAGATTGGGTTTTATTTGTCGTGTATTTTCAGGATGTTGTAAAGTATAAGGTAGACTTCTAAAATTATATATATATATAGGGTTTGACGACTTTTTCACCATATAACTTTGAATAAATTTTTAAAAAGAATACATAAAATAATTTAATTGGCGAAAGAAAACATTAAAAATTTATCTAGGTAAAGGAGGCGAGTCGTTTGGTCGATATGGCTTCCCTCCACTATAGCATGCTAGGAGTGTTGGACGCAAGGTTTAGATCGGGCAAGAAGAGGAGAAGTCAATTTCCTTTCCAAATGGCTGGCGCAAGTCGTTTCCAAACCACTACCCCCATTAAAAAAAGAAAATAAAATAAATTAGTACATTTTTTTTAGTAAAATTTAAAAATTAGATTAATCTATTAAATTAGTATATTATATTTTAGTAAAAATAATAAATTAGATTAGTGCAAATTTTTACACTTTATATATATATGCAAAAAAAATTCATTTTTTACAGTATCATTTATAAAAATAACTAAAAAAAAGAAAAGAAAATATTTATCATTTATAATATGTATTTATTAAAAAAATTAAAAGAAAAAACAAGTAATTAAATTAAAAATTTTGATAATCTTTTAAATTTTTATATTATCATTTATTAAAAAGTTAAAAAAAAGTTCAAATATTATTTACCAAAAAAAAATCAAGCTAACGACTTAAGAGTGCTCTTAGGCTTGAAACATCTCGGAGCTCTACTCTGTCTGACCATCTCCATCGGACATATGCCAGACCATCGTTGTTAGATTTTCCTCCACAACCATCGTCGGGCCTCCTTACGACCTCTGTTGCAAGCCAAACTATGGTCCCTCCAACCAGTGTCGCCTGTCGACTACGGTTGGCGGGCTACGGTCCCTCCAACCTTCATCGCATGATGATTATGATCCCTCTGATCACCGTTGCCCGTCGTCTACGGCCCCTATGATCACCTTTGCCCGTCGACTATGGTCCTTTCGACCACTGTCGCCTCGTTGACTACGGTCCCTCTAATCATTGTCCCTAGCCAACTACAATCCCTCTTAGAACTATTGCCCATCGACAAACAGTCCCTTTGACTACTGTCGTGTGCCTACTACGGTCCCTCTAACTACGATGCCCACCAAACAATGCTCACTCTCACCACCGTCGCCCATCGACTATGATCCTTTCGACCACCGTTGCCTATTTGTTATAGTCCTACCAACCAAATGAACAGACCAACATTTTCAAGAGAATAGTGTTAGGATTTAATGGAGACATAAAAATCAATTCGATCGTCTCCGAACGACATGCTAAATCATCGAGAAGAATTTTCGGAAGCGTATCTGAATCCATTGAAAAGCAGAATCAAGGTCTTTCGATCTTCCACGTTTAGAGCGGCGTTCTCCAAGAGAGCGAGAGACCCCTTCTTTTCACTCAAGATGGGAAATGAGGGAAATGAGAACTTCACCACTTAAACTGGGGACCACGACCCTTATATACTTTAAGTGTATTTCTTTTATTTCAGCCCATCATTAAAATAAAATAAATACCCGGCCTCTACACAAATTAATTCCATACAAAATTTAATTGAGATGCCACATAAGCCAAATAATAATTTAATACTAAAATAGATCACAAATTTAATTGGCTTAATTTTAGATAGCGTCTAATGTATAATTCTTTATTTATATGTATAAAATATATTGGTCTACATATAGAAATTTCCCAACAATCTCCCACTTGGGCCACATATATATATACATATAATTATACATTCTGAAATAACTGTAAGAGCTCAATTTTGCTATCTTTCTAAAATAACATCTCTAGACAATCTGGTCCATCAATCATATCAATATAGAATCAAAGCGACCTTTGTTACATATTTCGTAACAAGACCCATCAATGGTCACTATGTTGACATAATTAACGACATAGATCAAGTATGGATGTGTAGCATGAAAATTTCATGTAATGTGATCTCAAATCATGACTATTTTCAATTGGTCCAATTTTATAACTCAAAAGAGTTATAACCAAAATTCAATACTTTATGCTAAACTGCAATTGAAATCAAATAACTGTATTTCAGAGTTTTCAATCACCAAAATAACAATACTTTAGTCTGATCAGAAATTAAGTTCATAATAATTGAACAATACAACAAACTCCTACTAAGCTAGCATATCATCAAAATAGATTACACCCATACGAGCCACATGCTCATGAAATACTTTAGGTGGTAATCTTTTTGTAAGTGGGTCTGCAATCATAAAGTTTGTACTAATATGTTCAATACAAATTTGAGAACTCTGAACCCTTTCTTTCACAACAAGAAACTTTATGTCAATATGCTTTGATTTTGACGAACTCCTGTTATTCTTGGAATATAACTCAGCTGCTTTATTATCACAATTTATCTTTAATGGTCTCTCAATGCCATCAACAATATGTAGCCCTGTGATAAAATTTCACAATCATATTCCCTAATTTGAAGTCTCATAACAAGTTATAAACTCTGCTTCCATTGTTGAAGAAGCTATAAGTGATTGCTTAACACTTTTCCAAGAAATAGCTCCTCCAGCCAACATGAAAATATAGCCTGAAGTGGATCTTCTGCTATCGAGGCAACCAGCAAAATCAGAGTTGGAATACCCTATGATCTCTAAATGATTAGATCTCTGATATGTGAGCATAAAATCTCTTGTCCTTTTTAGATACCTCATAACCCGTTTCACTACTTTCCAATGATCCATTCCTGGGTTACTTAAATATCTACCAAGCATTCCAACAATGTACGCAATATCCGGACGCGTACAAACTTGAGCATACATAAGACTCCCTACTGCCGATGCATAAGGGATCTTATCCATCTCTTGCTTTTCAACTTCATTTCTTGGGCATTGAAGCAAACTGAATTTATCTCCTTTTGCAATGGGTGTATCCCCTGGTGCACAATCTTTCATGCCAAATCTGCTAAGTACTTTATCAATATAGGCTATTTGTGATAATCCAAGTATACCACGGGAGTGATCCTGATGAATTTGTATACCCAACACAAAAGATGCATTTCCAAGATCTTTCATTTCAAATTTATTTGAAAGAAATCTTTTAATTTCATGCAATAAGCCTATATCACTGCTTGCTAGCAGAATATCATCGACATATAATACCAGGAGAATAAACTTACTCCCACTGACCTTATGATAAATACATTGATCAACAGTATTCTCCTTAAAACCAAATGAAGAAATCACTTGATCAAACTTCTTATACCATTGACGGGAAGCTTGCTTTAAACCATAGATGGATTTCTTTAATTTGCAAACCAGATGTTTTGAATCAGAAGATTGAAAATTTTCTGGTTGCATCATATATATAGTTTCCTCAATGTCTCCATTAAGGAATGCAGTCTTTACATCCATCTGGTGTAGCTCTAAATCATAATGAGCTACAAGTGCCATAATGATTCTAAAAGAGTCTTTCGAAGAAACTGGAGAGAAAGTCTCTTTATAATCAATGCCTTCCTTTTGAGTGAAACCTTTAGCAACTAGACGTGCTTTATATCTTTCAATATTACCTATTTTATCCCTTTTGGTTTTAAAAATCCATTTACAACCAATAGGTTTTGCACCTTCAGGCAATTCAGAAAGATCCCAAACATCATTGTCTTTCATTGATTTCATCTCATCTTCCATGGCTTCTATCCATTTTTGGGAATTAGAACATTGTTTGACTTGACTGAATGAGATTGGATCATCTTCCAATCCCATGTCAAACTTATGCTATTGGAGATATATAATATAATCATCCGAAATTGTTGTTCTCCTTTCTCTTGTGGATCTCCTTAATGACACTTCAGTTTGAGGTTGTTGTCCTTCCATATGAGTGGGAGATAATTCAAGATTATTTTGATTATCTGTATTTACAATCTGAATAAGATCAGGCATAATCACCTGATCATTTTCAATTGTAATAGTAGGAATAGTAATATATTCCTCCTCAAAATCAAAATCTTTAATTTTATCACTCCCACTATATTCAACATCCTCAATAAATTTAGCATTGCCCGTCTCAAAAAAGAATTTACTTGAGGAATCATAAAATTTAAAACCTTTTGACCTTTCAGAGTATCCAACAAAATAGCAGCTAACAGTTCTTGAGTCTAATTTTCTTTCATTAGGCTTATAAGGCCTAGCCTCAGCTGGACATCCCTAGACATGAAAATGCCTAATACTAGGTTTCTTTCCAGTCCATAACTCATATGGGGTTTTAGTTACTGCTTTACTTGGAACTCTATTGAGAATATAAGCTGCAGTCTTTAAGGCTTCTCCCCAAAGCGATTCTGGAAAAGAAGAATGACTAATCATACTTCTAACCATATCTTTTAAGGTTCTGTTTCGTCTCTCAGCTACACCATTTTGACTTGGAGTCCCCGGCATAGTGTATTGAGGAACGATACCACATTCTGCTAAATATCTTGCAAAAGGGCCTGGACGTTGTTCACCTGATCCATCATATCTACCATAGTATTCACCACCACGGTCAGATTTGACAGTTTTAATCTTCTTACCAAGTTGATTTTCAACTTCAGCTTTGAAGATCTTAAATACATCCAGAGATTCTGATTTTTCATGTATTAAGTATAAGTACCCATAACGAGAATAATCATCTATGAAAGTAATAAAATACTGATGACCATTCCAAGAAGCTGTAGGGAATGGGCCACAAATATCAGTATGTATTAATTCCAAGACATTTAAACTCCTTTTGGCACCTAATTTCTTAATATTTGTTTATTTTCCCTTAATACATTCAATACAAATTTTAAAATCTGTATAATCAAGGGAATCAAGAATTTCATCTGACACAAGCCTTTCAATTCTTTGTTTAGAAATATGTCATAAGCGCTTGTGCCATAACATAAAGGAATTCTCATTAGTCAATTTTCTCTTTGTACCAAAATTATTTATATGCAAAGTTTCATTTATCTATGAGGCAGAAATATCTAATTTATATAAATTATCAATCAAAAAACCTGTACCAATAACTTTAGAAAATTGAAAGAGACTAAATTTTCCATTTCCAAATGAACAAGAGTAACCATATTTGTCCAAACATGAAATAGAAATAAGATTCCGTCTAAATGACGATACATAAAAAGTCTCACACAAATCCAAAGTACAACCAGATTCTAAGTACAATCTATATAAGCCTACAGCTTTAATAGGAGCTTTATTGCCATTTCCCACATAGATGAATCTTTCAGCATCAGTTGGCACTCTGCTCCTTAGACAACCCTGCATAGTCACACTTATGTGAGTAGTTGCACCTGTATCTATCCACCAAGTGTGATTTGGTACTAAGGCCAAACTAACTTCAGAACAAACAAAATTCAGAAGTTTACCCTTTTTGACGAGCCAGTTAGCATATTTTGGACAATCCTTCTTCACATGACCAGTCTTCTTGCAAAAGAAACAAGTAATAACTTGATCTTGCTTCTGTTGCACTTTAGAATGTGAAGTCCCTTTATCTGCAGCCCCTTTAACTTTTTAATTCCTTTTCCTTTTGGTAGCAAAATCATGAGAGGAAGAAGCTAAGTGAGCACTTTCTATCTTTTCTTATTTCAATCTTTCTTCCTCTTGCACACACTGAGCAATGAGCTCATTAAGAGTCCATTTTTCCTTTTGAGTATTGTAACTTATCTTAAAAGGACTGAATTGTGCAGGAAGAGAGATCAAGACTAGATGCACAAGAATGTCATCAGACAATTCTAACTTTAATGCTCTTAGTCTTGTAACAAGATTAGACATTTCCATAATGTACTCTCTTATATTTCTTTTGCCTTTATACCGCATTGAAACAAGTTTACTAAGAATAGTACTTGTTTCGACCTTTTCAGAGCCTACGAAACGGTCTGCTATTTGGCTTAGGAAATTCTTAGCATTTTCCTCTTCAGGCATTGCACCCCTGATGGTATCTGGAATTGAGTGCTTCATGATCATAAGACTCATGCGGTTTGAACGCTCCCACTTGTCAAAATTTGCCCTTTGTTCAATAGTGCTTTCCGCAGTAAGGGCAGGTGGGCGTTCAGTCCGAATCGCATAGTCTAGATCCATACACCCAAGAACAATAGTAATGTGCTCTTTCCATTTCTTAAAATTAGAGCCACTAAGCACTGGAATGTTATGCAAATTGGCAGATATAGAAGAAACATTAACTGAAAAAGAACAAAATTAACTCACAATTAGCAACAGTATATGGTGGGCCCTTTATAAGATACCTAACACAACATCATAATTTAGTCTTTGGACAGAAATTATAATTTGTAAATGGTACTCTTAAAATTATAGTTAATAAATATTGATAAAAAATTCTGCCAATAATAAGCCTTTCTTTGGACTGACTTACTATATGCATGAATACTTTCAAAAAAATTATCATATATTTATTACTATATCTTTAGAGTCCGGCCAAAAAAATAATCTTCCTTTGGGCCGATTATTTTTCGCATAGACTAGAAAAATTCCTTAGCATTATTCAAATAATTTTAATATTAAATAAATTGATTTAATAGAGGTCACTTTGGTGACATATTATTTCAATTTAATTTAATTTTGAATTAATGAATAGTTCTATCAAAATAGAAATATTAAATTCATAAATATATATGAACAAAATATTTCTATATCCAATACAGCAAATAAAATTTAGAGACATAAGGAATTTGAAATTCCTTCAAAAGGATTAATTCTAATTTAAGAATTAATTATTTAGAAATCCTTAATCAATAGTTAATGAAAAATAACTACAGTTAATGGAGTAATGATTACAAAGCATCAATATCGAGATACCTTATTAAGAATCATTCAGTTACAAATGCACATTCACGGTTTTAATACTAGCTTTTATATGCAAACAAACTAGTTATAAATTAAATAATTCATATATGAAAAACGTCAAAATTAAATGAAGCATTAAAGTAACTGTAATTATCCAACAGTTACGTCTTTTCAATTATGGTAACCGCAAATGAAAAAAAAAATAGCCATCAGTTCATCTTCTTCTATCGTCTTCAAAGAAAAAACGATTAACAAATTTGATAATGAACAGTGAATAATTAACAAACGACTGAATTGTTATTCATATAAAAATTTCTGAATTTCTAAAAACTTAATGAATAACTTAAACAAAATAGTCTTGAAAATTATGGCAATAAATTTATGCTGAGAAATCAGAATCTTTGCATATGAAAACTCTCAAACGAAGATCGCTAGTGACCGAAAAACTCATCTAGTTAATAACATGATTATAGAAAATTATATCTCGGTGATCTAACATGACAACCAGGCTCTGATACCACTTGTTAGGATTTAATGGAGACATAAAAATCAATTCGATCGTCTCCGAACGACATACTAAATCATCGAGAAGAATTTTCGGAAGCGTACCTGAATCCATTGAAAAGCAGAATCAAGGTCTTTCGATCTTCCACGTTTAGAGCGGCGTTCTCCAAGAGAGCGAGAGACCCCTTCTTTTCACTCAAGATGGGAAATGAGGGAAATGAGAACTTCACCACTTAAACTGGGGACCACGACCCTTATATACTTTAAGTGTATTTCTTTTATTTCAGCCCATCATTAAAATAAAATAAATACCCGGCCTCTACACAAATTAATTCCATACAAAATTTAATTGAGATGCCACATAAGCCAAATAATAATTTAATACTAAAATAGATCACAAATTTAATTGGCTTAATTTTAGATAGCGTCTAATGTATAATTCTTTATTTATATGTATAAAATATATTGGTCCACATATAGAAATTTCCCAACAAATAGCTCTCATATCATTCGATCCTTTCAATCCCAATATATTTTCTATATTAAGCTAATTTCTTCCCTAGAGGAAGGGCATCAATCTACAACAAATAGTGAATTCATTTCTCTAGGTCAGATCCCGTGGTTTTTCTTCATTCTTAGTGTTTTTCACGTAAAAGTATGATGTCTCTTATGACTCTCACACCCCTGTCTCATTATTTATGTGTGTTGGATCTTCATTCGCTAAGATGTTAAGCTATTTATCTCTTTACCACCATGAATATTTCAAGACGAAACATATATGTAATAATCCAAATTATTAACTATCGAAATATTTTTTGTATTGTATAAAGGCCTCAAGATTTTATTTTATTAATGGGGTAACTTCCCAAGAGGTCATTCATCACAAGATTTCTCCGGGATAAACATGTTTAACTTCGGAGTTTCTTAACGAAATTCCAACAATTACGTCAAAAGACATCTCGATATTTAAGAGTTTAATTTTTTTTTTAATTTAAAGAAGTTCAAAATTTATATATATATCATAAAATTTATAAGAATAATATGTAGATAATTATATTATTTTGAAATTAATTTATGAATAATATATTTAAATTAACTCTTAACTTAAGCCTTGAAATAACTTAAGTAAAATATTAAAAACGTGGTCTTGGACTCTTGAATATAATTGAAATATACGCTCATTGCATCAAATCTTTAAACATATTTTTCATAAATATTATGTTTAATTTATCTTTTTTTTTTCATCATAATCCTTTAATATTAATATTAAATACGAAATAAAAAAATAGTGGACTTACAACTGTTACAAAAATTATTATTTTTATTAGAAAATTACTTTAAAAAATATTAATAAAGCAATCTCAAACGAAGCCCGAGTCATTTGACCGAGGGAAAGCAATCGAGGGATTGATGAAACTCGTAGGGCTGCAAACGAACCGAGCCGAGCCGAGTATGTGAGTATTCATGCATGTTTGTGTTCATTTAATATCAGCTTGTTCAAGTTTGGTTCATGTTTGTTCGAGCTTTATTGTTTGTGTTCATGTTTGGATCATTTAAATTAATGAGGGTTCATGTTCGGTTCATGTTGGTTCGTTTAGTGCTTATCGAGCTTGTTCGCAAACATATTTAACGAATTTTTTTTAACTATCAAACAAACACGTTCATGAACATATCTATTAACAAACACATTTATAATAAAAATAATTGTCTATGTAACAAAGGCAATGATTATTTATATTTATTAATTTTATAGTCAAATATTAATTATTTTTATTGAGCTTAATCACGAGTTCAAAATCGAACATGAATCGAGCTTTTATCGAGCTTAATGTCGAGCTTGTTCACGAACTTCAAATGATGTTGTTCGCGAACATAAATGAGCCGAACGCATTAGTGTTCAAGTTTGTTTGTTTAGTTAATTAAACGATCACAAACGAGCTTTAATCGAACCGAACAACGAGTAGCTCGTCAAACGTTTGGTTTGCTTGCAGCCCTAGATGAAAGAGGCCAAGCAGTGAAAGCTGAAGGAAAGATTTGGAATTTGAGGGATAGTAAGGTCTTCTAAAATATTATTTAGTCAATTTAGATTTTAATTTACAATTATATGATTAAAGGTTTTTTAATACTTGACCAATAAATGTTACAAAATGGTTCAACCATTTGAAGGTCAGACCTTGATATTTTATGATTCTTTTCAATTTCTATAAAAAATAATAATTTAGTAGTGGTTTGAATCATCAAAAGGATAGATTTATCGTTAACTAGCCTGATATATTAGTTCTTTGTGAAATCTGATTGTGTTGATCAAATGGATTGTATTGTTGCTCGAATCTCAAGTCAATTCCTTGCTCCCTGTGAGGCGAGGAGGGTTCTCCCACTACTTGGATTCGGGGAGAAATCCGATGTTTACCTAAAAATAATTAATGAGTTTACATAATCATTAACATTAATTATAGGAAAATTAGAAGCGCGTCTTACAAGTCACAAGGTGCTCTTAGTTAATCCTGAATGTTGTCATCTGTATTAGTCAACATGGTTAACAAATAAGGCACCTTGCATTAATAAATATTTGTTGTAAAGTTGACTTGACGATTTGGTGTATAGATCAATTGTCGCTATTCAAGTCTCTTGAAGAACAAGTGAGAAACTAAAAATAAATTAATAGAAAGACTAATTTGTCCATCAAACAAAGATTTGCATCATCAATAACTTCTGTACAGTAAGTGCTTTCCATATTTCCTTGCAAAAGATAAGAATTGTACAAATTTTACAAGTAACCCCAAGTGAGATTATAGAGATCGAGGAGTGGAATATGAGGCTAAGGTTTTATTTGAGATAATTTTTTTTAGTTTTGCTTTTCAAATAAGTCGTAATCATAATTCTTGTATGGTCACTATTCTTTTAGTGATTTAATTTTTTTTTTTTTTACTAGAAAGTTATTTTCTACAGCAACTTCAAAAAGAATTATTGTTAGGAAAAACTTGAGAGAATGAGATTATTGTATTTTATGTCTGACCATAAGAACAACCTCTACAGAAAGAATTTTTATTGCGTCCTCCCACCTGACGTAGAGATACGTCCTCCCACCCCTAAAAAACTCGGTTTTTGCTCGGTATTGCTAGATATTATTTGGTATTAAAGAAGAATATCATCATGTGAAGACCAATACCAAGTTATACCGAGCTATACCGAGCAATACCGAGCTATACCGAGCAATACAAAAAAATACCTAGTTTTTTCAAGGAAAAACTAGGTATTTTTTGTATTGCTCGGTATTGCTCGGTATAACTCGGTATTGGTCTTCACATGATGATATTCTTTGTTAATACCAAATAATAGCTAGCAAAAACCAAGTTTTTTAGCGGTGGGAGGTCGTATCCCTACGTCAGGTGGGAGGACGCAATAAAAATTCCTACAGAAAATAGAGGGAAGGACAATAGGAGTAGAGTATGAGAGAGCTTAAAGCTTTTATTGAATCATTATATTGGGATCATCCTTACATCATCCTATGAACTATAAATAGACATTGACAATGATTTGATATCTTGTCAAACAAAACTAACATAAAAATGAATCAAATACTAACAATTTTTACATTGGTCTAATTTTTTAATGTACAATAAAAAAACCACCACTAAACAGTCACCTAGGTTGTCTCTACTCTCTCCACCTATTTGCTCGAAAGACAGACATTTGTCCACTAAAATCAGCATAGTAGACCAATTAATGCTTTCCTGCACCTGTTCAGACGAATGTGCGCTTGTTTCCATCCAACCGACTTCTGCACGAACTCCACGAGCAACCCCGCCAACCCGAGCCCAATCCTGCTCGTGCCCAGCCTCCATTGTACGTTTCGATCCACCGTCCCATATTTAATTTTAGAAATTTTCAACTTGATTTTGCATCGAGATTCGTGCTGGATCAAGATAATTTTTTGATGATATATCAAATATTATAAGTATTAATAAAAATTAGTAACTCATCTTCTTATGATATTTATATAATTAAGCCACAATTATATGAAAAAAAAAGAAACTGTTTTTCAACCTCTCTTAATTTTAAATCTCATGCATTCTAGATGAACAATTGAAAATAAAATTTAAAAATAATTTAGCCACATGAATTATTTATGAATAAATACTTAAATAAATTTTCAAAGAATGAAATGCCACTCTCACCAGGGAAATGATCGAAACTGAGATCTAAGAAATGAATTTATTTTCGATTTTATTTTCTTCTTTAAAATTAAGAAAAAGATATATATATATATATATATATATATATATATATATATATATATATATATATATATATATATATACTACTACTACTATAAAAGGGGCTTGAGTTTCCACCCATAGTAAATCTTGACCATTCATTTTTTTTAAATTATCTTGTCCCTTCATTATATTATAAATCATTAATAAATTTAAAAAATCATACTTAAGTAATTTAATGCCCTTTAAATACACCTCATCAAAATCGATTTTAATTCTTCTAAATGCTTGAGTTTTCATCTGTTTCATTTAATTAATAACTGCTTGACGTTTTAATTGCATTTAAGTAAGAACTAATTGTTAAAATGCCAAAGATTTTAATTGCATTTATTCTCATTTTATTTGTACATTTAATTTATTTTTAAACTTATTTAATTAAATGTATGACGTTTTAAATTTTAATTGCATTTATATAAGAGCTAATTGTTGAAAAGCAAAATATTTTAATTGCATGAAATGTTAATTGCATGAAATGCATGAAATTGTTGACATATTTATTATTTTAAATGTTAATTAATAAATAAGTGTAACCCTTTGTATTCTCACTTATTATTATACATTTGATAACTCACATTAATTAATTATGAGTAATTAATACTAATGTCAAATATGACCATCCATCTAGCATTATTAGATGAATGCTTGGTATTCCATTTTAGAAATTAAAATCTCGAGGCAACACTTTGTATTCTCAATCATTATTATACTTTAAATTGTGAAACTTCTCACATCAAAAATCTGAAATACGTTTCAGAACTCATTCATAAAGTCCAAACTGGAGAAGGGATCGCCGAAACTTGTTTGTAGCAGTGGAAAAAGAAAATAGGCCTGTCAAAACTGGGTCACGGGTCGGGTTCGGGTTCAACCCGAAACTGACCCGGGTTCATACGGGTCAACCCGAACCCGACCCGTTTTTGGAAACGGGTCAGTTTGCTGGACCCGACCGACCCGTTTGACCCGATAAAAATTAAAATTAGTATTTTGTATTTAATTACAAATAAAAATATGTACCCTTCAATTAATTGTTAAACAAATTTTTAAAATGTACAACAAAACATATCATTTAAAAATTACAAATCAATAAATTACAAAAAAATTACATATCTTTAACAAAAAAATTACATATAATAATTATCATTTACAAATTAAAAATCAACAAAATGACCGCGTCGTCACTTTTCCCTTGCTCAACCAATAAGCACGACTCAACTTGAAGTCTTCAGCCTTCAGGCACACGACCCCGTCGACCTGTATTCAGTATTCACAGAACAAGGAAGAACTGTATTCTACGAAATAAACAAGTTAGATATGATGCTCATTGCTCAGATTAAACCTTCCAAATCTTTAATCACCTTATGAGGTGTATGCTCAATCAACATTAGCATATTATCATCCAAGGAGACGAATTGTATTTTGCATTAAGTTAGTATCTATTCATTTATATATATAGTATCTACTCATTTTATTTGAATACAAAATTACAAATGTCAATCCTGGTTGTAATAGCATTTTTTCTGAAATTATTCCCACTATAATTTGAGAAGGTTAATCATCATCGCATCATCACTTCAAAACAACAACAAATAATATTTAATGCTTGATCAGTTGATCAAATATTCAAATGAATCATAAGAAGCAGCAGGATACACGAAACACGGAAACAACACATCAAAATATCAGAAAGAACCACCATAAAACTGAAGCTGGTGGTAAACAGAAGTACAGAACTTTCCACTTTTCCTGTTTTCCAGCTCAGGCTGAACACTTGAACAGCACATAACATTAAAGTTCAGCAAAACAGCCCGAAAAAACACAACAGGTAACCCGGCCGAAATGCTAATGTTCTGGACCGTGTACAGAAATGCATATAGCACAACCAAATAAATTTTTGACAGGAATGAACATAGCACTACAGCAGCTGAGCAGCATGTAACCCGAAACCAAAATACCAAACACACTTACATAAATACAACATTAAAGAAATAATTGTCTTTCAAGTTCAACATTAAACCAAAATACCAAACAACCAAATAATTTTTTCATATTCCAGAACTTTCCGCAACATTTGTCTCAAGTTCATTTACTGTTAAAGTAAGGACATCTTCAGTCACAGCTTCAAGTTCAGGATCATGTATAACTGCAACAAACCAACAAATAATAATATATTTTTAATAATTCATGTCTTAATTACTAAATAAAGTGCAATTTTATAAGTAAAAGTTTAGGAAAACTGCACCCTCATCCCCGTATAGCCAATCCTTGGCACAGACCAAAGCCTCAATTATATCATGTTTTTGTGCAATCCGATATTGATTGAGGATTCGCCCACTATTACTAAAAGCACTTTCAGAGGCAACAGTTGATATGGGAATACACAAAACATCACGTGCCATTGCAGAAACCTCAGGAAATCTATATTGGTTGGCTTTCAAAAAATGTAAGATATCTAGCTCAATTTTTCTATCTATTTTTGGTTCAATAAGATACATCTCCAATTCGGATTTTTTTGGCATTTCTACCTCCTTCTCAAAAGAATCAAAATCCTGTTTTGGAAAGTAAGAATTGAGCATTGGTGCAAATAAGTTGATCGAATATTACAAACTTCTTTAGTGAATAATTTCTTGCAATCATTACTTGTTGTATTCATAGAAAACATTTGAACAGCCCGACGAAGATATGTCATAAGTGATCGAACACCCATCCATTCAACACATTGGAAGGGCAAGTCATGCATAATTATGCAAGCAGTAAATAAATCACGAAATTCAGCATTGTCAAACTTTTGATCAATCATAGAAATAGATGCACTAGAACAAGTTTGCAATATGAGCTGTCCTATATCACATAAATCTCTTTTCTTGAAATTTTGCAAGTGTCTTCTTAAGTTACCAGTGCCATTTTTACTATCACATAAGTATTGAGCACCACATCTTTTGCATTTACACCTTTGTTTACCATCTGTAGGATTAGGTAACATCTCAAAATGACCCCAAACTTTGGAAGTCATCCTTCTACGCTTCTTAATTACGACTGAACCATCATCACATGCTTTATCAGATGCATCTAAACCCTCTACCACATTGTCTTTAATGCGAACTTCATAATTTTCTTGAATATAATTTTCAGGAAGTGTGTTTGAATCCTCCATCTATTGCAAAAATTATATCAAATTATACAAATGAAAAATAATAATTTACCTTAAAAAAATATCCAACACACAAATACATAATCAGTGAAATAGTATGAAATTGTTGTAATTGCATATAGACATATAGTCAAATTCAATACACTGAGCCACTTATCACTGATACACTCATACACATAATCACAGCCACAATGCCAATAACAGATTAACAGCCACAAGGCCGACAACCCACAGGCAGCAACCAAATGCTAACAAAAAGTCAAGCCAACCGCTAATATATATTGCCAATTTTAATTTGCCATAACAGATAATCAAAGTCCAAAGAAAGCCAAGCCAACTGCTAACATAAAGTCGGAACTTCAATTTTTAAAAAATCCTAAATCTAATCTGAACAAAAATCTGTTTATGTCTTTATGATTTCATAATAAACTAATTAACTGCATCTTAAGATAAAAATTCGTAAAAAACTAAACAGCTAAAGCACAAAATATGAAGCCCTAATTGATATTTCAACGCCACACTGCCACAGCAACTTCAAATTGGAAGGAAGAATCGAAGAAGCAAATAACTAAAAAAAATCAATGCCTCTGTAACAAAAAATCAAAAATTTTTGCAACACTCATTGCTTGACTTCAGTCTTCAAAGATAACCGAAAGATAAGTAGATAACCGAAAGAAAGTTAACCAAAAAATCAAACCAATGAGCTTATGAGCTGATGAGTCGATGATGAAGAACAGAAGAATCAAAGAGTCGCAGAGGCGCAGAGGAGGAGATCTCAGCAAAATCGACCGCAGAGGTGCAAAGAGCTTAGGGTTTTCTCGCTCGAAGAGAGACGAAGTCACGACTCACAAACTGAACGCTCGCAGTCTCGCTCTCGGATAATGGACATGGCTACTTAACGGAATAAATGCCCTAAATTTGTAAATACAAAAATGGGTCGAACGGGTCATTTTCGGGTTACCCGGGTTGACCCGAACCCGACCCGAAATGCCATACGGGTCAAAAACCCGAACCCGAACCCGACCCGTTTCGGGTTCGGGTTGACCCTAACCCGAATTTCTCGGGTCGGGTTTTCGGGTCGTGTCAAATGTTGACAGGCCTAAAAGAAAAAGCTTCCCTAGCGTGGTGATCAGAGTTTATCTTTGGCATTAGAGATGAGTTAAGTAGTCAACAACTTTCATTGCTCTTCCAATTTTCATGTATGCATATGAGTTTTAACTCATATGTTACGAGGTAATACAACTTATGTTCATTCTAAACAAATAATAGTAGTTGTCTTTATTATTATACAAACGCTTCCAATAGAAAATATTTCGTAACCAAATTCAACATTTTTTTTTTCTTAGAAAATCATTGAAAAGAAGAAAACAAATCTTATTTGAATTAATGCAAAATTATATGCATGATGTTATATTATGTCAGAATTCTTCATCTTCTCTAAATCAATTAAAAAAATACTTTAAGAAGAATTGAATTCTAAATAATACATTAAAATCTGTATAATAAAAAAAAAGTATTTTCATCAACATTTCTTATTACTTAAAAATGTCTTATTACTCAAAATTTTATAATTACAAAATATGTATTCATCTTCATTACAAATTTCTTAAAACAATTCAAATTGTTTGGTGAAACAACACAATTATTTTTGCTGAAAACAAACTAACATTTATTTGCCAATTTTTTTTTTCAACATATGACTATTAAATTCTAAGAAAATTTGATACAAAGGGCAATTAATTATAATTATATGCATGCATTGAAGTTGATTGGGTCATATCGGTTCTCTTTTGATAAATTTTTTATTTTCTATAGACATTCTTATGGAACAATACTTAATTATTTCTTAAAATTCTATAGATATTCTTGAAATTACTTAAATTAAGAAAATTAATTTTTAGTATATTTAATTTGTAATTATATCATGCTATTTTATTTTTATGTGTTTAAATAATTCATATTTGAAAATCATTGTTCATATTTGTTAATGTATTTTTTTCAGTTAATATCAAAGAAACTAATTTATTTTCATTATCTATTATTTTAGTTCGCCAAAAAACCTATCATTCTTTTATGGACAAGTATACATAAAGTTATTTGACTGCATGTATATTTTGTAATTAATTATATAGATAGAATTTATTGAATTTTGTATGATATTTTTTCATATTGATGTAATTATTTTAAATCGTCAACCTTATAAAATATGTGTTATTAATTTAGAATAATGATTTTTTTATTATCATTAATATATATTACAATTGTAATTTTATTATTTTATTTTAATCACTTTCGACACATATTATTTATTAATAGTGAATTTTAACATTGTTTGTTTGCATCTACTTTTGATTAAAGGTAAGTAATCTGCACTTTTTATTAATTAATTAGTTTGAGGTTATAAAAGTTTATCATGGGCAAAAAAATTTATCATAAAATATTATATAATATTTATTATTATAATCTCAATTATGATGATCTCTTTCTTCTTTTTAATGTATTGTAGTTGGGATCATTAGCTCTTTAGATTTCTTTTGATTTTTAATTTTGTTTTTTGAGCATTAGCAGACATTTGATCCCTTTAAAGACTAATTTTTTTATAAATTAACGCGTAAGCCCGTTGGTGGATTTTTATAAATAAAAAATTTGATAAAAAGATGAATGTTTAAAACTAGACAATACACATATTTCATGGGAAGACATAGATGCTTAATGGTGCTATTTTTAATCTCTTATTTAAAAGTTTTTATCTTAATCATTTGTCTTATTTATTTATCAAAGTAATTTAGGTGCCTAACACTATTAGTGCTTATAAGGCTTTAAATAAATCATTAATATAATGATATTAATACAAGTGTTTTCATTTGCTATTTTTATCATTTTTTTATTTTAAATAATAAAAAGTTTAAATAATTATGTAAACTTATGCACACTTAATCTCTCACAAAAAGAAAACTTAGAATATTTTGAGTCAATTTTTGGCAAATGTTCATATATATTCGATAAAAAAGCTATAATTTTTTTTTTTTTTAAATCCACTTATAACAATGCAATATCTAAATGTGATTTAAATATTCAAAGCTTCTTCACATCTTTTCTATTGGAAGTAAGTAAAGAAAATAGTTCTTATCTGATCGGAACTATTTGGCTTGCATTCTTCAATTAAATACTGGACGATAGCTAAAAGCTTATGCTTCTACTCAATCCAACGAAGGTCTACAAATATTTATGAAATTTTTATTATGTTATCTCATTATTCAATTGACATCTCTTTTGTTCATTTGATGAATTCACCAAGCTATAGAATAACAAGTAATTTCTTCTTACAACACAATTTGCATTGTTTTTGTATTTCGGAAAGCATTAGAAGTAATGTCACTAAAGCATTTCGTACAAGAGGTTGGATTATTTTTCTCCTACTCACCTTAGCCTCACTTGCAAGATTGAAAGTTTATTGAACTCTATGTTTGGGACCTCATTGCTAAAAAATTGTTATATATGACTTATATTTTTATTTGGAAGCATGATAATACACAATTTACATTTTGAGAAGGCGTTAAACATATTGGAACCTTTATTATAGCTTGCATCACTCTTAAGCAAGGGAATATGAAAATCTTCTCTTAGACTTGGATAAATGATAGTTCCTTGTGAGAAATTTTGGAAAAACTGGCTTTCCATTGATAATATAATTAAAATAATTTAAATATAATTTTTTTTTATTTTTTTTTCACGTGCATTTAATGCACGTGCAATAAAACTAGTATATATATATATATATATATATATATGTATTCTCAGAAAATTATCTTGATTAGGCACGAATCTCGAGGCAAAATCAGTTCGGAAACTTCAAAAATTAAATCCGGAAGCACCAGAACTCTGATTTTAGAGAGTCTATAGTCAAACTGAGCGTCTCAGAAATACAAACCCAATGACACCAAATTCGACCCAATCCGAGTCCAAATGGGTCTGAATCAATGACCCAAAGCGATGTTGGAAGGTTCAAACCGCAATTTGAGTTACCAAACGGTCTCCGATTTTAACGAGCTTATACTCGAATCGAGCGGCTCGACGAGACGAATCCAACGAGCTCAAGATCACCAAATTCCAAAATCATTAAGGCCTTCAAATGTCGAATGAAAGGTGTATGATCAAAGGATTCGATATCGGCCGTCCATTCAAACCACTCCCAATTCGCCCATGATCTCACGCCTATTTACGGGCTATGCCACTCCAGAAAAATTATAAATATAGCCCTCATTCTACACAAAGGGGACTCAAGTGAAGAGAGAGAAGAAGAAGAGAAGTAGGAAGAGAAGGAAGAAGCTCCTCCTCGACCACCGCCGTAGCTCTTTCTGCCGCCTAAAGACGCTGGAACTCTGCTGAATTTTCGTGAAACGGCGGGAATTTGCATAACTTTGTAACTTTGTGAGAAGTTGATTATAAACTGATCGTCTTGATTTGTAAATATCAACCTCTGTACTTCATACAAACACTAGTGTAACTTTACAACTGGGCGAGGCCCCGTGGTTTTTTCCCTTTTTGGGTTTTCCACGTGAAAACTCTTGTGTTCATTTCTTTTTTCTGTTTGTGTGCGGAATACTCGTGCAACGCTAAGACGAATAGTTTCTAACTCTACTGTCGCGTATATTCTAGCACTCAACATATATAAAACTTAAATTTTTTTATTTACTTATATAACATTTTGATCTCTCAGTCATATATATTAGAATATATATATATGGAAAAACATATTTATTAAAAAAATTAATTTCTTTATATTATTTAATTTTTTTAATATTATAGAAATAAATATTAAAAAAATTATATTTTATTTATAAATATATTTATGATATGACCATATGGGTAAAATTCCAAAAAAATGTGATTTGCATTCAATCTAATTTTGGCTTTTTTGAAGTCAGTTTTAAATAAAATTCTACAACCTAAAAAAATCAACTAACGATAATTCTTTAGCACATTAAAGTGCCGGGTCTTACGCGCATGGATTAAAAAAAGTTGGAACTTGTCAAATAAAAATAAAAAATACTCTCGTCAATTCCTATTATATATAGCGTCAAATGAATCCCAAAGCTCCAACTTCAAACTTCCCCAATCGTACCACTGCAGATCTTAATTAGATCAGTAAACCACAAAGCTTAATAGTCGCTCCTCATCAGGAGAACCATGTCCATCGCCAGCTTCTCCGCCATTTCCAGTCACGACCTCTTCTCAAGGAGGAATCGGCTTTTCGTTACCCGCGCCATCCAAAAGCCCTCGACTTCAACAACCTCCACAGAGCAGCTTCCAATCCAGCCCGAAAGCGACGACCATCATAGCTGGCGCTCAATCTCCGGTGGACTCAACCTCCCTTCAACCATCTCCCATCTCCTCCACCTCTCCGCCGCCCCCAAAGCCCTCCCTGTTTCTTTTGATCATGACCAACCACCCATCTTTTCCCCAAAAGAAGATGTCTCCTCTCTCCGCTCCGCCATCCACGGCCCCGCTGACTGGTCCCCTCTCCTCGACCCTCTCCAACCTTCCCTCCGCCGCGAGATTCTCAAGTACGGCGAGTTCGCCCAGGCCACCTACGACGCCTTCGACAACAACCCTGTTTCAGAATACCATGGCTGCTCACTCTACGGCCGCAGCCGCCTCGTTCCCCTCCTCGGCCTCTCCCGCCACGGCTATAGCGTCACGAAATACCTCTATGCTACATCCCATATCGATCTACCGCAATGGCTCCTGCGCCCTCTTCTACGTTCAGAATCCCGTTGGTGCGATGAATCCAACTGGATGGGTTTCGTCGCCGTCAGCGGCGAAGCCGAGACCCGGCGCATCGGATTACGGGACATCACCGTCGCGTGGCGCGGAACCGTCTCCCCCAGCGAGTGGCTCGAAGACGTCCAATCCCGGCTCGTGCCCCTTCCATGTGCAGACGACGACGGCGCCCTCGTCGAGAAAGGCTTTCTCAGCTTATACACATCCCGCAGCCAGTCCTCCCGCTTCACCAATTCCAGCGCCTCGGAGCAAGTCATGCGCGAACTCCTCCGCCTCGTCGAATTCTATAAGAACAAGGGGGAGGAGGTGAGCGTCACCATAACAGGGCACAGCCTCGGCGGCGCGCTCGCCCTTCTCAACGCCGCGGAGGCGGTTTCGTTGCTCCCGGCCGACGTAAGGATTACTGTGATATCCTTCGGAGCGCCTCGGGTGGGGAACCAAGTGTTTGGCGACATGCTGAAGAGAAGAGGAGTGAAGGTACTTCGTGTGGTAACGAAGCAGGACGTGGTGCCGAAGGTGCCCGGCGTTGTGTTCAACGAGGGGAGGAAGGGAAAGGGGTGGGAGTGGGTTTATACGCACGTGGGGGACGAGCTGACTCTCGACGCCAGAGCATCCCCGTACTTGAAACGGGGTGTGGTGGACATCGCCGGGTTTCATGCATTGGAGACGTATCTGCATTTGGTGGACGGATACGAGCGGGCGGAGTGTAGATTTCGTGCAGGGGCTCGCCGGGACGTTGCGTTGGTGAACAAGGCAACTGGATTGTTGAGGGAGGAACTCAGGATTCCGGCGTCCTGGTACCAGCCGGAGAATAAGGGGATGGTGAGGAATGAGTTCGGGAGGTGGGTCCTGCCTCGCCGGGACCCGGAGGATATTCCGTCGCCGTGTGCTGAAGAGAAACTTATCCCTTCTTCTTCTTCTTCTTCTTCTTCTTAGTCTGCTCAGCCGGAGGTTACCTCGCCGGCACCATTCTGGTCAATTTTATTAAAGCTGTAAATTTTTATACATATAGTATACATTATACAAAGAATTTCATTTATTTGTTTTAAGATATTATTTTCTTCATTATTATTACGATTTATGAAACCTCTTTAGCATTTAATTTCTTTTCGGTGTTTAACTAATTTATGAAACCTCTTTGTCACTGGAGAATATAAATGTTCGAAAAAATTTCGACATTTTTTTTTTGGAACGGTTATCAGTCTCTTGCCATGTCAGCTTGTGACTTGTTTGACGATATCCACTAATTTCTCGGCGAGTCTACCAGCAACCAATCCCACAAGTGTAGGACCCACAGTTTTTTCTCTCCACTTAAGAAGTCGTGCCGTATGAGAGGGGATTGAAACTTGAGATAGGAGTTCCCAATCAAGCACACCCACCAACCCACCTAAACCCAGTGGTGTAATTTCGACATTTTAGTATGCTCTTAGTAATTCTCTTGTTCCCACTTCCCATAATAGCGTAAAAGGAAAGGACTAAAGAAAGTCTTCTTGTTTGCCGTTTCGTTGCTGCTTGCTCTTGACAAGACTTCTTGTTTGGAAAATTCTTCATGGTGCAGCCGTGTTTGAATCTAATAATACTGAGTTTCATGAGGATTTTTATGGATAAGTTAATCAGAATATTACAATCTAAGAATTTTTTTAGACTTTAATAACTTATATCAGTCCAAAGTCCAAACCATTTCACCAATTAGTAGCGACAATTTTATTAAATTTTTTCTATTAATATTATGTGTTAAATACTTAAATCATTAACTTAAGGACCTACTCTATTTTTTTCACTTAAAATACACTTTTAACCACCTTTTTCTTTGATCTAAATTTTGTAAGTAGTCTAATTTCTTGCATTTCATTCTTTTTTTTTTTTTTTTTTTTAATAACTTTTATAAGATTTGTTTGGGGTAACTTATGCGTTTTATAAAGTTAGCTATATAGTTATTTTGAGGAAGATAACTTAGTGTTGCGTCCTAGAAAATGCACGATGACAGAGAGTGATATAGTTTAGCGTCTTAGTTTTGTATAAAGATCCACCACACAAACATATACGAGAGTATAGTTGTAGCATTTATAAGAGTCACCATAATACAACTGAGGCCCTTCCTTAGGAAGATATTGGCTTGATATAAAAATTATAAATCATATAGAATGCATTATATGATGCGAGTTGGAATAATCAATGTTGATATGTTCGTTTGGGCGGTAGGACCATAGTCGGCAGATCACGGATGTCAGAAGACCTTAGTTAGACGACGGTAGTCGAAAAAATCTTTGTCTAGCGACAAATGTCAGAAGAATAATAGTCCGTGAGGTCAGAAAGACTGTTATCAGGCGACAAAGATCAGAAAAATTGTTGTCCAGCGACGGAGGTCGGAAAGACCGTTGTCATCGACGTATGTAGTGAGAACGTAATTGGGCGACGATGATCAAAAGGACCGTAGTTGGCGATGGTGGTTGGAATGACTATAGTTGGCATGCGATGGAGGTCGAGAGGACCGTTGTTGGGCGATGGTGGAATTTCTTAAGTGTCATTTTGATACTTTTAACTAAAATTTTCAAATACTCCATCGGATGACCTGTGTTGAAAGTACCATTAAAGATTTTAACCAAGCTTCAAATATTTGATTTAAACTCATTTGGATTCTGATCATAATATCAATTTTTAAATGGCTCCAAATTTAACTAGGCAAGCTTTCTATTTCAAATATTGCATTAAGGTACTTGCTTACTCTTATAGATTTTTTGGTGCTATTTCAATTAGCATATATTCATACAATTACAACAAATATAAATATTTCTTATAAAAATATAATGTGAAATTCACATCAATTGTCATAACAAAATAGGCTCATCTTGATAATGTAATAGTATATGCTGAAAATATTTTTACATTTTTAATTTTAAAAAATAATTACAATTTTATGTGTAATATATTTCTACTTATTTAAAGTGCATCCTCCAATATTAAAAAAAAAGGTACATTTTCAAAATAATTCACTTATAAAATAGTTTTTGTAATCCAACAGAGTATGATGGGCCATATATGAAGATTGCTTTTTATAAAAAGAAAACGAAAATTTAATTTTAAAAATGGCGATGAACGATATTTTGAGGTTTTGGCCAACTGCCAAACGCGGCAATAGCTTGCTACTTTTCAGTCGAGCATTCGAGGCTATAAATACCGCTCGGCCACTTCTCTGAAAGGAGGAAGTAGGAATTTCTTGTCGTACTTTTTCCCACGGGGGGCAGCGCTGGAGAGATGGAGACGAAGGCGCTATCTCAAAACGGCGATCTCAAAGTGGACGGCGAACAATTTGACAATGGCGTATCCTCGCTAATTTTCCTCGGTACTGGCTGCTCCAGTGCGGTACCCAACGCCCGGTGCCTTCTCCTCCCGACGGATCCACCGTGTGAGGTCTGCTCCCAATCGCTCTTCCTGCCTCCGGAGAAAAACCCTAATTATAGGTCCGATGCTGCTTCCTCTTCTATCTAGTTCTTTCTTTTTCGTTTCGTGTGCTTGCTGGTGGATCTTCATGGTCCTTGAGTGTTGAGAATTCCATGCGCGGTAGTTGGTAAAGGACGTTTTGCGGTTTGATATTTGGTTATTGGATGTATGTCGTGCTTCAATAATGTTAGATCTGTGCTTGATGAGTGGGTTGGGGATATGGCTTAGATCGTTTTTGGATTTGATCGATACTATTGGTCATGATGTGAGGGTGATCTGCTTCTTATATCTACATTGAATAGATGGCTGAATGCCCTATTTCTCACGGAATTTTACTCGAATGCTCTAACTGAAATGTCTTTGAAGTATGGATAGTTTACTTGACAAATTAAGTATGATTGAAGGCATAGTTCATTACATTTTGAGACATATGCAAGAGTTTTTACATTGGTGATGTTTTGAAGCAAGAATTAGAGTTCAAAGGTATTTGAAATGCATTGTATTTGAATCACTTCGCATTTGAAATTCGTGAGATTGGTTTTTTTTTTTGTTGAAACCAAATAAAACTAAGAAAAAAATCTAGGGTGTATGCCCTTAGTTGCCTTCACAGGTAGTAGCTGAGTTGTGGCAAGGATATTTCTTTTCAGGAGCAAATGCCTTAGCGAACTCACTAATGACTACCAAAGAAATTTGCCTAAGTAGAGGGCGCCACTCGCCCGCATCCTCTTGAAGAACTCACTGTACCTTGGGTGACCAGAAGGTCCCTTGACCGGGAAGGCAGATCATCACTCATCTCAGTCAAGCTCTTACCCTTGAAACATGTTGAGCTCGCCAAACTCATTTACATGAAAGTGTTTACCTTAGAGATCCCTCACTCGTTCAGCCATAACTCATTCAGACTCGGAAACTTTCCATCCTCACTCACACTTTATGATGCAGGGATCCTGCAAAAGATAGTTAGAGCAAGCAGAATAATCCAATGAAACAATACTCAGGTTTCTATGAATCTTTAGTAGTTCTAAAATATTATAAATCAAAAGGTTCCTTCTTTCTCCAGGACCGACTGCTATATGCTCTTTTGCCTAACAGAAAACTACTAAAAAGGTGTAAACAGCCACTAATGCACTCATGTGCAGCAGTAAAAATAAAAATTAATAAAAGTAACAAATCCTAACTAACTATCAGAAGCATGTGGGTGTTCCAACTTCCTTCTCTCGTATTTTCGTAGTCTAACTCACTCAAGTGATTTGATTTGATTCATGAAGATCTTGTTCGCCTATCTCTGCCAAGCCTAGTAAGTGTAGGAATTGAGTTAACTTTCCATGCTCCTGATTTTATTGTTAGTGTAGGGATTTTGTTGAACGCTACTATATTTGCTTACTATTGTGATTCTAATTATTTGATAGTCCAAGCGTTTGGCAAGTGGCTTAGCCTAAACGTAGGCACCCATCTCTTGTTTTCTTTTATTGTTTTGATTACTAATAGTTTTAATCGTAATTGTTTTATTCAATAAATTGTGCAAATTCTTATCTCATACATTTAAACATTTTAGTCCTGCATCATTAAGTTTTATCTTAATGAATTAATTAAAAGTTTGTAGGGGGCACTAACTGATTGTTTTTTTTTTTTTAAATATATTTGCAATCTCAAACAAATAGACTATGCAACAAGTAGAATTTTTTATTACTTAATATTCTTGTTACATAAATATATAAGTAAATATATATTTGTATATGTTGCGCGTGCGTGTTATGTGCACATGCATGTGAGTTTGCATGCTTGCAGATTTCCTTTCGCTTGTTCTTTTGAGAAATTGATTCTATCATGTCTTTAGAGTGAAGTGGTTTGGCTTTTTGTTAATTCTTTGGCATACCTATTGATATAAAAAATGTGCTTGTCCAATATAACAATAAAATTATGCAAAAAGAATTAATTATTGCAAGTGCATCATACATTCAAGTTTTCTTCTAGGCCTCATCCATCTTAACATTCAACTCAATAATAGTTTTTTCTAACCATTGCCTTTGATGCTTGGAGATATTTTTTGGCTTGGAAATGACTATATTTAGTTGCTTCTAAATAATTATTCAGATAAAGGTTAGAATGCATTGTTCCCAACAACTGGTCTCCAGGATACATTACAATTATTTCATTAGTGTATTTAGTAAAATCTGACTAGTTAGACTGGGAGCAAGTAAGGTCAGCAATATGGATATTAAGAGGGTTGAAATTACAATTCTAAAATGAAATGTTGTAAAATGTATTAACTGTTGTAGAATATCCATCTTTATTCCATTTCAGGATATTTTGAATTTTCTCAGTATATATCTTTTGTTAATCTTTAGGCATATTTCCAAAGTAAATTTGGAGTTTATGAACTCCTATATTTATTATAAGTCAGCAAAGCAAGGTAAGTGCAAAACCTAGGTTTCTTCAAGATCACTTTCATCAATGTGTATTGTTGGATTTAGGATTACAAAGGAAAGAGACCTTTCCTCTTACTTTTTTCCTCATCCTTTTGATTCTAACTCAAATGGATTACTATGAGAAGCTTCTTTATTCTTGTCCCTTTCATGCAAATTCTCAAGGAGCGCGCCAATAATCGGATAAGACCAGTAGCTGTTTTTATTTCCTTAGAAGGCTTGTTTGATGAATTTCTTTTTTTTTTTTTTTCATTTAGGTATCTCAAAAATCTCCGAATAATAATCATCAAGATTGATAATAGGTTTTCTTTGGGTTAAGTGGGAAATCTCAAGCCATTGCAATCTGAGCCAATGTTCTTAATTTTCTTCTTTTCAATTCTATCTTTAAGAATAAAGTCTGATTTACTTCTACAGAAACTGAGGTATCTTCATATGATATCTTAAATAGTCGTTTCGCATCTAGTTACAGCTGAGACAATTGTGTAACTCTTCTTCTCAACTGCATCTCTACTAGTTTTCTCTTAAGTAGATTTCTCCTCGCAAGCTAAATGGGCTTTCTTGTAATGGTCGTGTCGTGATATTATATTAATTATAGGCTTAACCTACAACGTTTAAAGTTTTAGCTTGATTGTAATCAATGTTTAATAGATAATGAGTTTCAAACATAGTTCATGTTCTTTGAAAGTTTTTGAATCTTCATTATGTTATTCGAAAGACTAGAAATTTGGTAGAAAAAAAGGTTTTTCAAGAGATCCCTTTATTCTTTCGGAATCTTAATATGTTCTTTTTACTCTCTTTTGCTTTTACAGGTGCAACACTTCTCTCTTGATTGATTATGTTGATGAAAATGGCGCCCACAAGTATATATTGATTGATGTTGGTAAAACATTTAGAGAACAAGTTCTGCGTTGGTTTACGCACCATAAAATTCCTTGTGTAGATTCCGTGAGTAAACCTTCTATAAATTCTCTATTATTATACGGGCATATACATAGCCTCACATTTGTCATTTTTTTTAGCCTCACATTTGTCTTATTATAGCTATATATATATATATATATATATATATATATATATATATATATATATATATATATATATATATATATATATATATAAAGATAGTGCTCCATTTTTTTTGTTATGAAGCCTAAATCAAATCTAACGGCTGGAAGACAACCTATCTTCCTAAAATTTGGATGACATATTATTCATCAAATATAATCCAACAGATCCAATAGTTAGCGAAGAAAACTTTCTAGATCATAGAATTTGAAGAAATTAATATACCAATCTCAGTAATGAAGGAACTGATTTTTTCTAGCTACGTATCTTGAGCTTATATTCATAAACATATTTTAACGTAAAATCAGTTGTCTTTTTGTAATTATACTTTTTAAAGTGATTATTACCATGTGAAAGTATTATTTTACATATAACCATTATCTACAAATTTTAAAAATATTTAAATTCATAAAATATGTCAAGTAGATTTTATAATCCTCATTTTGATGTAGGACTACAATGCATGCAATAACTTGAAAAGAACTTGCACGATTTATTGATTAGAATAATAAAGATTAGAACTATTAGCAAATAAAACGACAAAATAAAACGTAAGAGCTGTCACTCCTGCTTAGGCTAAGTTACACGATAAGAGCTTTGAATCATCAAAATAACATAGGAAATCAACAACATGCATGTATAATAGCTTTCAACGAAAATCCCTAATCTAACAATAAGATTAGAAACAAATGAAGTGCACTAAATTCTTACGTTTACTAAGCTCGATAGAGTTAGGCGAACACGATCTCCATGACCAATATCAAATCACAAGGAAGAGGGTTAGACTTTAAGAAATACAAGAGGAAGATGAGAAGACCTTCGTCAAGGATCAGTTGTAATCCTTCATTGGATGGTTCCAAGTTGCTCTTCAATAGCCTCGACCAAAGTGTCCAAGCCATGTGCTCTTTGTACTATTCTACGGTGTGATCGATGCGCGGGTTGACGTTGAAGAAGGTCGAGTGCAGGATGCAAACAAATCCTTGCTCGTCGTAGGAGAGGCTGTAATCAAGTTCCGGATCGGCCATGCTTTTGTTTGTTGTGTGTAGTAGTATCGGCGACGTCCTTCAAGGCTCCTAGATCTCTTGAGAGAAAGAGAATCCTCACATGAAACAAGAGAGAAGAAGAGGAGAAGGGTTCAACAAAAAGGGAAAGCCACACATGGGGTTAGGGTTAGGTTAGAGGAAGTGATTAAATTCAAAATTATGAAATAATTTTCATATTTTGAAATTGAGAGGAAAGGGAAATAGAAGGGGATTTTAATTCCCAAAATTGGGGGTGAGAGAGAGAGAGAGTGGGGCGGTTAGGCTAGGGGCGGCGACATGATGGGAGGTGGAGATGAGGGATTTATTTCCAAAATCAATTGTTTGGTTTTCGAAATTAATTAGGAGTTATGGGCTTTGGAGATTTCGGCCAAGGAGGGATGGGGGAATTTTGAAAATCTTTCCAAGAGAGGAGATGAGGCTTTAGGAAATAAACCCCCAAATCTGTCCTAATGGGGCCGGCGGCTATGGGGGTTAATTGGGCTTAATAATTTGGGAGGGGGGGGGGGATTAAAGCTTCTTAATTTGGGTTTAAGAATTAATAAATGTTTTAATTCTAATTTGAATTTGAAATTCAAATAGATTTAATTTAGGAACTTTCCTAAAATAGATTTAGTAATTTATGAAAAATTTTAAATTTAGAATTGAATGAATTTGAATTCAAAATCTGCCCAAATTAGGCAATGGAAATCAATAGGGAGAGGTGAGCTAGGGCCGGCGGGTTGAGTGGGCTCGAGTATGGGGCCAGCGGCTAGGTGGGGTGTATGTGGAGCTCGGTTGAGTAAAGGGAAAGGGCTTGGGGAGGGAGAAGGTCTTTGGTGTGATGATGGCCGGTGGTGGTGGAAGGAGGGAAGAAAGAGATAGAAGATAGAACCACGAACTCGACTCGTCTAAGTTGGTGAGTGATGCATAATTCTCCCTCTCCTAGGGACCTCACTTCAATCTCTCAAGCTCTCATGAGAGTTCAAACAAAGAGAAGCAATATTTTCAAACAATCATTCATTACCTTCAAAAGAAGAACAATAGGGCTAAAATAGCCTCGTACAAAGACTCACAAAAACAAAAGGACGACAATGCCCCTAGGGCTTAATTACGACCTTCCTTAATAAAAGGGCACAACGGGAAACTAATAAAGCAAACTAATAATACAAATATAATATGACATCGTAAATAAGAAAATACATATGACAACTCAGAAATACAATGACTCAATCGTGACCGTAGATCGATGGTCATGTCTCTAATAGACTCTCCACGATCTGATGTCCTTATCACATTTCAATCTTTTTTTTTCTCTTCTAAATTACTTTATACTCACAATTTTTATCTTTGGAATGATTTTTTCTTTTAAATTTCTAACTTTATAATTTTTTTTGAAGTTATACGTTAACATCATCTTTGCAATGATTTTTCCTAGGGTTAGGGGTATGTGTTGTTCGCTAAAATTAGATTGTTCTTAAGGTGTTTCAGCTCTAGCCGATGAGATTTTGGAGAGCCGGATCTTCCTCTCCAATTGAAGATCTACTTGTATCTTGTTTTTTTTTTAACTAAAACTTTTAATAAAAAAATTCTTGTGTGTTCTATTTTTAGTTTTCTTGTTGTTGGTTTTCTGAGATTGTTGAAATTAGATTTTAGCCCAGCCTTTTTTTAAATTTTTGTAAGCACTTCCTATCAAATTGCTATGTCTGCATGGTGTTGAAGTGATGGCAACATATTGCTGATGAACACTGATTCAACAATCAATGATGGTAAAGGGAGATCGTTGATATAATCACAAAGCTTTTATTTTGCTGACATATATTCTACTGTTGTTGGTGAGTGCAGATCATTTTGACACATGAACATGCAGATGCTGTACTAGGTTTGGATGATATCCGTGCAGTGCAGCCATTTAGTCCAACAAATGAAATAGCTCCAACTCCAATTTACCTCACTCAACATGCAATGGAAAGGTGCTTTCGATTTTTTATGAGTGGTCATAATTATATTTCGTTATGCTGCTTCGTCACTTTTATATTAAATTCTATTAAGCCTTCATGACGAGAATATTCATGTTACCATATATCTGATGATAAGTCTTGTAGTCAACCGCCATCGTGACTTTCCGTCTGTAGCTTAATGACATAACAGTTAAAGTAAGGACTCAGTTCCCGTTTGCTCTTGTGATTTTTTTTTTCTTTGAACCTAATGTAGGCTTCGTACTTACAATATCTACCCTATGTCTGTTTGTTGGGGACAGGATCAATCCTACTCCACCCCTTTTCCATTTCCTCCAATGATCAAATTCGTGAGTGATTGTAGCCTGAAACCAGATAGGATGACATGGGCTTCGTTGGCTAACTTTGGAATTAGATGTCGCCGCTTTTATACCTATTAGGCAGGTTGTAAGTATAAGCTTTTGCATACATTTTATACCTATTTCAAAAGTGTTGTATGCTAGAATATTTGCTGCACTAGAGAGAGTGTTGATAATATTAGTTATGCACAGAAATCTTTTACACATGCAAATAAGAAGTCTACAACATTAAAGAGGAACAAGATTTTTTTTTTGTTAAAAACTTAAGAAGGGATTAATCATGGGGCCTAAAACAATTGAAATAATTCTACCATGTCAGCTGAAGATCATAGTGATTTATCCTTCTCCACTATCAGATGAGTTAGTCTTACAAGACCTAAGTCGTAGGGGTTTTTTCCTTCTTTGATTGTTGAGAATGTTGGAGAGCTGTGGTGTTGACCGATAGACAATATGGGGTCATTTTTCCTTGATGTCATTTGATGGTGGTGATCATAGTTTTAAAAACCAGATCGGACTACTTTGAATTGGTCAGATGACCGGTCCGAACCAACTTAAGAACCGCCTTTGCATCGAATCAGGTTGAATCGGGAGGAACCGCCTGTTCAACCAGTAATCGTTAAATTGATCCTTGTTTTTTAAAATTGTCTGGTTCAATAAATTTTTTATTTAAGTAATTAAGCAAATTAATTTAATATTAAATATAATATTAAACTTAAAAAATTAATATAAATATTATTTATTAGAAGATTGTTTATTAAAACTCTTACATGAGCATTAAATATGATTAAGAATAGCTTCAAATATTCTCACATGACCCCACCACTCCATATGAGCTCCCATCATGACTAAAAGCAAAATGTTATATAAACTATACAAAGCAAAACTTTACAAATGACGTGAGACTAAAACCATACAAAGCAAAAAAGCTCTTTTTAGTTTTAGGTTTGCAACACATATATTTTTTTTAAATAGTTTTTTAATTATTTTTCATAATATGAATAATATTTATTTATTTTATAATATTTAATGTTTATCTATTTAAATTTTTATATATTTAATTATATATTATAAATAATTAATTTTTATATATTTAGTTATACACATGAATTATATATATATATATATATATATATATATATATATATATATATATATATATATATATATATATATATATATATATATATATAATTTTATTATGTGAATTTGTTATATAATTTATATTTGTAAGTTATATCTAAATATGTAATATAAATTTGTAAGAATTTATATTAAATTATATGGTTATATGTAAATTATATTTAGATTAAAAATCAAATTTAAAAATAGAAAAAATTTAAATTTAAAATTATCATATTATTATGAGTGTAAATTCTTAGAATTATGAGGTTTGGAGTTTTTCTGTTCTTATGTGAGATTTTAAAAATATTTCTTTCAATTAATTATGTAAGTTTTATGCTTCGTAGTTTTTATTTCGTTTAATTTTTTATCTTATATTTAGAATAATAACATCATTATTATGTTAATTTTATTAATTTTTAATAATATTATTATTTATTACATCATTCAGTTGGACTCTAGTTCGATCGGTCGAACCGTAAACCTCTCATTCTTCTGGTTCTTTGTCCGATCTAATTTTCACAACTTTGGTGGTGATAGACATCATTATTAAATAATTAGTGACAACCGGTGTCAAGGTCGAGTGGTAATGATTGAAAGTGTCAATCGACAACAGTCGATGGTAGACAAGCAACATCGGCTGCCAACGGATCCGTTGACGGTGGCATTAGAGGTGTTGCTTAAAGATTTTAGACACGGTTGCTCTCTTAGTTACAGTGAAGGCCAGGGGATTAGGAAAGCCATAAGAGAAGTATGGATAAGTGAAAATACCTAAGATAACCACTTGGGATTATACATGATGATTGATGCTATGGAATTTTTGATGTGAAACTAAATGCGATAAACAAGAATTGCAATTAAGATATTAATAGAAGTGGTGATCTTTGCTTTGCTACCAATAAACTCTTTGTTTGATCGAGTGAAGGTTTAAGAATATGATATTGAAAGATTAAGTAATAGTAATTGGTTACAATTTGAGATTAGTAAGACTTGCAAAATAACAACGAATTAGTAGGTAATGCAAATAGCAAATGTAACAAAAGCCTCAAGTTTAAAATCTAGATCATTCACCTAGAGATCCTTCACTCAATCTCTTGACAGTGGAGGTTAGCGGAGGAGAATTGCAAGCATACTTAAGGATGCCACTATCAAACAAGTGATGTCGAGGGGACTAGTCGCCGGGGAAGAAATCGGAGGTGGAGGAACGAGTTGTTGTCCGGTGATTGTCCACTCTTTAAGAGACCTTTATTCGTCGATGAACTCCGTTAAGTGGGGAAGGATGTGGTCCACGTACTCCTTGACGGTGTCTTCGGCTCCGAATCCGGGATCAAAGAAGGGGGATCAGATGATATCAATCTCCCCATGAGAATTGGAAACGAGTTCGTCATCAACTTTTGGATCCGCTATTCATGATCACGAGAAGACTTTGTGTGTAGTGGGAGTCATTGGGAAGTAGAGGTGGGGGATTGGCTACCAAGGAACGACGGCCAAGACGAGGAGGGGCGGTGGGTTGAAAGTGGAGAGAGGGGAAGGGGCCGGCGGTTGAAGGTTGGGGAAAGGGTGGTGGAAGAGAGGGTGGCCGGCGGCTACAGGAAGGGCCGGCGAATTCGATGCAAGGAAAAATAAAAGAAAAGAAAGATACGAGAACCGCGAACCTTGGAATCCACCAAGATTGACAGGTATTGCAAATCACCCTCATCGGGCTTCTCCTCTCATGAACTCACTAAGAGATCAAACAAGAACAAACTTTTCATTCAATAATTCATCATCTCTTATAATGCATGAGGCCTCCTTTAAATAGGCCAAAATAATACAAAGCTAGAAAGACACAAACGCCCTCATGGCTACACAAGCGACTAAATACCCACAGGGGAAAACTAGGAAAATAAAATGCGAGAATAAATAAAATACAAAACAAATTAGAAATAAAGGCTCTGGATCGTAGCCGTCGATCTGCGTCTCTGACGCTGGTACACGTGTCGAAATCTGATGTCCTCGTCAATTTTCTATGTTCAGGAATCCTCTCTATGCAAGGTCCTCCTTAAATGTGTAAGAATATGGCTATCTATATATTTTTGGAATGGTCATTTTATTCATTTATACAAAAGAGTGCCCGGCATTTGATCAAACAATTTTGGATGTCTTTGTGTATTAATTAACTCACAATTGAGTGATCTTTGGCTTGTTTGATCTGCCTCTTTAAGACACTTGCTTTAATTATAAGCACACAAAATTTGAAAGATGTTTAATCCCTCAAATGTGATATAAATATTCAAATAATGTTTTGAGTTTTGATTTCTAGAACTCCCATCCAGCTTGTGAACCGTATTATTGCCTTTCAATTATAGTTTCACCTTTTAGTAGATTCAACACATATTTGACGATGAAAATTTTTATTGAAATACTCTAAAATGACTCAAAATTATCTCCAATGGCTTCAGTGGGATTGAAATCAAGTACAAAATTTCAAAAGGTGGTAAGTCATTATTGAGTTATGTGGAGATGACAACGAAAATATATTCTTTCAAAAAGAATGGTAGTCTGATTGATAATTTGATTCTTTGTAGTTTTAAATTGATTTTTTTGTGAAACTTAGTGTTTTTTCCTGCACTTTGTTTATCACGTTGGTTGGATTTCTTTGCCTGAAGGTTCTTCCATTGTGTAAATTTTAGAAAATTTTTGTGTGAAATTATGTCATCTTGATATGTAATAAGATTTCTTATTTTTTAGAATATTCAATTCTAAATTTGTTATATTTTTGGAATTGATTAATTTTGTTATCAAATGGGGAGTCAACAAATTCTAGATTTTTTTTTTTTTGTATTTTGCTTACATCACAAGATTCCATCTATAATATTTTTTAACTTAATTTGAAATATTGTCATTTGATAGAAAAAATAAATCTAAATTGCGACCTTTTTAATTTAGCCCATTTACTAATTGTGCAATAAGATTTTTTTGACTCTGTGTTCATTGGAATCGGCTTAGATTTTTTTTATAAATGCTCCTATTAATGTTTAGATTCTCCGGTAACATTTTAATATTTTATAAGTTTTTAGATAAAATTATTAGGATTGTTAGTTAGCGATTTCTATGCCACATTATCATCATAGAAAAATCTATTGAAGGGGGTCAAATGGGCAAGTTTTTCGACATTCCCGATGTCATTAGAGCAAGAGGGCTTCTTGATTTGTGTATCTCATAATGTTTTGTAACCATTAACTTCATGCTATTTTTCAAATTCAAGATATGGGGGAAAATAACTTCAAAAGCCCTCGAACTTCTACTCAATGAACCGTGCAGGACATGCACCCCTCTCATGTGTTAAGAAAAAGTTTTTGTTTTGAATTTTTTTTATTGAACATTTCGTTTGAGTAGGTTTTATTGCATGCTTTTATAGGTTAATGGTTAAGTGTGGCAGCTATTGACACCACTTTGTCTACCATCTCTGGTGATGACCTAACATTACTTTCCTAATGACATTGTGGCGCTTAACCTTAGAAAATTTGATTGAGCAAGCTCTCTCATCGAGGTATATTATAATTTAGAGATGACTTTGTGCATGGACTTGTGGTTCCTTCAATTGAAAATTTGAAAAGACTTAGAAAATATATATTTTCTTAAGGAGCAGACCTCCCTTGAGATAGAGCAAACATACTCATACTTTGGGTGACTTATCCAAACTCGAAGGCGGGGACGTGCCTAAACAAAAATTACAAGTATGATGTTATGCGATTGCGTCAAACCCCCTTTACCTTTTCTAAATGGGTTATATTTTTTTTATTTAAAGTTCATTTATTGGTTGAGTTGAAAAAAATATATATTTCTTAAGAAAGCATAGTGAAGATTATCCATGCAAATCATATGCACAAAAGAAATTTACAAAAATATGATATTTCTAGTGCACAATTAATGTAAACACATCATTTACTAAACCACCATGACATGTATGAACATAAAAGTAAAATACAAATGTCATAAGTATGGCAACAATCACTTAATTACAAACCAAGTTTATAGAAAGAAAATAAGTAACCGAGTTGTGGGTCTCCGAAAGGATTCCGCTCGTGTGGTTCGAATGCAAAGGGTACGATCACACTATCCCGTAGGACAAAGTGGTCGTAGACCTTTACACTCGGCACAAGCAGGCCGATGGAAGAGCAGATGGAGTTATAGATACGATTAGCCATGGAGGATAGCGGGTTTTCACCTACACACCTCGATGGATAATAATATCTATAACCCTAAATTCACGAGATTTCCCTTATTCGATACATCAGCATCGAATAAGGTTTATTTGATTGTGGGGATCGGTTTCCTACGGGCGCAAGCCCCCGTAGTTAATCACATCCTAAGCCTTGACTTAGGAAAACTCTCGATTAAGGATGTTAGATTATCTCCTCTAATGGGTTTAGTGTATGGGTGAATTCTAGGCTTTCCTAATCAAAGAGGAAGAATGTCCCAATTTAGCTCGATCAGTCACACAAGGTTCAGTCAATCATTCGGCCGTCTCAAAGAAGTGAAAACTGAGGAAAAGGAAGAGAAGATGTTGCACTCAAACATGCACGAGAGAAGGAAGGAGGTGGCGTCATCCGTGTGACGTAGATGGGTAGGGTTTATAGCTTCCGAAAGGATGGAGAGCTTACCCACCAATAAGGTGTATAGGGGTACACTCGTATCCCTCACCTTTAGATCCTAAATCTATAAGAGATGTAGTGTTGTACACACAACACTAACATCTACGACCTAGCTAATGCAATCCTGGACTTATTCCTTGTCTGACAAAGGAAGCCAGCTAAAATCACCTAATCGTGTAAAATCCATGCTGTCCAGTCTGTATGAAAGATGGGAGGGTAGTTTAGACACTGAAATTTGGGATCGACGAACTAGAGAAATCCCTAATTGATCCCACACTTATGAGTGGTATGATGCTCCTAAAACTAATGCAATTAAATCTTAATTTTAATTAGTTACTAATGCAATTTATGCTGATTAAAGTCTCCAAATCAGATGTGTATGAAATTTTAAAAAGGCTTATAGAAAATAGTTTTTTGAATGACTAAACTTCCCCAGGTCCGGCACTTCATCCTCATAGGCCAGATTATCCGGACTCTACCCTCAGGCGGGGAAATTTGTCTAATAGAAGAGAGAATGCGTGCATGCGCCCCCGGACGATTCCGGCTATTCCCTAAAATCGTTATGGTTTCTATGTGAATTAATCTTAAATTTTATTATTAATTATGAGTAGAAGAATTTTATCCTAAAAAGAGCCTAACGGTCAGACACAAGCACATGCAAGAAAGAAACCTATGAAAAGCATGCCATTTCTACTGCGCAATCAGAGTAAACAAACAACAGCAAAAAGAACAAAATCTCACGGAAAAGAATGTCCATGGCAAGTGCCATACAATATTACATCACAGAGTACAGTAAGTAAAGGTGGCCGGGCTCCACCGACAACAACCCGGAAACGACGCAAATCTTAAAATAAGGCATTTTTATATCTCTTCAGTCTTCTTCTTCTCTTCCTTGATTCGTCTTTGAATCATCTTCAGCTCTTCGGGCTCCTTGCAGTACGTCCTCCAAAAGGATGCCCAAATGAAAAAGGAAACCCCCTGTAAGGGTTTACTTTTCCCTTTGGACTCCTCGTAGTGAACGCTCCAAAAGGATATCCAAATGAAAAAGGAAACCCTCTGTAAGGATTTACTTTTCCCTTTGGACTCCTATCTCTTTAAAAATGCCTTATTTTTAGATCTTCACAAAATTTACTATCAAATACATTTCAACAGAAAGAAAAGAAAAATCTAGACTCTCCTGCAGGGGTTATCCTAAGCAGTTATAATAAAAATTTCACCCAAGCAGTTATATATGTAAATTAAAATGCGCACATCAATCACTTGGCCGTGCTCTGATTATTGGGGGCTAAGCAGCTGAAGCAGGTACCTAAAGCAGTTATGAATAATTATTATTAATTTTTAGCCCCCTTTTTAGCAGCATTATATGAGCACGGCCACCTGCAGGAAGACAGCATTAGTATGAAAGAACGTGCCTAACCTATGGGTATTCTAACGTCACAACCACAGTGCAAGAAAGAAAAGAGTAGCTAACAAAACAGTACGGAACAACATCACAGAAAAGCTACAACAAGTAGCGAAAACAATCAGCACACGGGTCACATGCAGGGCGTCACAACAAAGAACAGAAAAGAAAAGCAGAACAAAATCCTAACCTAAAGCTAATAGTCGTGTCCTAGCAAACTCATCTAAGTGTGTGTGTAGGCTGTGTGGTTTTGGTAGGTCCTATATAAGGTAGTTTTATTTAGAGTTGTATGTACATTTGATTTGTTTGTTGAAAAGGACAAAGAAGAGATTTTAGTTAAAGTTTAGATATTAGTGTTTTAGAATTGATTTTAGGTATCTTTTATTTTTAATGTTTAATTAACTACCACCTTTGTTTCACACCGAGGCCGTGAGGTTTATTTCACCCTCCTTGGGGCTAACTTAATAGCCTCGTAGGCCTGGGTTACCCAGTGATAATTAACTTTGTTTGATTATTTTAGTTTGTTGTTAAAAGAAAAAGAAAAGGGTAGATTAAATGTTTTATTATTAAGGTTTGAATTAAGCCAATTAGAAAGATTAATTTTTAGGTTTTGACGCTCCATTAGATCCATTCGTGGCGTTGTGCCACCAGGCTCGAGGAACCAGCCTCCTTAGGACACTTAGCCCCGCAGCCCGAGTAGTCCATCCAATAAACTTCACTTTTAGAGCGGTTGTTATGTATTAAGGGATTTGTTGGTTATTTTTTTAAAAGATTATTCTAAGTTTGATCTTTAAGAATATTTTAATCCTAATGAATTTAATTTATAACTTAATCTCCTAATATAATCTATATCCTTTAGATTTTAGATTGGTTAATGATTAATTATTAAATTAGTTATGATTTATTTAGGTTTATGTTTTAGACTTATGATTTAATAATTATAAATGTTAATTAAAATTTAATTAAGAATTAAGTGTTTTAATAGACTTTTAAGAATTAGATTAGAATTAGTTGGTTGATTATTAGTAAATTAAGAAAACAAAATCTAAATCTAGGAAAACGTGTCACTAAGTTGTTGTTTTAAAGTCTCTATCCTATAAGGAACATGCATCCTAAGTCTATGTTTTCTAAGACTCGGTCCTTAATTTTTGTCCTTAGATGTCACTAATGTTGTAGGATCGAAAGTGATGTTCTTCTTCTAATTCCTAAGACTTCTACACGGATGTCATAGGATTTTAGGGATCTAAAAATGAAAGCAATCCTAAATATATAATTGAAGTTTCTAAGGACCTAAGGGTGGGAGGCGCACAAACATCTAAGCCCCTAAAGGTTTTCTAAGTTTTAGTAGACTTACGGCACCGGGGGCTACGACCCGGTGGTTCCGCCCGTAGCGCCCCTACTAGATGAGTAGGGACGACTGATGCTTAGATCCGACTGTCCTAGCTCCAGCTCCCAGTGTTCCTTATCCATTGCTTTCCAAAAGGTACCTCGCAACACAAAAGAAAGGCAGGTATTAGAGCAGTTCTATAAGCAGTTAATAAAATGAAAGAATGGAAATGCATAAAAGAAAAAGAACGTACCTTTTAGTTATTTGTTGGGCCACTTGTCTTTTAGGTTCTCCTTATTTTGTACGTGCGTAGTGTCAAAGCGCAAAAGAAACGACAAAGAAAGCTAACGGCAAAGCAAAATGAGACTAAATGCAAAAGAAAGAAAGAGAAACGAAAATCGAATACGAAAAAGGGATGTGGGCATTGTTGTTATTGGACACACTTCGTAAAAGTCAAGTGCATCCTACTATAGCAACAATGCCCTTTGCTGTTCCCACTCCGAACGAGGCACTTGATACGTTTGACACACTTACCCACAACACGCTCTAATAAGATCTACAACAACTAAGTGAAACCAACCTCTAAAACTCAATCTAAAATCTAGACCTTCTATTTGTTTATATTCACCCAACAATTCTTCTTCTTTTTTTTTTTTTTAGGAACTAATACTAAAGGGAGAAAATTCAAATAAGCAAAGAACTTCTTGTTCCTAAAAAGGAACACTAGAGATTTCTAACATAAAACTTTCTAATATTTTAAACCTCCAAAACTCATCTTTGGAAAGGACTACTAAGAGAATCTAACTCAAATGAGAAAGCCCCACTCACTTCCAAAAGACACTATTGAATAAGTCTACCCACAAAACCATACATTCCAAAATAGCTCACAAGAACTCTTGAATGAACTACCACAAAACTCCCCAAAAGACCTCTACCCAAAATCACTTTCCTTTTCATTTTATTGTTTTTGACACAGAAATTCTACAAAATCTTTTACCAAAACTTCATCTTTTGACACAAAATCCTACCCAAAGAACCACTAATCAAGTGTCCCTCCTCTCATTTGGAGTGGGGTAATTTGTAAAAAATTCCTCAATGAATGGGCATTATGAAGCCCATCGTCAAGAAATCTTCACAAAACACACTAAAAAAATCATAAAATAATTTGCAAAACTTGCCACAAAATTTCTCGATACAAAAGAAAAGGCTCACAAAACCTTCACGAAAAAAAACTTTTCAATAACCATAAATACTCGCAAAGAAACAATGGGAGCAAATTATAAGAAACTCAATTTTTTTAGTACAAAGCAAATCAAGACTTCTTCCAATCGAAAGCAACTTCTCAAATTAGCGACACAAAACGACTTACAAGAAAGCTTCAATAAAATCAAAGAGAAATCTTTCATGAAGCTCTCCAAACATGAAAAACAGCTCGTGAAACTCCTCAAAATAAACTCAAATGTCACTAGTGGGTGACGGCGAATGAACGACTACAAAAGCATGGAGTCATAATTTTCATATAAATCTTTAGTACAAACAAAGCCACAAAAATTCAAGATATTTGTTTCCAAATATATCGCGAAAATCAAAATATCAGCAAAGTTTAAATAAACTAATTAAAGGGAAATTTTATTAGATTTTATGAGAATCTATGCAAACTACCCATAAGAGACTTAGTATTGTCTGACCAAGAAGCACTAAAAGTAGTTCTCAAAGAAATGAGGTAATTGTAGAATTATCTATGAAGCAAATTTAAGTAATTTTATGCTACGTGCTGTGAAACAATTTCAGGATACTAGACGATCTCCAACTTAATACTACCCTCAGGTCAATGATGGGGAAAGTTTTCAAAAGGTGTTCAAACTTAGCCCATGCTACTAACATCAAACACCAAGTTATAACTAAGCAAGTATCACTGGCCATGACTAAGTTCAAAGGTACCATGTTCATGTGATAAAAGAGCTAAGCAAATGAATTCAACAAGTCATAATAATGGCAGCGTGACATCTATTTAAATTTTAACATTGAATGCAAATGTATATACGTGTGAAAACGAGTAAATTTATGTGTGAGAATGAGAGTATAAATTTACTAAGCATCCTTTTGAATTTAGATAAGTCATGGTAATCTCCACATCTTGCACCAAACATCTTTTTGAACATCAAACAATCAAGAAGAAAATTTATATCTAATGCTTGGAGAAGAAAAAGGGGAAGTAAACCAACCTCACGATCAAACTTATAAAACCTTACTAACGGATGATACTTGGGATAAATCATTAGTCGCCAACTAATCCATGTAATCACTAAAGAAAATACTAACTCATGCTCAAACCTCTTTTTTTTATACAAATGTATACTTTAATAAAGTTTATCATGCACACATGCCATAAGAGATAAGACTACGATAACTACAACTAACCAAATTCTTCATGTTATATAAAGAAATGATTCCGACGTCTCAAAACACATGATTTCTTCTAAAAGACATTTCTTCAAACACTTGGCATGTGCATTTTTAGAAAGGAAACAATATGACCTTCATGCTTTATCAAACTATATAACATGTTTCAGGTATTATTTTTTTTTATAAGCCCACTATTCATTCTCGAACAACGTAAATCAACACATGACGGCAAGATTATATATGCAAAGTTCCATGAGGCTCAATATTGAGAATAAAAGTTCCTACTATAAATCATGAGGATTCCATCCACATTCTTTTATTTAGTCAAAAACATACTTCGCGTATAAACCACTTACAAGTTCTTAAAGCCATGAAGCAACTCACATATTTAGCATTGGAATCCAACACTTACAAAATGTCCCAAATGATTTCTTCAAACAAACACAAATGAACGTTTGAAATTCTCCCCTCACAAAATAGAACTTCAAACAATCAACATAACTTTCTACAAAACCCTTAACACCAAATAACGAATAAAATATAGAAAGATACTTTAAACGATTACGAACAAAGCCTCAAACTTGTACTACGTTATCATTCATAATTTAACAAGAAACAACTAAACTCTTATATATGAAACACCTTGTAAAATCTGACTTTAAAAGTTCGTTCTCAGATAGAGCAAATCACCATTGTTCTTTTCCAAATTATATCGCATAACAACCTTTGGATGCTCATATCTCCTTCTTAAAACAATTTGGGATACGAAGCAAATAAAAGAAAGCATCTAATCAATTCTCATAAAAGTTTGGAACATAAAAACGCATCAAAATCTGCATTTTCCCCATTCTCAAAGTAATTTGGAACTTGAAATAGGTGAAAATCTGCATTCAATTTGCTTCCGAATCAGGCGTTTGGCAACTAAAACCAGTGAAAATCTCTATTTTGCTCACTCTCAAAGCGATTCGGAATCCAAAAAACAGTAAAAAAAACTGCACTTAGTCATCCTCACAATACCTCAGAACATTAAAAACAGTAAAAAAACTGCATACTAGTTATTCCCAATCCAACTTGGAACCCAAAAAAGTGGAATTCAGCATGTGGCTTGCTCCCAAAGCGATTTGGAATATCAAAACAATAAAATTCTGCATATAGCCAAAGAATGATAAGGCTTTTATTTTATTTTTAAAACAACCACATAGCATAATATAATTCATCTAAAAAAGAAAATTTCTACAAGTTTAATATGTAGCCAATATCTTTAACAAACGAGGACACCGTATCCTCATAAATTCCAAACTAGTGGAGAAAAAATCAAAATTCGAAGGATACCTTATCACCCACCAAAACCCGTTATATAAAAAAAACGCTTCAAAACTTACTTGCTTCAATTCAACTGACCTTAAGCTATATGCAAACAATAGAAAGAATAGATGCTCAATTTACGCTAAAAGGTTCAAAAGATTTTATAACACAAAACTCCATTAATATACGCTCATATATGCATGATTCCACTTGATGCGTGCATCAAGTAAAACAAATAGAATAAAGTGGGCAAAAAGCATCTAGCTCCTTTCAAACTCATGAAATCTTACATTCATATTTTAAAAAAAAGTTTCTAGTAGGGGATTAAATTGACACAATTTTGACATTTTCATTAATAAATCCATACAAAGGAAATTCACTCGATGAGCAATAAAAAAAAAACTTAGAACAAACTCATCCACTCAACTATAAAAAGATATATATTTTTTTTTAGAAAATGAAGGCTTGCCAAATTTCCCATCTTTGGTACTAATTGATACCACTTTCTTATGCTTCATAACTAAATTAATTTGCAACGATAAGGTATGAATCACGCGAAACTTATTTACCCTAGTGAGGTGAACTTTCCCAACAAAACTTCTAGATGTGATCACTTCGACTTAAGCATGCCATACAAAATTTTTATCATTTGACGAGTTCACCGTTCAACTTATACTTCATTCTTTCAATACGTTGGCATAACAAGCAAGAGAAGATAACATTCAACATGATACTTAACCTCATAATAAAAGGAGGCATATGCTCAAGAAAAAGTAAAAGAAGAAACGGTTGCATCGTGAGGTAATGGAGGCCAACCATAAGACCAAAGCATTAGTGTAGATGCTACAATAATTATGATTCATGAAATCTTCAATGCTAGTTAAACTTATTTTATTGCAAACAAGAGCAAGAAAATATGATCATATCCTCTAATCATGACTTTCATATAGAGACAACAAGGTCAGATAAAAAAACACAGAGTGTTTGAGCAAGGTAGCACCACACTAGCTTGACACCCCCCTTTGAGCCAACACTTATATAATTTCCAATGAGGTATTTCTACAAACACCTCATGTGCATGCTTTGACAAATGATTAACATGATTTCTTCTAACTTGGCCCCATTCACACCTAGAGCTTCATGAATCAGGGGCAAATCCCTCATGCCAAACCATTAAGAGGTAAGAATTTCTACAGATTTTGTGTAAAAAAAAACAACATAGCCCTTGCTATAGGGCACATTCAAAGCTCATAAAAAAAACAACACAGCCTATTTTCCTGAATGAAATAAATATAGAATAGGAAATGCTCAACTCACAAAACCTACAGAAATTTCACTGCAACAGAGAAGAATAAGCCTTACGCACCTCTATTTTACAAGCTAATCATTCAGCCAATGTTACTCTTAGAGGAGAAGAGGGGAAAGGAATAAAACAAGGGGAAGAAAAGAAAAAATCTGAGAGAAAATGAGAGGGAAAGGAGAATGAAAGAGTAGAGGAAGAGGTGGAGGAGCAAAGGCGAAGATTACCTGCGTTTATTGAAAGAGATTGGTCGGCCAAGGCAAGGATTCCGGCGACTGAATCTCGTCGAGCACGGTTAGGGTTCGGTCCGAACAGGGAGATGCGGGGGAGTCGTCGGCCTGGCTAGGGCTGGAGTCGCGAACAAGGGGGCGACGGGAGCTGGCGTCGGGGCGGTTTCACCGAAGCAGCGATCAGTCCAGGCGTCGAGTCGTCGGACCTAGCTCGCGAACAGTGCGAAGGAGGTCGGGCTGGTTGGAGTCGTGCGAACAAAGGAGACCAGCTTCAGGCTGGGGTCGCGAACTGGAGAAGACCGAGAGGGAGAGAGTTGAGAAGAGAGGGAGAAGGCGTGAGAGAGGAATGCCTAGCCGAAGTCCTTCGTATGAGTAAAATCAAGTCTGTCATCGAAAGAGGAAGCCCGCCCATTCTCGCCATCGTGCTCCAGCATCCGATATTTCCTCAAACAGCTTTGTTCTTCGTTCAATGCCTGCTCGAATCGCAGAAATCTTCTGATCAGCGCGATTTTGGCCGAATCACAGATCTCCTTTGATCGTAGCCGTCGATGCGATTACTGGATTTAGGGAATTAATTCAAAACGTATAGAAAGTCAAAAGGGCAATTAATAGGCTCAAATTGAGCTGAATCAAATTAGATTCGGCTAAGATCGGGTTGAACTCGGGTCCGAATTTAGCTCGATTCGAGTCGATTCGGGCTCGAGCCGGCTCAATAGAATTGGTTAAACAAAAATCGGGTTCAAAATAATGATCAATTCAAATTAAATCAGGTATGACGCGACGAAATCAAACTAATCGAATCTAATTGAACTCATTTGAGTCTGATCCGGCTCGAGTCGGGTCAATTCGAGCTCAAATTTGGTTCGACGGGGTTTGATTAGATCGATCGAAAGAGCTCGAGCATGATCGAGTCAAAATCGAGGTCAACAAACGGACCCCCAACATATGCGGAGAACAACGGGTGAACCGTATATGTTGGCGTTGACCTTCCTAGCTCTAGGAAGATGCAACTCTAGGGTCGAGCAAGGAAACAAAATCGACGATGAGAGTGAATCAAAGAAAGTAGCTCAACTATCTGCCCAATAACAATGGCAGAATAGGAGAAAGAGATCTAATGCTCACAGGAGCAGAATCGAAACAAGATCACAAAGGGTCCAAAGGAAACTCAACGATCATCTAGAAAATAAGTCTAAGATGACGTGACAAGAAGAGAAATCAGAAGTAACTCGAAAATCAAAGGAAATAAAAGGGAACAATAATCAAAGAAAGCAATAAGAGAGAGTAATCAAATATAGAGAAATCATCTGTCTGCCTGACCAGATCGAAACGGCGAAACAGAAGAAGAAGGGAAAAGAAAGATCTCACATTCACCTGACCAGATCGAAACAGTGAATGGGGAAAGACTCAATGCTCACCTGACCAGATCGAAACAGTGAACATGAGTAGAAAAAGAGAACCAACCGTCTGCCTGACCAGATCGAAATAGCAGAGCGGAAGGGAAAAGGAAAATCCCACATTCACCTGACCAGATCGAAACAGTGAATGGGGAAAGACTCAATGCTCACCTGACCAGATCGAAACAGTGAACATGAGTAGAAAAAGAGAACCAACCGTCTGCCTGACCAGATCGAAACAGCAGAGCGGAAGGGAAAAGGAAAATCCCACATTCACCTGACCAGATCGAAACAGTGAATGGGGAAAGACTCAATGCTCACCTGACCAGATCGAAACAGTGAACATGAGTAGAAAAAGAGAACCAACCGTCTGCCTGACCAGATCGAAACAGCAGAGCGGAAGGGAAAAGGAAAATCCCACATTCACCTGACCAGATCGAAACAGTGAATGGGGAAAGACTCAATGCTCACCTGACCAGATCGAAACAGTGAACATGAGTAGAAAAAGAGAACCAACCGTCTGCCTGACCAGATCGAAACAGCAGAGCGGAAGGGAAAAGGAAAATCCCACATTCACCTGACCAGATCGAAACAGTGAATGGGGAAAGACTCAATGCTCACCTGACCAGATCGAAACAGTGAACATGAGTAGAAAAAGAGAACCAACCGTCTGCCTGACCAGATCGAAACAGCAGAGCGGAAGGGAAAAGGAAAATCCCACATTCACCTGACCAGATCGAAACAGTGAACATGAGTAGAAAAAGAGAACCAACCGTCTGCCTGACCAGATCGAAACAGCAGAGCGGAAGGGAAAAGGAAAATCCCACATTCACCTGACCAGATCGAAACAGTGAATGGGAAAAGACTCAATGTTCGCCTGACCAGATCGAAACAGCGAAACAAAGAATCAGCAGAAAACTCAACAACCCCCAAACAGGAAAATAAAACAGGGGGAATGAAGAGGTGGTGAAGTATGCCTCCCAGGGACTCTGTCGGGCACCCAACCAGAAAGGGGAGTCAACATTCGCCTGACCAGATCGAAACAGCGAATGAGAATGGCTCAAAATCCACCTGACCATATTCGCAACAGCGAATAATGAGCCCTCCCGAAAGTCTAATGTCCACCTGACCATATTCGCAACGGTGGGACAAAAGAAAAAGTCCAACATTCACCTGACCAGATCGAAACAGTGAATGAGGACAACCCAATGTCCGCCTGACCAGATCGAAACAGCGAAACAAAGGGGAAAGAGAAAGGGAGTTCAGCATTCGCCTGACCATATTCGCAACAGCGAATGAGAACAGCTCAATATCCACCTGACCATATTCGCAACAGCGAATAAAGAGCTTCCCAAAAAGTCTAATGTCTGCCTGACCAGATCGAAACAGCAGGACAAAAGACAAAATCTCACATTCACCTGACCAGATCGAAACAGTGAATGGAGACGACTCAATGTCTGCCTGACCATATTCGCAACGGCGAGACAAAGAGTGAAAGTCACCTCTACAACCACCCGACGCACATGTGCGCGGTGCTGTGAGGGAAAGAGAAGTAGGTAATCCATCGCCCAAGAAATCTCAAACTTATATTTCAATTACCACATGGTAGAGGACAAATCGTCATGGCCATGAGTAATCAAAACATAAGTAGGACTTCTTTAGGTAAAATTAAAATCACATATCATGAAGCAATCGATCGATATACATCTCTCTAAAAAGAGGAATATATATACGACCGTGTAAAAAGAATGATCTCATAATGAATGAATAAAAATGGCAAGGGGACACACTTGCCATCGAGAACAACAATCATCATCTCAAAAATTATTGATTATTAAAGAAATCACAGTGGTAACACCCATGCTAACTAATGGGACCCTGTGAAAAGTACAAGCAACATTTATGTATTCAAAAGAGACTGTTCTTGTAACTAAAATCAAGATCTCAATGAGAAAATATATCATTTGAAGGGAGTAGTGGATCGACTTTCTGCTAGAAGATCAAAATCCACTAAGAAGTGATGTTAACATCTATAGCCAGATGTACTACATCACAAATAAGGGAGAACATCATCCCATTAAAAGTGAATAATCATAATCGAAGAAGTGAACACACAGTCGTCTCCTAAGCAGTCATCGAAATGCTTTAGGAGAGACAGAAGGGAATTTGGGCTCTTTGAGCGTAGAACCGGGTTCCGCCTGTGACAAGGGCAACCGGTTCTACTCAACTGAGAGCTTCCCTCTCGAAAGAAAAGAATTTTAAGGGACTTTGGGCTCTTGGAGTGTAGAACCGGGTTCCACCTGTGACAAGGGCAACCGATTCTACTCAACTAAGAGCTTCCCTCATTTTTTATTTTCTTAATATTTTTTTTTTTTTTTTTTTTTTTATATTTTGAAGAGAGGGGGAAATTGTTGGCTTTGATAACCCAGGCCATATTCGCCACATGAATAAAACTGGGGAGAGAGATAAATTACAACAACAATTTATAGGAAAATTCATAAAGTGATCATGAATCAACACCACTATATTTGACAAATATAGATCAAGGATGGACCCAGTATCATATTCCATAGAAATTCGAGCTAGTAGTTTTGGTATCCCAGACCACACTTGAAGGTGACAAGTGAAACTGGGGAAAGTCAACCCTTAAGAGGGGACTAAAAAAAGAAGTTTTGTGCAACAATATCAAAGTGATCAGTGAATGTAGACGTAAGCACAAAACATCCCTACGACGTATTTACACACAACCCTTAAGGAGAATCTCATACTTCGCATGACGAACATCACGTGGTAGAGGACAAATCGTCGTGGCCACGGACTGCCGAAAAGTGCGAGAAATCCTTTAGAGTCGTATTTATACAGAGGAATATTTACAAGTAGCGGGGGATGCCCCTTGCGATGTGCAAACTCAAGCATAGTACTTTCTCAAGTACTGCCCATTGATGACGGGCATGGGATGAACACCATTCGCATCAACTAGCAAGTAAGATCCACCTTCGTATACTTGCTCTACAACAAATGGGCCTTCCCAAATGGGCTCGAACTTACCACCTCGACGACGACGCGAGATGATAGGCCTACGCAGGACAAGGACTAACTCACCGACCTGAAAAGCACGGGGTCGGACGAGGCGATCATGAGCCTGGGCCATCCGGGCCTGGTACAACTTAAGGTTCTGATGAGCTTGCAAACGGAGCTCTTCTAAACCATCAAGTTCTTCCAACCGTAGTCGGGTATTATCCTCACGAGACAAATTGTGGCTAACTGCTACACGCAACGAAGGGAGCTCGACCTCAAGTGGGAGGACGGCTTCAACCCCAAAAGCTAAAGCATATGGTGTACACTGAGTAGGAGTACGGTATGTAGTCCTATAGGCCCATAATGCTTCAGGCAATTTATCGTGCCATTCTCTTTTATTCGCCACAAGTATCTTTCTTATCAACTGGACTAAGGTCTTATTGAATGCTTCAGCCAAACCATTAGCCCTAGGATAATAAATCGAGGAATATCGCCAATTTATGTTATGGCGGCGGGCAAATCTAGCAATTTTGGTGCTTCTAAAGGACGGGCCGTTATCCGAAATTATACGGCGCGGAACACCAAAACGGTAGACGACATGATCGCGGAAGAAACGCATCACATCTTCTGATTTAACTTCCTTGAGCGGAATAGCTTCTGCCCACTTAGAGAAGTAATCAGTAGCAGCCAGAATAAACCTATGACCCTTAGAGGAAGGAGGGTCAATAGGACCCACTATATCTGTGCCCCAACTTTCAAAGGGCCAAGAAGACACAGTGGGGTGCAGCGGATTAGGAGGTTGGTGGATAACAGTATTATGAATCTGGCATTGGTGGCACTTCCTAGCGTGCTCCATGCAATCACGGATCATCGTCGGCCAATAATAACCAAGGCGTTTAATTCTGACCTTCATCTTTGGTCCGGACTGATGAGCACCACAAAGTCCCTCATGTACTTCGCCCATGACCTTGCGAGCCTCCTCGTTGTTGAGGCAACGCAACCACATCTGGTCAAAAGAGCGTCGGTACAGAGTTTCATTCACATAGGAGAAGGACAAAGCTCTCTTTCTAATCTGAGCGGCAAGAGAGCGATCATCCGGAAGCTTACCACGCTTCAAGTACTCAACAAAGGGGACTCTCCAATCTGATTCTTCCTCAACAGCGCATACTGTGAGGGTCTGATCGGGAGAAGACAAGTCCGCGGGACACAAGGCTTGTCGGTACTGAACAACAACCGACACCGGATTTCCATTCGGGTCAGCCAACTCCTTAGCAAGTTTAGCTAGTGCATCCGCTCTACCATTCTCAGATCGAGGGACTCTAACTAAAGTTACTTCAGGGATCAAACATAAGAGCTCCATTGCCCTATCGTGGTAAGGCAAGAGCTCGGGTTTGAGAACTTTGAAAATTCCAGCAACTTGATTAATGATTAGTTGGGAATCTCCAAAGATTTTCACCTGCACGATGCTCATCTGAACGGCCAACTCAAGTCCTACAATTAAAGCTTCGTACTCAGCTTCGTTATTAGTACGAGGTTCTGAAAGACTGTAGGAGTAACGAAGAGTGTGGCCTTCAGGAGACACAAAAACAAGCCCCAAACCTACCCTAACCACAGGAGTTTCGTAGGGACGTAGTGATTTGATGGAAGAAGCTCCATCAAAGTAAAACTCCCAAGTAGGGGACTCCTGCTCTTCCACACTCATGACTAATTCATCAGGCAAATCGTCATTAAGTAGGAAATCTGCAGGGATCGGGTGAGAAGCAAGAAAATCAGCTAGAGCCTGTCCTTTGACGGCCCGCTGAGGGACGAAGGTAATGTCAAACTGCAGCAAAATCATGGACCAACGTGCTAAACGACCTGACAAAGTCGGACGGGTCATCAGGTACTGCAAAGGGTTGACTCGAGAAATCAAACTGATCTTGTGTGAGAGCATATAGTGTCTAAGCTTCTGCACAGCAAAGATCAAAGCCAAACACTGCTTTTCCATTGCTGGGTATTTTAGCTCTGCAGGAATCAAACGTCTGCTAAGGTAGTACAAGGCGTTCTCTTTACCTTCCTCATTCTCTTGAGCTAAAAGTGCACCAAGCGACTCATCCAAGGCAGTAGTGTAAAGGATCAACGGTTTGCCAGGGATCGGTGCAGCTAACACCGGGGGATTCGTCAGGTAGCACTTTATGCTCTCAAAGGCCTCCTGACAACTCTTATCCCAATGGAAACGGGCATCCTTCTTCGCTAAAGCAGCAAAGGGATGACATCTACCGGCAAGATTGGAGATAAATCTCCGCAAGAAAGCAAGTTTACCCTGAAAAGACCTCAACTGGGTAAGACTCCTAGGAGGTTTCAAGTCTACTATGGCCTTGATCATGGAAGGATCAATCTCAATGCCACGATAGCGAACAATAAAACCAAGAAACTTCCCTGCACTAACTCCAAATGCACACTTTAGGGGATTCATCTTCAAATCATGCTTTCTTAAGCGCTCAAAAACGATTCGTAGGTCTCGGAGGTGATCATTACGGACCTTGCTTTTGACCACTAAATCATCCACATAGCATTCAACCTGCTCATGAATCAACTCATCAAAAATGATAGTCATGGCACGCTGATAGGTGGCCCCGGCATTCTTGAGGCCAAAGGGCATCACCTTGTAACAAAACACACCTATAGGGGTGCGAAAGGCAGTGAATTTCTCATCTTCAGGGGCCATCTTAATCTGATTGTAACCAGATGAACCATCCATGAAGGAGAAAATGCTATGGGACGAAGCGATATCAACCATGAGTTCAGGGATAGGAAGAGGGAAATCGTCTTTAGGACATGCCTTATTCAAATCACGGAAGTCTATGCAGACACGAATCTGACCATTCTTCTTCCGGACTGGAACAACATTGGCAAGCCAAGTGGGATACTTCTCTTCACGAACAAAACCAGCTTCTATAAGCTTCTTAGTCTCGGCTATCACCTGTTGTTCAATCTCCAACCTCATCCGGCGAGGTGACTGCTTAACAGGGACTGCATCAGGACTAATAGCTAACTTATGGACTGCTACTTCTGGATCTAAACCAGGCATCTCAGTGTAGTTCCAGGCAAAACAATCCTTAAATTCAGAAATGAGTGCAACATATTCTTGAGCCTCTGACTCGGATAACAAAGCGCTATGAAAGATAGGCCTAGGATCCGATTCAGTGCCCAAATTGATCTCGCACAGCTCATCCATGGCAGAACTGGCGCCATCTTCGAATTCACGTGGAGCTTCAAGGACCCTGTCCTCATTCTCTTCCGGGTCTTCATCATCGGAGATGGAAACAACCGGATAAGAATGAGAGACGACCCGAATGTTGGCGGAAGGGGACTGATCTTCTTGAGAATAGCCTATACCCTGCCCAGTTCGAGGAAAATCAGTTCGCCAAATACGGGCCTGCTGTTGGGCCTGTCTACCTGACCAAGTCGAAGGGACAATGCCTCGCTCAACAAAATTATCAACAGCAGGGGAAAAGTATCGGGGAACTGGCATGATCTCATCATCCACAGTGGATTCCACAGAATTCTGTATATCAGTACTCTGTGGGACACCTACACTATGGAACAAAGATGCATGCCACGCAGACTGTGCTGGTACATAGAGAGTGTGCAGCTCTTGTACAGAACGCCTATCTAAGGGTGGTGCACCACGAACACTAACGGAAGGTGCAGGGGAAGATTGAGGAGGAGATTCCTCAATTCTCATCCCGTACATCTGGCGAGAAAGAGATTGTTGACTAGTAGTCTGACGTCCGACATCTCCGTCGTCGTCTGAATCACTATCAACAATCAAACCACCCTGAGGAATCAAACTCCTATGGAATATGGGATAGGAGTTGTGATCAACACTAAAGGCGGGCAAAGGGACTGAATGACGAGGAACATCAATCATCTCATCATCAGAGTCGGACTCAACAGTCAAAGGAGAAGTGTACAATTGCGAAGGAGGAGGGATTCGAGCATCAAAGTTCCTCGGAGGGCGAACTGACTCTCTACCTCGACCTCTACCACGCAATCCCCTACCTCTACCAGGGGGAACATCGTGCCTGAGTACAAACCGTAAAGATTCCTCCGGGTCTGTAGTAGAAACATCTGCTCCAATCTCAACCTGTGATGGACCCTGTACTAGTGGTTGTATAGGACCCTGTGCAAGTGGCTGCATAGGACCCTGTACAACACTAGCGGGTATCACTGGTGACTGGGCAGTGGGAGGTCTACGAACTTTCCGAGGCATGTAATGCTCGGCATCATCATAAATAGAGACCTCATGCACGGCAAAAGGTTGAATATCTCCTAGAATGGAAAACTCTACGTCATTCCTCATATACTTCATGCACTGGTGCAGTGTAGAGGGCACCATTCCGTATTCATGTATCCAAGGCCTTCCTAAGAGAGCCTTGTATGAGGTATCTGCCTCAATAACATGAAACTTCGCCTCAGTCAAAAGATCTCCAAAACGCAAAGGCAAAGTGATGGAACCTAGAGCTCGTTGACCTTGATCATTAAAACCCTTCAACATAATCTTATCTGAAGTGAGCTTTAAGTGACCAAGGGAGAGACTCTGTAGGGTGGCATGATTAAGGATATTAACTGAAGCTCCTTGGTCAATGAGGACCCTGTTCAACTCATAACCATTTACTTCAGTGGTGACGTACAAGGGACGGTTGTGATCAGAAGTTCCTAGGAGAAGATCCTGGTCTGAAAAGGTAATGCATGGCATCTCTCTCAAATAGCATGCATCCTTAACTGACTCAGTGGCAAAGAAAGCTTGATAAGACTCTGGTTCAAGCAAAGCTTTTACCAAAGTCTCTCTCAAGTCGGAAGACATCATTAGTGCATCGTACACACTAAGAAGAGAAGGGATCTTTCTTAAATGAGCCAACACATTGTAATCAACATCCAACTGAGGGCCTTTTCCCTTCTCCTTAACAGGTGCTTGAGGAGGAGGGATAGGATCATCCTGTTGGGTAATGATGTTTCTATCTTTTTCTTTATTATTTTTAACCATTTTAGGTGGTAAGACCTTACCTGAACGCAACTGTATCTCTCGTATTGAGTCGGACTCAATAGAGGACTCATTTGGTTCAGGTGACATGGCTTGTGTTGGTTCAACAAAAGGCGATTGAGGAGTGTTCTCGGATTCATCTTCTGAATCCATGTAACAACCTCCTTCAGGAATAGCAAACACAGGCTCTTCCTCACACTCAAACTCTTCTCCAAAAGAAGGATCATCATCATTTTCAGAAATAACTAATACAGAAGAAGAACGAGTGTTAGAAAAAGTAGAACTAGAGGGAGCAAGACACCAAAAGTAGCCAGAATCATCTTCTTCCATTAATTCATCATCAGTTGAAGGGAGAACAAAATCCTTCAGCGTAAGTGCTGGAAGAGATCCTGTCTTCCCCTCAGAAGTTACAACAAATTTCTCTCTTTCATACATCTTTCTAATACAAGTAGAAGTAGAAGAAATGTGCTCAGTAGGCACTACAACAGAAGAAGAGAAAGAAACTGGCAAAGAAACTGGGCTGGCAACTGTCGACTTGGCCTGTGGAAGCCTCCTCTCAACTGCCTCTGAACTCTGAACTGCCCGTCTGATCATACCCCTTGTCTTGCGAGAGAGTGCAAGCTGCCACTCCTCCCCAGAACTAAGAGGTGCTCTACTGTCACTGCTCTGAACACCACACTGACTGTCATACTGACTGGAGCTAGTAACCATCTGAACTATCTGAGCAACCTTGCCCCGAGGATGTACCAAATCACTATCCTGCAAGTGAATCTCACCACTAGCCATAAGGCTTTCCACCTTATCTTTGAACACATAACAATCTTCAATCACATGGCCAATATGCTTATGAAATGGGCAATATAAAGGATGCTCTGTTTGCCCTTCTTCTTCTACTCTTTTGTTGGGTGGAAATGTCAAAATATTTTTCTTGACCAAAAACTTGAAGATCTTCTTCACACTCTCCCTTTTAAAGGGATACTCCTTGCTAAGCTTCTCTTGTAAATACTGTTGGTTCTCTGGAGTTCTATAAGAGGGCCTAGGCTGCTGACCCTGTGGTCGTGGCTGGAACTGAACAGGAGGCTGTGCTAGTGGTGGTAACTGAGGTCGGGGCTGAAACTGAGGTCGTGGTGGTGGTGGACGCTGTGGTACTGAACTAACCATGGGCCTCTTGCCCCTATCATGAGCATCAGAAGTACTATGCACCTCCCCCTTCCTAGGAGGTGGTGCCCCAGAAAACTCCAAACGCTGAGGTCTACGGATGGGTTGACTCTCAGCCTTAGGAGGGACTGCAATGGGTATGCTGTCCTGCAGGCTAGTGACTTTGGTTAGCAACTTCTGAAAGGTTCGAATGCTGAAACCCTTCAGATACGGAGCGATAGGACCATCTATATTCTTCAACAGAATCTCAACTGCATGCTGCTCTTGCAGTTGAGGTTCACACTGAAGACTAAGGTTTCTCCACCTAACTATATAGTTAGGTAGAGACTCGTGGGGGCGCTGTCTGGTCACTACCAACTCACCAACAGTCACTCTATGCTCTGTACTAATAAACCTCTGCACAAATAACTGCTCCATCTCAGTAAAAGTGCGAACTGAATCATTAGGGAGATCGGCATACCACTCAAATGCCACTCCCCCTAAGCTACTAACAAATAGTCTCAACATTAATGCATCATTTCCTCCAATGTTACAACATATGGCCCGATACTGAGCCACATGTTGTTTTGGGTTTCCAAACCCATCAAAAACTCGAAAGCGGGGAGGAACAAAACCAGCGGGGTAAGGCTCCCGCTCGTACTCTACCGGGTAGGGGCGACCTCTACTAACAGAATCTCCAGACTTTCTAGAAGCAATAGCCTGGTCGACTCTCTGTGCAATCATGTCCTGAATCTGAACTGGTGACAACTGTACTGACTGACTCTGGACTGGCACACTCAACGGTACTGCTGGTGGAGACATCGGAACTGCCCTCTGAACTCTATCAGCTCTAACAAGCTCTGGGGCTGGCGACTGTGGCGCTACTGGCTCGTCTCTGGATGCAGTAGGAGTAACTACATCCATGACATGGGGTGTAGCCCCCAACATCGTCAGCTGGGCGGTCATCGCCGCCATGGCTCTAGCCATCTCCGCCATCTGGGACTGCAACTGCAAAACCGTGACATCCGTGTCTACTGATCGGGGAGGTCCACCCTGTGCTGAGGTGGAAGGTACATCGGCCTCCCCTTGTTCCTCCAAATCATCGTACTGCTCATGCTGCTCGTCTGACGTGCCACGCCTCGTGACAACACAAACACGGTGAACGGGGATGTCTTCATCTGACTCTCCTCCGAGTAAGTCCTCATCGGAAGTCTGATGAAGAGCATCAATGTACGGACCCAAAGGAGAAGAAATCCTAAGGGGACTAGGAGCAACAACTGGCTCCACTCGAGCCCGAGTACTACTATCAACATCTACTGCATCAACATCCATCTGAACTGGCACTGTCACTGAAGGGACTGTATCAACTCGCCGAATCGTACCAACTGTCTGCTCAGTCTCGACAGGCTCATCCACCTGCCGACGTCTCCAAACCCATCTACTGCGACGGGACCCGGTAGAAACATCTAACTGAGTGGAGGGGGCAACGACAACTGACTCAAGCTGGGGTCGGACAGGCTCTAGCTGTGGGCGACGTCCATGACGGCGAGGACGTCGTCCAGCAGTAGGGGCACCTGCCTGAGGTCTATCAGTAGGAACAACTCTAGTCTGCTGTCGTGGTGGCTGTCCTCTCTGCCACCGGTAACTCTGCCTAACCGACTGCCGCTGCAACTGAGAATGCACCTGAGAGATCTGACGGAGTAACCTCTCCTCACTAACACGCCCTCTACCGCGCGCTGAACGGATAATGCTTCGGATCCTCTGAGTGAGGGTCCGAGTGACAGTATCCCTGGGGACTCGAGCGCGAGGAAGAGTAGTGGGGACAGGAGGGGCTGCTGCAATGTGGGCAGCATCCTCCTCATCACCACTATGCACTAGAGGGGAAAAGCGTCCTCCCTGGACCGCGTCGATCTCAGGGGCAACTATGACATCAGGAACGGGGGTAACTACTCGTCTACGTGGCTCCCGCTGTAAGGGAACCATCCTCTGCTGAACTGGCTCCTGGTGAGCCACAGAATCTGCCATCCGCTGAACTGCTGCATCGGATGCTGCCAAGCGTAATCTCCTGTTCCTATTTCTCCTAGCCCTTCTCCCAAGGCCAGAGGTGGAAGAAGACGCTACATCAGTACCTACAGACGGTACTGGAGGAACATGGACTACTGACTGAGGGGGTGTCGGGGTCTCCTCGGCAGTCTCGGGGTGAGAAAGCCGGGTGAACACAGAAACCCGACGGGTAGGAGGTGGAGGAAGCTCGGCCTGAGCCACCCTCTTCCTCGAAGAGGAAGGAGGAGGGGAGACTCGAGCACGAGTAGCCTCGACAGGAACGACAGGTAGCGGAACTGCTACTGGCTGCCGGCGCTGAGGGGCCGGGGCTACTCGAACAACAGGAGCGACAGGCGCTGGCCGCCTGACCGCTGGACGAACAGGGTGAACAGGAAGTGGCCTAGGCACTGGCTGCCTAACCACCGGGCGCACTGGCTGCGCACGAACAGCAACTGGACGAACGGGTGCTCGGGCTGGCTGCCGAGCAACGGGTCGTCCGAAAGGTCGCATAGCTGCGCGTCCTCTCCTCTGAGGTGGAGAGAATGCGGCAGCCTCGGAGGGGGTCGGCCCGCCAAGAGTGACGTACGCCGAATCAGTGAAGGATCCGAAAGTGATCCCCCCCGCCGGTGGGCTCATCAACAGGGACTCAGGAAGTGTCACCTGTGAGTCGGAGCCAAAGCAGAAAGTAACAGAAGGACCGGAGTACGCCATTGTACTGTCTGCTAACACAAACTATAACAATTAGCGTAAACAAAACCACTGAAAAGAACGACAGAAGGAAAGGGACGGAATAGCCCATAAAGGCTAGAAGAGGAAGAACCTAACTAAAGAGCACTAAACCCGGAGTGCACACAAGAGGAGATAATTTAACATCCGAAGATGGAGAGAGAAACCTGTCCCACCGTGGTCGCCAGAAATCTGTGGGTCTCCGAAAGGATTCCGCTCGTGTGGTTCGAATGCAAAGAGTACGATCACACTATCCCGTAGGACAAAATGGTCGTAGGCCTTTACACTCGGCACAAGCGGGCCGATGGAAGAGCAGATGGAGTTATAGATACGATTAGCCATGGAGGATAGCGGATTTTCACCTACACACCTCGATGGATAATAATATCTATAACCCTAAATTCACGAGATTTCCCCTATTCAATACATCAGCATTGAATAGGGTTTATTTGATTGTGGGGATCGGTTTCCTACGGGCGCAAGCCCCCGTAGTTAATTACATCCTAAGCCTTGACTTAGGAAAACTCTCGATTAAGGATGTTAGATTATCTCCTCTGATGGGTTTAGTGCAAGGGGGTTTCTAGGTTTTCCTAATCAAAAGGGAATGTCCCAACTTGGCTCGATCAGTCATACAGGGTTCAGTCAACATCCGGCCGGCTAAGAGAAGTGAAAACTGGAGAAAAGAAAGAGGGTCAACGCACTCAGACATGCACGAGAGAAAGAGGGAGGTGGCGTCATCTGTGTGACGCGGATGGGTAGGATTTATAGCTTCCGAAAGGATGGATAGCTTACCCACCAATAAGGTGTATAGGGGTACACTCGTACCACTCACCTTCAGATCCTAAATCTATAAGAGATGTAGTGTTGTACACACAACACTAGCATCTACGACCTAACTAATGCAGTCTGGGCTTATTCCTTGTCTGACAAAGGAAGCCAGCTAAAACCACCTAATCGTATAAAATCCATGTTGTCCAGTCTGTATGAAGAAGGGTGGGTAGTTTAGACACTGAATTTGGGATCGACAAACTAGAGAAATTCCTAATTGATCCCACACTTATGAGTGGTATGATGCTTCTAAAGCTAGTGCAATTAAATCTTAATTTTAATTAGTTACTAATGCAATTATGCTGGTTAAAGTCTTCAAATCAATGATGTATGAAATTTTAAAAAGGCTTATAGAAAATAATTTTTGAATGACTAAACTTCCCCAGATCCGGCACTTCATCCTCATAGGCCAGATTATCCGGACTCTACCCTCGGGCGGGGAAGTTTGTCTAAAAGGTGAGAGAATGCATGCATGCGCCCCCGGACGATTCCGGCTATTCCCTAGAGTCGTTATGGTTTCTATGTGAATTAATCTTAAATCTTATTGTTAATTACGAGTAGAAGAATTTTTATCCTAAAAGAGCCTAACGGTCAGACACAAGCACATGCAAGAAAGAAACCTACGAAAAGCATGCCATTTCTACTGCGCAAACAAGGTAAGTAAATCACAACACAGAAACAAATCGCACGAAAAAGAGTGTCCATGGCAAGTGCCATATAATATTACATCACAGGGTACAGTAAGTAAAGGTGGCCGGGCTCCACCGACAACAACCCGGAAACGACGCAAATCTTAAAATAAGGCATTTTTATATCTCTTCAGTCTTCTTCTTCTCTTCCTTGATTCGTCTTTGGATCATCTTCAGCTCTTCGGGCTCCTTGCAGTACGTCCTCCAAAAGGATGCCCAAATGAAAAAGAAAACCCCCTGTAAGGGTTCACTTTTCCCTTTGGACTCCTCGTAGTGAACGCTCCAAAAGGATATCCAAATGAAAAAGGAAACCCTCTGTAAGGATTTACTTTTCCCTTTGGACTCCTATCTCTTTAAAAATGCCTTATTTTTAGATCTTCACAAAATTTACTATCAAATACATTTCAACAGAAAGAAAAGAAAAATCTAGACTCTCCTGCAGGGGTTATCCTAAGCAGTTATAATAAAAATTTCACCCAAGCAGTTATATATGTAAATTAAAATGCGCACATCAATCACTTGGCCGTGCTCTGATTATTGGGGGCTAAGCAGCTGAAGCAGGTACCTAAAGCAGTTATGAATAATTATTATTAATTTTTAGCCCCCTTTTTAGCAGCATTATATGAGCACGGCCACCTGCAGGAAGACAGCATTAGTATAAAAGAGCGTGCCTAACCTATGGGTATTCTAACGTCACAACCACAGTGCAGAAAGGAAGAGCAGCTAGCAAAACAGTACGAAACAACATCACAGAAAAGCTACAACAGGTAGCGAAAACAACCAGCACACGGGTCACATGCAGGGCGTCACAACAAAGTACAGAAAAGTAAAGCAAAACAACAGCCTAACCTGAAGCTAATAGTCGTGCCCTATCAAACTCATCTAAGTGTGTGAAGGCTGTGTGGTTTTGGTAAGTCCTATATAGGATTAGTTTTAGTTAGAGTTGTATGTGTATTTGATTTGTTTGTTGAAATGGACAAAGAAGAGTTTTTAATTAAAATTCAAATCTTAGTGTTTTAGGATTGATTTTATGTATATTTTATTTTTAATGTTTAATTAACTACCACCTTTGTTTCACACCGAGGCCGTGAGGTTTATTTCACCCTCCTTGGGGCTAACTTAATAGCCTCGTAGGCCTGGGTTACCCAGTGATAATTAACTTTGTTTGATTATTGCAGTTTGTTGTTAAAGAAAGAAAAAGAAAAGGGTAGATTAAATATTTTTATTATTAAGATTTGAATTAAGCCAATTAGAAAAATTAATTTTTAAGTTTTGACGCTCCATTAGATCCATTCGTGGCGTTGTGCCACCAGGCTCGAGGAACCAGCCTCCTTAGGACACTTAGCCCCGCAGCCCGGAGTAGTCCATCCAATAAACTTCACTTTTAGAGCGGTTGTTGTATATTAAGGGATTTGTTGATTACTTTTTAAAAGATTATTCTAAGTTTGATCTTTAAAAGTATTTTTATTCCTAATGAATTTAGTTTATAACTTAACCTCCTAATACCTTCTACATCTTTTAGATTTTAGATTGGTTAATAATTAATTATTAGATTAGTTAGAATTGATTTAGGTTTATGTGTTAAAATTATGATTTAATGATTATGATTGTTAATTAAAACTTAATTAAGAGTTAAGTGTTTTAATAGATTTTAGGAATTAGATTAGAATTGGTTGGTTGATTATTAGTGAATTAAGAAAAGAAAATCCAAATCTAGGAAAATGTGTCACTAAGTTGTTGTTTTAATGTTTCTATCCTATAGGGAGCATGCATCCTAAGTCTATGTTTTCTAAGACTCAGTCCTTAAGTTTTGTCCTTAGATGTTGCTAATGTTGTAGGATCGAAGGTGATGTTGTTTTCTAACTCCTAAGACTTCTATACGGATGTCACGGGGTTTTAGGGATCTAAAAAAAAGTAAAAGCAATCCTAAATATATAATTGAAGTTTCTAAGGCCCTAAGGGAAGGAGGCGTACAATCATCTAGGCCCCTAAAGGTTTTCTAAGTTTTAGTAAACTTACAGCACCGGGGGCTACGACCCGGTGGTTCCGCCCGTAGCGCCCCTACTAGATGAGTAGGGACGACTGATGCTTAAATCTGGTTCTCCTAGCTCCAGCTCCAAGCGCTCCTTGTCCATTGCTTTCCAAAAGGTACCTCGCAAGAAACAAAAGAAGAATGTATTAGAGCAGTTCTATAAATAAATAACATTGTAAAGAAATGAAGAATGCAATAAAAACTAGAACGTACCTTTTGTTATTTGTCGAGTCGTCTGTCTGTGGATCTTCCTTAGTTTGTAGGTGTGCGGTGCCAAAACACAGAAGAAGCAGTGAAGAAACTAACAAAACTAAGCAAGAGACAACTAAATGCGAAGAATAGAAAAAAGAACGAAAATCGAATTCGAGAAAGGGGTGTAGGCATTGTCGTTATTGGATGCACTTCGTAGAAGTCAAGTGCATCCTATTATATCAACAATGCCCTTTGCTGTTCCCACTCCAAATGAGGCACTTGATATGATTGACACACTTACCCACAACACACTACAAACTATGCTTAAAGTAACTAAGGGAAATAGACTCTTAAAGCTAAACTTAAAGCTAGACTATATCTGTTTTGTACTGATTCCAAAATTCTATACTTTAGAGACTAATATTCAAGAGGGAATCCAAATGGGTAAGGACTGTCTTGCTCCAAAGAGGATACTAAGGACTTCTAACATAAAGCTACTAAAGTTTTAGATCTCCAAAATTCATTTTTTAGAAGTGACTACTAAGAGGACTTAACTCATATGGCAAAGCACTAATCATTCCCAAAAGACATTAAGGGATCCTACTAATTAAGTCTAATAACAAAATTATAAATTTCAAGATAGTTCACAAGGACTCCTAAATGGATTACTACACAAAACTTCCCAAAAGCTATCCACCCAAAAATAACTTTTCTTTTCATTTTATTTTGACACAAAAACTCTACAAAACCATCTTCCAAAATCTCCTCTTTTTGACACAAAATCTACCCAAAACAACCCACAATCAAGTGTCTCTCCCTTCGTTTGGAGTGGGGTATGAAAATACAAAACTTTCCAACAAGGAGGCTTTATAAAACCCCTCATTGGAAAGCATTCACGACATTCGCCGTATAAAATCCTTTAAAACAAATCCAAAGCCATTAGACACCAATCAACTTACAAAAGTTTTCGATCACCAAATCACTCATAAACATTCTCAAAGACATGTTATGCGATAACTAAGAATACCCAACATTAAGAGAAAAGACATATAAATGCTCCTAAGCATGCTACACATTCTTCCAAAATAAGATTAAGAAATCTTCCAATATAAATCCAAAATCGCTAACAAATTATTCTAAACAAAGCAAATCAAGACTTCTTCCAATCAAAAGCAACTTCTCAAATTAGCGACACAAAACAACTTACAAGAAAGCTTCAATAAAAGCAAAGAGAAATCTTTCATGAAGCTCTCCAAACATGAAAAACAGCTCGTGAAACTCCTCAAAATAAACTCAAATGTCACTAGTGGGTGACGGCGAATGAACGACTACAAAAGCATGGAGTCATAATTTTCATATAATTCTTTAGTACAAACAAAGCCACAAAAATTCAAGATATTTGTTTCCAAATATATTGCGAAAATCAAAATATCATCAAAGTTTAAATAAACTAATTAAAGGGAAATTTTATTAGATTTTATGAGAACCCATGCAAACTACCCATAAGAGACTTAGTATTGTCTGACCAAGACGCACTAAAAGTAGTTCTCAAAGAAATGAGGTAATTGTAGAATTATCTATGAAGCAAATTTAAGTAATTTTATGCGACGTGCTGTGAAACAATTTCAGGATACTAGACGATCTCCAACTTAATACCACCCTCAGGTCAATGATGGGGAAAGTTTTCAAAAGGTGTTCAAACTTAACCCATGCTACTAACATCAAACACCAAGTTATAACTGAGCAAGTATCACTGGCCATGACTAAGTTCAAAGGTACCATGTTCATGTGATAAAAGAGCTAAGCAAATGAATTCAACAAGTCATAATAATGGCAGCGTGACATCTATTTAAATTTTAACATTGAATGCAAATGTATATACGTGTGAAAACGAGTAAATTTATGTGTGAGAATGAGAGTATAAATTTACTAAGCATCCTTTTGAATTTAGATAAGTCATGGTAATCTCCACATCTTACACCAAACATCTCTTTTGAACATCAAACAATCAGGAAGAAAATTTATATCTAATGCTTGGAGAAGAAAAAGGGGAGTAAACCAACTTCACGATCAAACTTATAAAACTTTACTAACGGATGATACTTGAGATAAATCATTAGTCGCCAACTAATCCATGTAATCACTAAAGAAAATACTAACTTATGCTCAAACCTCTTTTTTTTTTTTTATACAAATGTATACTTTAATAAAGTCTATCATGCACACATGCCATAAGAGATAAGACTACGATAACTACAACTAACCAAATTCTTCATGTTATATAAAGAAATGATTCCGACGTCTCAAAACACATGACGGCAAGATTATATATGCAAAGTTCCATGAGGCTCAATATTGAGAATAAAAGTTCCTACTATAAATCATGAGGATTCCATCCACATTCTTTTATTTAGTCAAAAATATACTTCGCGTATAAACCACTTACAAGTTCTTAAAGCCATGAAGCAACCCACATATTTAGCATTGGAATCCAACACTTGCAAAATGTCCCAAATAATTTCTTCAAACAAACACAAATGAACGTTTGAAATTCTCCCCTCACAAAATAGAACTTCAAACAATCAACATAACTTTCTACAAAACCCTTAGCACCAAATAACGAATAAAATGAAGAAAGATACTTTAAAAGATTACGAACAAAGCCTCAAACTTGTACCACGTTATCATTCATAATTTAACAAGAAATAACTAAACTCTTATATATGAAACACCTTGTAAAATCTCACTTTAAAAGTTCGTTCTTAGATAAAGCAAATCACCATTGTTCTTTTCCAAATTATATCGCATAACAACCTTTGGATGCTCATATCTCCTTCTTAAAACAATTTGGGATACGAAGCAAATAAAAGAAAGCATCTAATCAATTCTCATAAAAGTTTGGAACATAAAAACGCATCAAAATCTGCGTTTTCCCCATTCTCAAAGTAATTTGGAACTTGAAATAGGTGAAAATCTGCATTCAATTTGCTCCCAAGGCGATTTGGCAACTAAAATCAGTGAAAATCTCCATTCTGCTCACTCTCAAAGCGATTCAGAATCCGAAAACAGTAAAAAAACTGCACTTAGTCATTATCACAATACCTCAGAACATTAAAAACAGTAAAAAAAACTGCATACTAGTTATTCCCAATCCAACTTGGAACCCAAAAAAGTGAAATTCTGCATGTGGCTTGCTCCCAAGGCGATTTGGAACATCAAAACAATAAAATTCTGCATATAGCTAAAGAATGACAAGGCTTTTATTTTATTTTTAAAACAACCACATAGCATAATATAATTCATCTAAAAAGAAAATTTCTACAAGTTTAATGTGTAGCCAATATCTTTAACAAACGAGGACACCGCATCCTCATAAATTCCAAACTAGTGGAGGAATATCAAAATTCGAAGGATGCCTTATCACCCACCAAAACTCTTTACTATCAAAATACGCTTCAAAACCTACTTGCTTCAATTCAACCGACCTTAAGCCATATGCAAACAATAGAAAGAATAGATGCTCAATTTACGCTAAAAGGTTCAAAAGATTTTATAACACAAAACTCCATTAATATACGCTCATATATGCATGATTCCACTTGATGCGTGCATCAAGTAAAACAAATAGAATAAAGTGGGCAAAAAGCATCTAGCTCCTTTCAAACTCATGAAATCTTACATTCATATTTTAAAAAAAAGTTTCTAGTAGGGGATTAAATTGACACAATTTTGACATTTTCATTAATAAATCCATACAAAGGAAATTCACTCGATGAGCAATAAAAAAAAAACTTAGAACAAACTCATCCACTCAACTATAAAAAGATATATATTTTTTTTTAGAAAATGAAGGCTTGCCAAATTTCCCATCTTTGGTACTAATTGATACCACTTTCTTATGCTTCATAACTAAATTAATTTGCAACGATAAGGTATGAATCACGCGAAACTTATTTACCCTAGTGAGGTGAACTTTCCCAACAAAACTTCTAGATGTGATCACTTCGACTTAAGCATGCCATACAAAATTTTTATCATTTGACGAGTTCACCGTTCAACTTATACTTCATTCTTTCAATACGTTGGCATAACAAGCAAGAGAAGATAACATTCAACATGATACTTAACCTCATAATAAAAGGAGGCATATGCTCAAGAAAAAGTAAAAGAAGAAACGGTTGCATCGTGAGGTAATGGAGGCCAACCATAAGACCAAAGCATTAGTGTAGATGCTACAATAATTATGATTCATGAAATCTTCAATGCTAGTTAAACTTATTTTATTGCAAACAAGAGCAAGAAAATATGATCATATCCTCTAATCATGACTTTCATATAGAGACAACAAGGTCAGATAAAAAAACACAGAGTGTTTGAGCAAGGTAGCACCACACTAGCTTGACACCCCCCTTTGAGCCAACACTTATATAATTTCCAATGAGGTATTTCTACAAACACCTCATGTGCATGCTTTGACAAATGATTAACATGATTTCTTCTAACTTGGCCCCATTCACACCTAGAGTTTCATGAATCAGGGGGGGCAAATCCCTCATGCCAAACCATTAAGAGGTAAGAATTTCTACAGATTTTGTGTAAAAAAAACAACATAGCCCTTGCTATAGGGCACATTCAAAGCTCATAAAAAAAAACAACACAGCCTATTTTCCTGAATGAAATAAATATAGAATAGGAAATGCTCAACTCACAAAACCTACAGAAATTTCACTGCAACAGAGAAGAATAAGCCTTACGCACCTCTATTTTACAAGCTAATCATTCAGCCAATGTTACTCTTAGAGGAGAAGAGGGGAAAGGAATAAAACAAGGGGAAGAAAAGAAAAAATCTGAGAGAAAATGAGAGGGAAAGGAGAATGAAAGAGTAGAGGAAGAGGTGGAGGAGCAAAGGCGAAGATTACCTGCGTTTATTGAAAGAGATTGGTCGGCCAAGGCAAGGATTCCGGCGACTGAATCTCGTCGAGCACGGTTAGGGTTCGGTCCGAACAGGGAGATGCGGGGAGTCGTCGGCCTGGCTAGGGCTGGAGTCGCGAACAAGGGGGCGACGGGAGCTGGCGTCGGGGCGGTTTCACCGAAGCAGCGATCAGTCCAGGCGTCGAGTCGTCGGACCTAGCTCGCGAACAGTGCGAAGGAGGTCGGGCTGGTTGGAGTCGTGCGAACAAAGGAGACCAGCTTCAGGCTGGGGTCGCGAACTGGAGAAGACCGAGAGGGAGAGAGTTGAGAAGAGAGGGAGAAGGCGTGAGAGAGGAATGCCTAGCCGAAGTCCTTCGTATGAGTAAAATCAAGTCTGTCATCGAAAGAGGAAGCCCGCCCATTCTCGCCATCGTGCTCCAGCATCCGATATTTCCTCAAACAGCTTTGTTCTTCGTTCAATGCCTGCTCGAATCGCAGAAATCTTCTGATCAGCGCGATTTTGGCCGAATCACAGATCTCCTTTGATCGTAGCCGTCGATGCGATTACTGGATTTAGGGAATTAATTCAAAACGTATAGAAAGTCAAAAGGGCAATTAATAGGCTCAAATTGAGCTGAATCAAATTAGATTCGGCTAAGATCGGGTTGAACTCGGGTCCGAATTTAGCTCGATTCGAGTCGATTCGGGCTCGAGCCGGCTCAATAGAATTGGTTAAACAAAAATCGGGTTCAAAATAATGATCAATTCAAATTAAATCAGGTATGACGCGACGAAATCAAACTAATCGAATCTAATTGAACTCATTTGAGTCTGATCCGGCTCGAGTCGGGTCAATTCGAGCTCAAATTTGGTTCGACGGGGTTTGATTAGATCGATCGAAAGAGCTCGAGCATGATCGAGTCAAAATCGAGGTCACAAACGGACCCCCAACATATGCGGAGAACAACGGGTGAACCGTATATGTTGGCGTTGACCTTCCTAGCTCTAGGAAGATGCAACTCTAGGGTCGAGCAAGGAAACAAAATCGACGATGAGAGTGAATCAAAGAAAGTAGCTCAACTATCTGCCCAATAACAATGGCAGAATAGGGAGAAAGAGATCTAATGCTCACAGGAGCAGAATCGAAACAAGATCACAAAGGGTCCAAAGGAAACTCAACGATCATCTAGAAAATAGTCTAAGATGACGTGACAAGAAGAGAAATCAGAAGTAACTCGAAAATCAAAGGAAATAAAAGGGAACAATAATCAAAGAAAGCAATAAGAGAGAGTAATCAAATATAGAGAAATCATCTGTCGCCCTGACCAGATCGAAACGGCGAAACAGAAGAAGAAGGGAAAAGAAAGATCTCACATTCACCTGACCAGATCGAAACAGTGAATGGGGAAAGACTCAATGCTCACCTGACCAGATCGAAACAGTGAACATGAGTAGAAAAAGAGAACCAACCGTCTGCCTGACCAGATCGAAACAGCAGAGCGGAAGGGAAAAGGAAAATCCCACATTCACCTGACCAGATCGAAACAGTGAATGGGGAAAGACTCAATGCTCACCTGACCAGATCGAAACAGTGAACATGAGTAGAAAAAGAGAACCAACCGTCTGCCTGACCAGATCGAAACAGCAGAGCGGAAGGGAAAAGGAAATCCCACATTCACCTGACCAGATCGAAACAGTGAATGGGGAAAGACTCAATGTTCACCTGACCAGATCGAAACAGTGAACATGAGTAGAAAAAGAGAACCAACCGTCTGCCTGACCAGATCGAAACAGCAGAGCGGAAGGGAAAAGGAAAATCCCACATTCACCTGACCAGATCGAAACAGTGAATGGGGAAAGACTCAATGCTCACCTGACCAGATCGAAACAGTGAACATGAGTAGAAAAAGAGAACCAACGTCTGCCTGACCAGATCGAAACAGCAGAGCGGAAGGGAAAAGGAAAATCCCACATTCACCTGACCAGATCGAAACAGTGAATGGGGAAAGACTCAATGCTCACCTGACCAGATCGAAACAGTGAACATGAGTAGAAAAAGAGAACCAACCGTCTGCCTGACCAGATCGAAACAGCAGAGCGGAAGGGAAAAGGAAAATCCCACATTCACCTGACCAGATCGAAACAGTGAACATGAGTAGAAAAAGAGAACCAACCGTCTGCCTGACCAGATCGAAACAGCAGAGCGAAAGGGAAAAGGAAAATCCCACATTCACCTGACCAGATCGAAACAGTGAATGGGGAAAGACTCAATGTTCGCCTGACCAGATCGAAACAGCGAAACAAAGAATCAGCAGAAAACTCAACAACCCCCAAACAGGAAAATAAAAAAGGGGGAATGAAGAGGTGGTGAAGTATGCCACCCAGGGACTCTGTCGGGGCACCCAACCAGAAAGGGGAGTCAACATTCGCCTGACCAGATCGAAACAGCGAATGAGAATGGCTCAAAATCCACCTGACCATATTCGCAACAGCGAATAATGAGCCCTCCCGAAAGTCTAATGTCCACCTGACCATATTCGCAACGGTGGGACAAAAGAAAAAGTCCAACATTCACCTGACCAGATCGAAACAGTGAATGAGGACAACCCAATGTCCGCCTGACCAGATCGAAACAGCGAAACAAAGGGGAAAGAGAAAGGGAGTTCAGCATTCGCCTGACCATATTCGCAACAGCGAATGAGAACAGCTCAATATCCACCTGACCATATTCGCAACAGCGAATAAAGAGCTTCCCAAAAGTCTAATGTCTGCCTGACCAGATCGAAACAGCAGGACAAAAAGAAAATCTCACATTCACCTGACCAGATCGAAACAGTGAATGGAGACGACTCAATGTCTGCCTGACCATATTCGCAACGGCGAGACAAAGAGTGAAAGTCACCTCTACAACCACCCGACGCACATGTGCGCGGTGCTGTGAGGAAAGAGAAGTAGGTAATCCATCGCCCAGAAATCTCAAACTTATATTTCAATTACACATGGGTAGAGGACAAATCGTCATGGCCATGAGTAATCAAAACATAAGTAGGACTTCTTTAGGTAAAATTAAAATCACATATCATGAAGCAATCGATCGATATACATCTCTCTTAAAAAGAGGATATATATACGACCGTGTAAAAAGAATGATCTCATAATGAATGAATAAAAATGGCAAGGGGACACACTTGCCATCGAGAACAACAATCATCATCTCAAAAATTATTGATTATTAAAGAAATCACAGTGGTAACACCCATGCTAACTAATGGGACCCTGTGAAAAGTACAAGCAACATTATGTATTCAAAAGAGACTGTTCTTGTAACTAAAATCAAGATCTCAATGAGAAAAATATATCATTTGAAGGGAGTAGTGGATCGACTTTCTGCTAGAAGATCAAAATCCACTAAGAGTGATGTTAACATCTATAGCCAGATGTACTACATCACAAATAAGGAAAACATCATCCATTAAAAGTGAATAATCATAATCGAAGAAGAAGTGAACACACAGTCGTCTCCTAAGCAGTCATCGAAATGCTTTAGGAGAGACAGAAGGGAATTTGGGCTCTTGAGCGTAGAACCGGGTTCCGCCTGTGACAAGGGCAACCGGTTCTACTCAACTAAGAGCTTCCCTCTCGAAAGAAAAGAATTTTAAGGGACTTTGGGCTCTTGGAGTGTAGAACGGGTTCCACCTGTGACAAGGGCAACCGATTCTACTCAACTAAGAGCTTCCTCATTTTTTATTTTCTTAATATTTTTTTTTTTTTTTTTTTTTTTTTATATTTTGAAGAGAGGGGGAAATTGTTGGCTTTGATAACCTAGGCCATATTCGCCACATGAATAAAACTGGGGAGAGAGATAAATTACAACAACAATTATAGGAAAATTCATAAAGTGATCATGAATCAAACACCACTATATTTGACAAATATAGATCAAGGATGGACCCAGTATCATATTCCATAGAAATTCGAGCTAGTAGTTTTGGTATCCCAGACCACACTTGAAGGTGACAAGTGAAACTGGGGAAAGTCAACCCTTAAGAGGGGACTAAAAAAAAGAAGTTTTGTGCAACAATATCAAAGTGATCAGTGAATGTAGACGTAAGCACAAAACATCCCTACGACGTATTTACACACAACCCTTAAGGAGAATCTCATACTTCGCATGACGAACATCACGTGGTAGAGGACAAATCGTCGTGGCCACGGACTGCCGAAAGTGCGAGAAATCCTTTAGAGTCGTATTTATACAGAGGAATATTTACAAGTAGCGGGGGATGCCCCTTGCGATGTGCAAACTCAAGCATAGTACTTTCTCAAGTACTGCCCATTGATGACGGGCAGGGATGAACACCATTCGCATCAACTAGCAAGTAAGATACCCTTGTATACTTGCTCTACAACAAATGGGCCTTCCCAAATGGGCTCGAACTTACCACCTCGACGCGACGAGCGAGATGATAGGCCTACGCAGGACAAGGACTAACTCACCGACCTGAAAAGCACGGGGTCGGACAGGCGTCATGAGCCTGGGCCATCCGGGCCTGGTACAACTTAAGGTTCTGATGAGCTTGCAAACGGAGCTCTTCTAAACCATCAAGTTCTTCCAACCGTAGTCGGGTATTATCTCACGAGACAAATTGTGGTAATGCTACACGCAACGAAGGGAGCTCGACCTCAAGTGGGAGGACGGCTTCAACCCCAAAAGCTAAAGCATATGGTGTAACTGAGTAGGAGTACGGTATGTAGCCTATAGGCCCATAATGCTTCAGGTAATTTATCGTGCCATTCTCTTTTATTCCCACAAGTATCTTTCTTATCAACTGGACTAAGG